>VDFB02358134.1:225727339-226272821 GCA_007258455.2 Sequoia sempervirens | reverse complement strand
ATTGTAGTGTTGGAAAACACACTGTCCCTTGTCAAATATTTCCTTGATTTGTACACACCAACATTGTAATGAATTCCACCCTAAAATTTTAGAACTATTTGGTATAGTAAAAATGGCATATTTCACTTTCTTCATTTGATTGGAACAAAAAAATGCTCACATTAATTGTAGTGTTGGAAAACACATTGTCCCTTGTCAACTATTTCCAGTGTTGGAAAACACACTATCCCCTGTCAATTATTTCCTTATGAAAAATGCTCACATTGTTGCAGTGTTGGAAAACACACTGTCCCTTGTCAGATATTTCCTTATGAATTTTTTTTGATTCCTACACACCAACAATGTAATGAATTCCACCTTAGAATTTTAGAACTATTTGGTATAATAAAAATGGCATTTCACTTTTGAAGGTGTCTTTTATTACATTCGTACTATATAAATAAGAAAAGGTTTTCATTACAATAATTGTAGGTTCCAGGAAAACATAGGGTGTTATGAACCTACAACCCACATATTGTTGCAAACCCTCTACACATAACAAATTAATTGGTTACTCACCCCTCATGTTAATTTGGTTAGTTTTATATATCCCCCACCTGCAACTCCTCCCCAATCTCTTCACCCTTGAGCTTAGAACAAGTACAATCATATCACTCACAACCCATTGTGTTTTCCAACCTGAGATTATATTTGCAATAGTTGTAAGTGTTGAAACTCTACCAAAACAATTGAAGGCTAAAATTAACCACTTAGAAAAGGAAGTAAAAGATAACAAGAAGATTTTATCATCAAAAGAAAAAGAGGTTAAATTTTAAGGTTCCTTTCATTACATTTGTACTCTCTAATTAAGAAAAGGTTTTCATTACTATAAATGCATGTTGGAAAACACTAGGTGTTATGAAACCTGCAACCCACATACTAATATAAAACCCTCTACACATAATAATTGAATTGGTTAGTCATGCCTCAAGTCAATTTGATTAGTTTTATGTATCCCCCACCTACAAATCCTCCCCAATCTCTCCACCCTTGAGCTTAGAACAAGAAAAATGCAATCACTCAACCCAATATGTTTTCCAATCTCTAATTATTTTATGCATTTTTTCCATCATATGAGGAAATTGAAATAGAACTATTACTCTAAGCAACAGATGTAAATTATGAAGGTGTCTTTCATTGCATTCATACTCTCTAGATAACAAAACATTATCATTACAATCATTCCATCTATGTATAATTGGAGGTTGGAAAACACTAGGTGTTATAAAACCTGCAACCTACATGCTATTGTAAAACCCTTTAAATGTAACAAACCAATTGGTTGCAGTCACCCCTCAGCTCAATTTGGTTAGTTTTGATTCCACAAAATATTCACGTGATCTCACACAGTGGTTTACAATTTTGGCCAAACTAGACATTGAAATTATGTTTTTTAAATAAATATTCACATTCGGGCACCTTTAGCAGCTAAACTATGAGGGATTTGAAGATGATAAAAACTAGAGTCTCATCACATATTTTCTATAGATTATAAAAATATTCTTTTCAAAAAAATTGGAATTAGATTTCTACCTCTATTTTTCCATCTCCTTAAAAACTAAGGGTTTTTTTTCTAAAACAACATTTTAAAAAGTGACACACACCATATAACGAAAAAAAAATTCATAAAAGGATAAAATTCTAATTCTTTTGAATTTAGTTTTGTAACTCCGATATCTAGTGCTTCCACTTGGTTAGATAGTTTTCTATTGAATATTTTTTCTTTAATCAAGTTTCGAAGTCAAACCAATTACAATTTAGACATAGCACAACCATATAACACGTAACTTTTTTTCTCTTATATATCAAATCCTTTTTTGGTTAGACTGGATGGACTTCCAATATCTAGTGCACCTGTTATTTTCTCAAATTTTTTTTAATAATCTATTATTTTTCTACATGTGGCAAAATTTTTAGAGACCTTCATTTTCGATGAGAAACCTATGTTTAATAAAACTAAAAAAACAAATACTTAATAAAACCAAAACATATTAAAATTATATTCGTTGGATAACTCGTTCTAAGGACTACCTAATTCCAGTTGGGTTCATAAAGTCTCCTCCATTTTCATCCTCGTCTAAGCTTCTCAAGGGAAAAATCTTTTTTTGTGCTAGAGAGCAAGGAGGTGGGAAGGGGGTTCAAGAAACTTTGATGTCCACAAGGATTTGCATGATTTTAAATGTATAATCAGTCAAACAAGAAACACATGTTTGTACTCATTTGATGGATGTTTATGGCTTAGGATAGGTTGAAATTACAAGTTTTTTGGATTCATGGTTCATACGAAACAAAGACTTGTCATAAGGAAATAACTGATAGGGAGTCTTCTATTTGTCCATTATTACCTATGTGCTTTCTTCTTTATGCTATGGACTTTTATTTTGACATATCTTTGTTTACTTGATGTGGCACTTATTTTCTTTTTTACTTGTCATTTAGTAGCTACACAATTTCAAGTGCATACATTGTTTTTAGTAATAACATTACGAACTATCTTATAATATCAAGTGCATTCTTTGTTTTTAGTAATAGCACTATGAACTATCTTATGTTAGGAAGAGCACTCCAACCATATCAAAAAATTTAAGGAATTCTATTTTATTAAAGAACAAAATATTTGGCCACCATGTAGTAAGATTCTTTGGGGAGAACATAAAGTAGAGAGGGAAAAGGGCATTTGATCTATTCTTTAAGAGGATAAAATTTCATACATGAAAAGTTTATCTATTGATAACATCAATTTTACATAGATTGGATGTAAAAATCTATATTACATGGAAGGGTTGTCATCCCCAGATATTTTATACAATTCAAGATCATAGAAATGAGGAAGATGGTCCTCTAATAAGAAGACAAAAAACCCTAAATGACAGTGATTAATTCTCTACAATGAGATATTTATGCATTTACAGTAGTTTCAATAGCAACTACTCTTCCTAAGCTCTCAACATTTTCAGAGTTCTCATTTTCCTCTCAAATCTCAAGCAAGGCTTTCTTTATATTACAATTTTTTTCAATTGTGAAGTCTGCTCCCTTGTCCAAAATGGAGTACCATTTATTAAGACATCCAACAACCACATCAAATTTATATAACTAAATAAAATAAAAATAATTATTATTTTTTAATAATTTATCAAGTTCATGTCAAAGAATCCTACCAAAACAATATGCAAGCCAACATGTTTTCCTACTGCTATATTTCTAGGACTATCATCAAAGAAAATCTGCAAGGTAAAACAACAAACTTAATAAACTTAGGAAAGATGCTAAAATGACAACATAAACTAGAAGTAAACTAATCAACAGGCCCATAGACACATATTGTTCTTTTGGGATCAAATTTACAAGGAGGAGAGCACGCTTTGTAGCCTCTTTTGAGCATTTTCAAAGAATAGGTATGTCCCATGTGTTACTAATTTCAACAATTTCTAGATGAGAATTGAGTGTTTCAAAGAATAGGTCACACCTTCAAAACAATCTTCCAACCCAAGTTTGCTTAACACTTTTGTAGCATGAACTTTGTCACCATTTGTAAATAGTTCTCTCACAATATAAAGGATTGAGTAGTATGCTTTCAAATTTCAAACAATTCTATGGATTCTCAAGAACCAAGAATTTAAAAAAAAATTCAACTTTTAAGAATCCAAATATTTTGAGCTGTATAAACTTACAATTTTTTGTTGAGGCATGATTAATAACAAGCTCTTCAAAATTGGATCCTATTTAAGGTTCTCATGTGGCAATCTTCCATGAACAAAACTACAAAAAAAAATTAATTAAAAGTAGTAGTTTAAAGAAAAAAAAGCAAGAATTTGAGCCAAAAGCATGCCAAATAAATTTGAAAATGCATCATCACGAACAAGTAGATATAACATTTATATACCTATGATAATCATCATAATCAAAGTCATAGCCCATTTCCTATGTAGATCCACAAACAAAATAAGTGAATAAGATATCCCAACAAAATTTGAGTCATTATTAACTTTCATTTCTACTCTTTGAGTTGAAAAGAATCATATTTCCCAAATCATAAAAAAATTATAACATACCTGATCCAATTACACCCAATTAAATGGGTCATCTGAACTATTTCCTAAATCTTCAACAAAAATTCACCTCAATTTTCCCTGAAGACAACTATCAATTTAAGAAATGAGAGCCACCAAGTTACAACCTCTAGTATGGATTACAAAAAAAGAGTATGTTTACCCTCATATTTGTTCAATTGAATTGGTTCATCAGTTCAGGAGGAGATACTATAATTAGTATGAAGTGTTTTTTTATTTGATTGTGCAAATTTTCTTCTACTATTTTTCGGATCAAATTTTATGATCTATCGTCAAAAAGAATAAATCAAAAGAAGAGAAAAAACTTATGCAATCAAAACCAAAAGCTATACACAATATGAAAAAAAATTATGAAGTTTGATTCCCAAAAATCAAGATCACAAATCCATAAACAATTCATTCTGTAAAAATATAAGTCAGCAAAGAAATACCATTCTAAACTCCTAATTTTAAACCCAAACAACATTAAATCCTCTTTCATACAAAGAAGATTGACCCTAATGGAAAAGTTTCACTTTGAAGAAGCAATTGAAACTAAAGTAAAATGTAAGCAGACTACAAGTTAAACTCGAGAAATGGGTGATGCTTGAATTGTAATGAAGATTTTACCAAAAGACCTAATCACAAAATGTGTTCGTACCTTAGAGGCAAAGAACTCTCAAATTCAACAAGGAGTCCCAGATTTTAGTCTTATTTCATAAAATAAAATGGATACTCCAAGAAAATCAATGACAACCAGCAAAAAAAATAAAACTGCAAACATCCTTACCGAATAAGGTTAGATCTCCATCTTGAAGTGCATGTGTCTATCCAAAGGGCTGCACAGATCAAAAGAACAAATAAAACCACAATGTCAATGTCAATCTCCAAGAATAATAAATGCTATTGGAATCACATATAAATCTTTGGGGGCAAAAACAACTTACATTGAGATCCAGATGAGGCTTTTGTTTGTGGGCACCTGCCATGAGATTAACATGGACGACCTCATACTCATCCTTTTCAGGAACGCCCTGTTATGTGCAAGTTGAATGAACTTGCCATCCTAGATAGTTGAGCGTTATAAAAGAATCAAAACATTAGAGCATTTTGTCTTCTAAATGCCTTAACAATAAGAGATTTGGCTTGCTTTTGCGTAACTGTTCTTTACCTTGAGTTGGGGTTTTTTTTACTGCTGTTTGTTGGAACATTTTTAGGTCCATATGATGAGTGAGACAAACATTGTTGTGCATCCATCTCCAATATGTCAACACGGGATTTCCCTTGGAAATAGCAGTCAGTCATTTGTTCGACTCCTGGGGCAAAAACAATGGAATCTAAGTTAAACTTATTTCTTCTCTCTTGAATTATAAATCCTATTAATTCCTTCCAAAATATATCCAATATGCAAACATGTTGCACAACACATAAAAGAGTGGCAATTTTGGGGATATTCCTGTAATAGCTTGATGAGTAGAACAAAAACAGGGCATTTGACAGAATTAGAAGCTGACAATTTTAAAAACCTTGTATTTTTCTAGGGGAAGCAACATGTATCCAATAAGAAAACAACCTTGGAACCAAGAAGCAAATTGGACAAGAAAAATATAGAATCAATCGACAACTTAAAATGGGGAAGATTTCTTAGCCAATACTACTGTGAAAATTAATTAAATACCAATTATTAAGCAGATCTATTAACAAGTACTTTAAAATTTTCCTATTTTCTTTTTAGTGTAGTCAATTCGCTGCAAGCCAGGGAAATTAGAGTTGGCTCTGGGAGTAGGTGAAACCCGTTCCCTCCTCATTGCCTCAGGTTCAACATCTGCGTTGTCTCCTTCCATCAATTTTTGCGCCCCAGAGCCAATGAACTCTGCGTCGAAACTCACAGCCTTTGTACAAAAAAAAATCTTTCAAAAAGGGGATTTGAGAAAAATCTTTAAGAAAGGTCATTTTTTAAAGCTAACCTGAAAAGGAGGCAAAAGAAACAATCCAGTAAGCAAAAGAAATAGAATGGTTGTCCCGGCCATGGCCACGCTGACAGCTGCTGCTCTGTAAGTCTTAACAAAATCTTCCCTGAAGCAGTGTTTGTGGGGTTCGCTGAGTTGGAATGGGGGTTTGAGAGTAAAATATTAATACAAAATGGCAATTGCAGATGAATGCTCCTAAAATTTAAGTGGGTACATATAAAAATTTGGAACTACCTGTTGCCAAAGAAGAATCCAAACATAGAATGCTTGGCAATCCCAAGCTTCCAAACCATTCATCGGGCCATTCAAATGCCATGTCGTCATGGTTGCCATTTAACAAAGAAGTCATTTTAAAACACAACAAAATGCCCTGCATCAGAAACACTGTAGAATGAGTAACAAATATAAATTCACCTCTTCATCGTTGTTTCACTCTCCATACCAATGCGACAAAATTTGCAAAACAAATGAAAATTGGTTTTAAAACTCCCGCTCCCTTTAAACTTCCCGCTCGTTTTTAAATTCCTGCTGGTATTTCAAAATTTGTACAATTCTTGCTGGTATTTCAAAAACTGTACGTAAATTCGTCCACCATTGTTGTCAATTTTTGTCATTTTGTCCGTCTGTCTCCGTCTCCTCCATTGTCACATTTTTCTGTCGTGTGTTTTGTTCAACGCATGGCATGTTACATTATAATGTTATATGGGGGAGAGGACCCACCTACATAGGTACTTTTTGTCTACGAGTTAGCTTTCTCAAGAGTGATTTGTGTCTTGTAATTGATTTGATGACTAAAAAAGCATCATATATCATATCATAGAAAAAACTACTATTTATTATAATGTAATTTAGATTTAATTAAGGTAATCAAACAATGAATTAGACAGATCTATGTTAACAAACTAAAAATGAATAGTTGAAGAAGGATAAGGAATGCTAGTTGTTTACAACAATATTGTCTTTTGAGGTTGATCTATTGATGCTTTGTATCAAATAATTATTATTAATGAGTAAGAGCTAGAATAAATATTAGGTGTGAAGAAATTCTATCGATAACTATGTTGTTGTAGACAAGGTTGCATTGTGTCACTTGGTTCTAGATTGAATTACATCATGCATATTTGTCCCCTTATTGTAGCCCAATTTGTCATTGATGTAACCTTTGAATATTGTTGCACCCTATCCTATTATCAATAGGTGTTGTTTTAAAAAGCACATTGTGGCTTGCTTTTGAGGTGAGAAGTGATAATATAGACTTGTTTGAATTACAACTTAAGCCCCTATAATGTTGTGTAATTTTGTGAATTTGGCATATAAATAATATAGATACAAATGGATTATGAACTAGAATATTTAAATGCAAAGATAATGTTTCAATATACTTATGAATAAAATTGTTCTAGTGTATGATTCCTTCCAGTTGGTTGCTAGTGACCTAGGACTATTATAAATGCATATCCTTGGTTATTCAATTCAAGTTTTTTGGCACACAATCTAATATGATATTAACTATATTTTGAAAGGATCAACTTGGAAGTGGGAAATAGAGCTTGAATGAGGTGGATTGGGTTGCACCATGCAACCATGTCCATAAACAATGCCACTCTATGTAGCTTAGTCTAGAATAGCAAGGGCCCTATAAGTGTAGAGCAACCTTGAATAAGCCAATGTGTAAGAAAGTTTGGTTAGTGGATTCAAGAATATGTGTTAGTTTGTGTTCCAAACAAGTTGAATTGAGCACAATGACAATATATTTATAACATGTGATCAAAATTATGTAAAACAAAGGTGTAATATGCGCTTATATCCCTTACATTTTGCTCCCACTTTGGTGTATATGTGTACATTGGCAAGGCATGTGCATGTGCAATAAAAGAAATAGATAGACATTAAAGGATGTTCATGGTATTGGATCTTTACATGATGACTTGATGTCTTCATATACCTACAAAAACACACCATCCTTTTGCACTTGTACACAAAATCATTAAGTGCACTTACAAAATGTGTTATTCCACAAAAATCCACTATCTTCAAATATTGTATGATAGTATGATGTATTCTCAAGTGTATAGCAAGTAGAGTTGGAATTAATGGCCCCTACAAAATATATGTATATAAGTGATGTAAAAAGGATCATGGCATAGAATGATCGTAGAGTTGGAATTTCCCACAACATATATATGCATGACTACCTTGTAAACTTGAGATTTTTGTTAAGGATTGTATGCCCCCTTAAATTGAATATAAATACTATCATACAAACTATTTTATGAGAGATTATGAAATTACTGCAATAATGTGATAGTCATATTAAATAATTTAATAGTCATATTAAATAATTTAATAGTCAAATTAAACAATGTAATGGCCTTGGGTGTGATTCATATAATTTTATCATAATGGATCATGTAATAATGTGTTGCTAGTGTCCCCATTGCTAAACACCCATGTGAGGGTAATCATCAATGTGAAATATATGGCCATATGTTAGATTTCATTATGTGAGAACAATGTATGCACATAAGAAATATGTTTTAAGATGCCATCATGCAAGCACAATAGGCTAATTTCATGTGAGATATTATCATGTAAGAACAACATAAGCAATGTATCATATTTGAGAACAATGTTAAGATTTCATCATATGGAAACAATATATTTAAGTGTCATCATGTAAAAACAATGTAATAGTTTATTGTTTAAAAATGATGTATTCCATTTTGTGAAAATAATATTAAATGTCATTGTGCTAAAATGATTTGAAGGTGTCATAATGTTAGAATGATGTTAAGTTTCATCAAGTTAAATAATTTGAAAGTGGCATTGTGTCAAAGTAATGTAAAGTGTTATTGTGTGAAAATGACATAACAAAACATTACGCCATCATGAAAGATTAATATAAGGAGTTATATATAGGGTGTAATCATGTAAGAACAACTCTAGTAGATGTTGTGTGAGATGCTATTATGTAGGATTAAGGTGAGAAATATCATGTGCAATGTGATTGTGTTAAATTATTATAAAATGTCTCATAAGAATGACAATGTGTAAATGTGTTTTCTATTGCCAAAGGGGAGATGACTAGTTTAATTTTATAAGAAAGTGCAACGAATACCCTAAAATGTAGAATACAAGTGATATTATGTGACCAAATTCCATGATAATTGTTGTCACGAGGATAGCACCCTTAGCCAAGAGTGAAACTTAGCTATCATGTGAAACATTAGATCTTCAAATAGTGGGTTGTCTATGGTGAAGATGAACCTCCAAAGCGGGCTACTTCCCCTAATGAACCTCCTAAATCTTGTTGATTCAATAGGAAAAAAGAGAGAAAACTAAAATTTAATATTAACTAGACCTAGAAGGTGATGCGCCAATGATTAATAGACTTTCACTTGTTCTAACTCAAAAATTTTCTCGAAAACTCATTCTAACCCTATGCACAACTCAATTTTGACCAATTTATACAAAAGTGTTTCAAAGGAAGGTTATATTTTAGGTTTGGTTGAAGGAAAACTATGTGTTTTCATAACTTTAAACTCTAAAATCAGCTAACACATCCTATGACCTACATAAATTTTCATATTCTTGCATGAAAAAATGATTGCAAATGAGACCTAACTCAAGGATTTAATGTTTAAATCACAAAAATTAACTCAAATCATTCACAATATCATCCATACATGAAATTTTGAGAAGGAAAACTCACTTATTTTTATTGAAAAAAAGGAGTTTCTTGCTTGTAGAATATTGAAAATACTAAAAATAAAACTAAGTTGTTGCTCTATACTTCTCAAAAGTGAGTTACAATGCATCTCTTTTGCATAAGGCAAAAAGAGGAATGAAAGAACTAACTCCAAAGAGTTGAAAGATTTTGTTTTTTAGAAAACTCATGAGTTGAAAGAGGTTGCACCTCATGAAAGATGTTGAATGTGCATAGAGAGTTGAACTGGATGTGAAACTTCGGTGCTGAAATTTGACTTGAACTCTTTGACTTCTTTGACCTTTACATGATCCTTGGAACTCCACCTCTAACTAAACTTGAACTGCACTTTGAAAGTGCATGATGTTGATTTGAAAGTCAAGTAGTTGGGTGTATAAGGTAAAAGAGACATTATATAGGGCTTCAAACTGCTCAAAATGTATGATATTAGCCCCAAACTCCTCTCAACTCAAGTTATGATCATATGGGCTTTCAAAATAGGCCTAAACCACCTCTAATTGCCACCAAAATGAGTGTTTAGTCCAGGTTTATCCTCTCAACCCGAGAAAACTCAAGCATGATGATGGGTGTGTCTAGGGTTTGTTGGCATGAACTTCTATGATAGGCATAAAGTTTGCCCTTCTTACTACCTTGTGATGAGGCTATCTTACATTCATTGATCTAATAGTGTTTCTTCATTGGGTTGACCATCCTATTGATGGTCTTTTCATCTGATCAATGTCCTAAGTCCTTATTACTCTTCCCTTTGTGCATATGGAGATAAATGTTACAAGTGTGGGCTAGTCTGGTGGTGTTGTCATTGATGTCAACATAGTTCAGTATGTTGCAGATTGTACATGTATGGTTGAGATGCTGTTGAGATGTTGTAAGTACATGGAGCTATCTTATATGGTTGTAGATGTGTTGTGTTGATGAGTTTCCAAGTGCTTTTGAAAAAATTAATAAAGAAGAGAAGTCAGAGGGAGGAATGTGTTCGAATTGTGCTCTGGTATGTGCTCTAAATTTCACCTGTGTTGATCCTATTCCTATGCTATTCTAAAGCTTTCATTACAGTGATTTGATGATGATATATTTTGAGTTTCAGCTTTTGGTGAGATGGTACGTGAAAGTTATGTCCACCGGTATGTGTGTTCTACTGGCAGAGTTAGTGTTTTGTGGATTGGGAGAAATATGTTTGCTCCACAGTCCTCTGTTGTTTCATTTCAGATCTTATAGATCTACGATATGTCTTATGAAGGCCCTCTCTATGCTCTGGTGAAGAAGGTTGAATTTTGGTAATTTGGAAGTCATGTTTCTATATTCTAGTGCAGGTTTGCATAGTGCGGATGATCTAGTGAAAGGTATTCAATGTATGAAACTTGTATATTATTTTGTTGTGGACATATCTAAAGAAATCTAAGATGAAGTCTCATGAATAATGAAGTGTGTTGAGGTGTTTGTGTGTCATCTTCATGCTAGGAAGCATGTGCATCATTGTTCATTTGTACTTTCATTAGGTTTGGCCGACCTAGTATTTACACTTCATTCGAAGAATAAAATTTAATTAAGGAAGTGTGTAGAAGATTCAAGAATATTATTTTTGGTCTTGGTTAAATTTTTTTACTGGTCCACTCTTATTCCTTTCCACCGCGGGAATTTAGAGTTGCCAACCTAATTTAAATTTATGAAACAATGTATTGTGGCCGACCTTGGAGAAAGTTTCTAAGGTTAAAGATGGTATAAAATCAAGTCAAGTTTTGAAAAATTGTATGATAGTGTGATGCAAAGTGATGAAAGAGTGCCACAAATCATAAGAGCAGAAGTGTGTGTGAGTGAGTTGTGATAGTATGTTTCAATGCATTGAAGGTAGTAAGCTGAAGGTTTCTATAATCCTATGAATGTGCTTTAATTGCAGTGGTTGATCTTGTGTTCTCTTTTGTATCTGTAGGCAATGAGCCTCCCTATTGGAGAGTGAGTCATTTGTAGGTAGTGAGCCTTACTATTTTGATAGTGAGTCCTCTTTTGGGCAGTGAGTCTTTGTATTCAATTTATAATCATTTATATTGTAAGTTAACCCTCACCATGGTTTTTTCCTTATTGGGTTTTCCACGTAAAAATATGACGTTCATTGTGTTGATTTACTCTATGTTATTTATGTTTTATGTTCATATCTAATAACAAAATAGTGTGGTTGAAGAATTGATAAGTGATAAAGTTTTAAGTTTGAATTTTTGTGACAACTGATTCACCCCCCTCTCAGTTGTCCTGCACCTGTTTAACAATAAAGGGATTGTACATGAAGTCATCAAGGTGTTTAACTATCACAACTTGCACAAATATGATTCATTCATTGTCACAAATGACAATGAAGGTGGACTATCCATTTATGATTGATTACTCATTTGGTATACAATGATCTATTTCTTATTGCTCATGGTCATCCTTTCCTTGCTTCATGACTCCTTCATAGTGATTGTGAATTTCCCTTTATTCATTTTCATGGTGAATATCACATCTTACAATCCTCGTCCTCTTAACCTCTCTTCATGTTATTTTTTTCACACTTTCCATCATTTTTTATTGTCCTACATTTATCATTGCATAGTGACTTTGCATGGTGATCTTATTGCTCAAATGGATGACCCTTTTATCCGCCCTTTTCTTAAGTGTGCATTATGGACTATCTTCTTTGTATCAAGGTGAGTGTGTTTTATCTTTTTCATAAGAAAAGTCTCTTGAAATATATTGATTGTATTGACTATCCCATTTAAAGGTTTGATTTCCATATAACACTTTCTCCTCATCTTGTTCTCATCCCTTCTTAGTCTACCCTTTATTAACTATCATACATTGAAGATACTATATTTTTGCATATGATTTGATGGCTCTAGTGTAGATAGCCATCATGCACTTTCATAGTCCATAGGTAATCTACAAAGTAAATGGTATGGATTGATATATGTCTTTAAGTTATACAAATTCCCAACAACAATTTTTTCTCTAGAAATCATCAAGCAAAGGAGGAATGATTATGACAACTTGTTGTTGAGATGAGTTTCTCTAAGACCATCCTATTAACATTGTATATTGTAGAGCCATTCTTGATATCTTGCTTTCTTCTCTCATACCATGCACCTTTATATTGGTAACCCTTAGCAAAGTGGTACACACCAAACCCATGCATTTTGTTTGTAAAACACTATCCAACGTAGGCATCATCATTTCTAAAAATGATAGTATCCAAGGCCATGTGACATTTTCCTTGAGGACAGTCATGGTTTGGTTGACCTTTCTTTTCTTTGAAAATCTTCCCTTGATCTAACTTTGTTGTACCCAAAATGCCTCTAATCTACATTTTTTAATTCATTTCATCTGGTGTAGCCTTGAGGTTTTCTCTATTTGATGGAAATCCTCCATTAGATCTGAAACCTTATGGGATCCTCACAATGCCTCCTTGTTTGGTGTCTTGCCTTTGCTTGTTGTGATTTAGCAATTAACAACTCTCCATTTTCACCAATGTATTCAATTGCAGTGTGTCTTCCATTTAATATTCTAATGAACCTCTTTGAATGAGTAGCTAAAGTTGACTAAAAGCCTTTACATTCTATCTAGTTTGTTTAAATAATTTATGCCTTAATGCTTTCCCAAAAATTTCATTCTTAGAGTCTTGAGTTCCATTTGAAACAACATCCTTAACCACTTCATTTATTTCCTTGACACTAGTTCCAGAGCCTTCCAATGATTCTTAAATACCTTTGGAAGCAATAGTCATTGCACTAGTCTCACCCATAAAATTGAACTTCTTCTTGAATGCTTGCTTCATATGATTGTTATTGTAAGGCATTTATGACTGTCCTCTTGTTACATTTATGACTATCCTTGTATGCAATGAAGTTCTTTAATTGTTGTGTCAATCCCCGTTTCTTATTAGCACTATTCTTCCTAGTTTGCATATTGTACTACTATGAATGGTTGTCACTCAACTCCAACACCTAGGCAGGTCTCTAATGAGAAATTCATAATCTCATGAACTCTTCCCTTCTTGACTGTTGCCCCTTGTAACTTTGATACGAAGACTATGACTCCCTAGAGTACTTGCTTACTGTCAACTTGAGATGTGACTACCAATCTATTGCTTAATGACTATCCTTATATGCTATGAGGTGATTGCATTCAAGTGGTCTTCTTTGCTATATTTTCTCAGGAATGGTGAGTGTCCTTTCTATGGTTTGAAACTTGCATTAACTATCCTCAAATATCTTGTCGCCTCTCTGATCCATAATGCATTGATGACTTGAATGTAGATTCTCTTGTGCTCCTTTGATGATTGGTATGTCCTTAATATTACTTCGATTCTCCAAACCTCTAAAAGGATGTGCTCATTTGAATGATTCTTCTCATTAAAACATTTAACCTCTCCATACAAGGTTGTCCTTAAATGGATGCATCAAATTATCTCATTAGCACTGTCACATTACCAATTATCATCATCCTTGTGAATAATGCTTCCATTCACTCTTATGGTTTTTGATCTTCCTTAACTGTGATTTTGAAATGAGTGTCATGCTTGATGGAGCAGTCATTGTGCTAGTCATGATAGTCTTTCACTTGGTATCTCTTAGTCTTCAAACTATAAATGGAGCCCCATATTACCCCTTCATTGTGTTTTGAGAGTTTTTTTCTCCTCAAAAATTGTTTCCTTCACATTATTGTATAGACACAAGTTGCCTCCTTGCAATGGTTCTATCCTCTTAATTGTTTTAAGGTCTGCTACATTGGCACATGAACTGTCATATTTACCATATGCATCAACAAGGGCATTTTTTCCAGAAAGATTAGAGTCAAACCATGTTCTCATAATGTGATCATGGACCACCTTGTAACATTCCCATGATGATAGAGAGGAAAAAGCAACAAGAATACTAGGAAAGGTATATTGATCAAGATATACATGTACGTGCCTTAGCTCCCATAGTCCCATACTCCCAAGGAATAAAATTCTCAATTTCCAATGCAAATGACACACATGTACAAGACTCATGTCAATGTCCCTTGGTGATGATGAAACCTTCAAATTTTGCAAAATTTTAAATGCCCATCTTCAAAAAAAATTCTTTGCATACTTTGAAACGCACCTAAAAAATCTGCCCCAGTGACATACTTTGGACGGTCATAAATCAGAGCCCATTGATTTTCATGTCAAATCCTTTGGTATGCGTACTCATGTGACATATGTGAACATGTATGTCAGTTTTCAGCCCCTTGTGATAAGTTTTGATAAGGTTTTGAAGTGCAAAGATGGAGGGTTTTGGGACTATTTTGTTGTTTTCACACTTTCAGTTCTACGAAGTGGCCTCCTGTTCGAGTTATTATTTTGCAATGATCATCATGACAAATGAGTTGATTCTTTACATTCCCCTCACATTCATATGCTACCTATTCCAATTTCAAAGTATCGGGATTTGATTTGATATTTTTACCAAGTCAAAAGCAAATGCAGTTTATTCACTTTTTACACCTGCATTTTCATAATGCTTCAAGGTGGTCAAGTTTCACCCTTAATATTTGGTGAAAAATGTGAATTGAAGGAAAGATCTCTTGTACACATGCTCAATGTACCTAAGTGATTTAGTGTGTCCATTGGTAGTTCCCTAGGAGATGATTTGGTATTTTTTCAAGAAGGTGATTTGGTGTGCTCAAGTTGGTTTCTGATAGGTGCAAATTGCAGAAAAGTCTAAGTGAGCCACTTTGGATTTTAATATCTTCTACCTCAGAATGAATTTCACCAAACCATTTGTTGTAATGGACTTTTGGTTCAAATGGTAACATGAATGCTCAGTTTCGTGCCTCCTGGATGAGTTTTGATGGGTTAATTAAAGCTTTGCTGACTGCAACATGGCCAAAATTGGTGTTCCAAAATTTTTCAAAATTTGAAAATATAAGGACAACCCATTTCTTTTTTTGGTCTAAAACCTCTACAACTCCATTTTCATAAAAAACGAAGGTCATATGATGTGTTATTTTAATGCATTTTGAGTGTGGTGAAGACATACTAAGGGCCAATTTACAAAAGAGGTACTTGCTTTTTGATGGCTGGAAGAATTTTGAGGAAATGGGTTTTCTCTAAATAATTGATTACGGCCGCATGCAAAAAATATCAACTTTAGGTATCCCAGTTTGCTCGTAGTGAATTTCCTCTAAATGGGTCGCAGGTGTAATTAGAATTCACAATTTTTCTAAAGTTTCAAATGTTAATATTTAAAATATTGTATTTTAAATGTTGTGCAAATGTGAAAAATACATTTAGGGAAAACATAAAATACAATTTCAAATGTTCTGGAGGAAAAGCAAGTTTAATTCTTGCGTGTGATTCGCTGAAAAGTGGCTTTCATTTTGATCTCTCTTTCCATTTTGTATTAGCAATCAACAATGGTTGCATTCTCCCATCACCCATCATGAATTTGAGGGCTCTTTCCCTTTGTAAATCCGCAATGGAGCAATTGCTTTGAGTTTCTCATCGCTCATTGCGGATTTCAAGAGCGATATCACCATGCGGGCAAATTTTGATGGTTTTTCTATTTGCATCAAAGATTTGACATCTCTTGGTCTTCATGTGGGTTTCTTTTGAGGCATTTTGGGTAGATTCATGTATTGTGCAAAGAGGAATTCTAATCACTTTTTTGCCTTCCAACACATTTTGGGGTGTTTTTGAGCTCAAATTTGCTCCTTTAGGTTTTAATTTCATCCCACGACCAATCCTAATGCTTGGGCTGAAATTTTAAGCATGTTTATGATGAATTTTAGGTGCCTGCAACCATAAAAACGCCCAGCATTTCCAAAAAATGACCTGCACATTTTCTCTGGCTATGGCTGCCAAGATTCATGGTGCAATAGTTGAACATGAAGGATAGTCAAGCTGTGGAGTTCCTCTGATCATACATTGCCAATAAATATCACATTTTCCACTTTGGACCAGCAATGGGCGAAGTTGTTGTCTCTATCGCACATCGCTAATTGATATCAATTCTTCCACATTTTATTAGCGATGGGCGAAACTACTTGGTCTTCATCGTGCATTGCTAATAAAATTTACCTTTTGATAATGTATGGGCGATGTGCGATGGATAGCCGAGTAAAGAATGGTGGGCCCAAAGAACTTTTAAAAGAAAATATTTTAAGTGTGAGGTGCAAGGTAAAAGCATGGGTAAGTTTTTATTTTCCTGATAAATGATTTTTAATCTCTTGGTGAAACTTTGGCTGCATTGTCTCCATCGCGTATCACCAGTTGATTTCATTTTTTTCTAAACACATCAAAGATGTGCGATGAGAATAAATAATGGTGGAGGAATAATGTAAAGGTAAAATAAAATGGTAAAGATGCCTTTTATTGCTCGATTAGAGTCTTCACACAGTAAAATCAATATTTTAAATGTCGAGTGATTAAAGCGTAAAATTTTGTGGTGAGCGCTGGGAGAATGAAATAAGATATTTCACGGGTAGATTATTTTATTACCTGGTACCATAAAAATTAAAACCCATGAGTAAATGAATTTAAATTTTAAATGTTGGGCATTTAAAATTTGTAAACTCATGGGTAAATGGCTTTTTACAGCAAAGTTAAATTTTTAAAGCCTTTACAAAATTTAAAATAAAACTTGAAGTTCTAGAAATAAAATGTAAAGGGTGAATACACAGGTGAAAATGTAGATTTTACAACCATGGGGTTTTTTACAGTAGATGAGAAGTATTTCACAGTGACTTTTATTCTTTTGCAAACAGATATTTGTAGCTGCAGGGGACTAATATGGAGAAGATATTTTCAACAACAGAGCATAAAGAATGATAAGTCCTCTCGAGAAAAGAATATTTTTCTGTTACAAGTGAATCGGGATGCATGAATCAAAGAGCAGGTTGAAGATTCTTCAGCAAACAAAGGCATTTACTGATATATGGACCTAAATGTGGCAGATGTCATTGGGAGATCTCCATTTAAGGTTTTTGCAGTTTCCTTAAGTACATATTTTTCTATTTCAGAATGAGGTTGCTCATTCTTTTCTATCTCACAGGAATACTCTTTTAACAATTTTTGAAATCTATAGTGTTTTGTTTTAGGTTTCTGAAGTTTTCTAAGTCATGTAATGAAGACCTTATTCACAACAATGTTATATTTGAAAGTAAATGATCGTATATTCTAAGTTAGTTGTCTCCATTGTACACAATGCATAGATTATGAATAAAAGAAATCAAGGGTTTTTTTTATATTCGTCTTCTAGTTTTACTTTGAATGTTTGTTCTGTGTTGTTACTTTCATTCAAAGAATGAATTAAATTGTATGAATATAAACAGAGGTTTGTGCAACTATATGCTTGGATTGATAAAGTATGACTAGTTTGGCTTATCGTATCAATGGTGCAATACATCATTTGATAGGCATAAGGATGACAAAATGAAAGTTGCAATGAGTTTTAAACTTCATGGTTTAGGTGACTCCACCTTGGGATTAAGTATTAGTCTTTGATGTTACAATTTCCTAAGATGGTTTGTGAGAAGCTATATTTTAAATCAAAAATTACTTATAAATCTTTGTATCTTTGTATGTTGAGCTTTAATGAATCATATCTTTCATGTTTAGTGTGTACATTGCCATAAAGGTCAGCCATACCTTCAGGGTATTATGTCTGCTAAGCATATAAAGGAGATTTATCTGTTCACTATGTGTTTGATACTATGGCACACAAGTATCTGAAAGCACACGATTGGGATCACCCTCCCATGTTTAACAGAGCCTAAAGTGCAGGGGAGTGAGGTTTTATTTGAATCTCTCGTTCATTGGCCAAATCTCTCCTTGAATCTGACCATAAGGCCTGGAAGCCCTTTAGGATTCAAGTTGATAGCATATTTGAGTACCAACAAGTGATTCCATAATATTTTTAATGGAAAATCTTGTTACTTTATAAAAAGAAACCCTCTTTCTTTAGGAAACGTGGCTACTTCAATACCTCAATGATATGCTAGGAAATTCCCTCTCATTCTTGACCAGGATCTAAAGCAAGAACAAGGCTTCTTGCTCTACTTGGATTTCCCTTAAATCTATTACAATAGTTACTACCACATATTCTTGAGGAGGTTGATGTCCATATTGAACTTCAATTCCCATAGTCTCTTTAAATACCCCTTTTGTTGGGTCATAAGATCCAACTTTATATATGCACATCTCACATTGAAAACTATAGGCATTTATTCTAATATAGAAGATGAAAATAAAAGGGTTTAAATATAACATGCATGCACCTTATTCTTGATTATCCTCATGTACATATCCCTACATGCCTCCTCATGGCTAAAAACAAGTGCTATCACAACTTCTACTATCTCTTCTTCACCTTGCATGCCGATCAAAACCTTAGAATTCTTCTTCAATGTGGAGCTTTCTTTCTTTATCTTTTCTTTCTTTCTCATCTATTTGGTGCTTCAAACAAGGAGTTTTATTTTCCTTACTTTCATTCTCATGCAATTCTATGCATGTGTGACGTTTCTCTTTGCCTTTGGTGTGAACATAAAGGGAAATAAAAGAGTTTATTGAAAGTTTTATTGAAACCTTTCAGATTCAACTCTTTTACCTTTTTGCTTTGGATTTGAATGGTAAAATTTTAAGAAGACATTTAATAAAATATTTTCCCTTTAAAATGGAAAAAAGACAAAACCTTTTTCTAAGGGGAGACTTAAGACCCACTTAGACTATTTATATGAAATGTTTAAATTGTCTAAGCTATCATACCAAGTTGGCAAAAAAATAATGGACTACATTCTCAACAACTTCAAGGGTGTTTTGTCTGCTAAAACAAATTTGACTAGTAGCCTTGCATATTCATTGGGTAATAGAGTCATTTAGGCTTGAAAAGAAACTCAGAAAACTCAGAAGACAACTAAGAGGTCCATATAGACCAACAACAACTTAAGACTAAGAAACCTAAAACTAGACCCAATCAATCCTCTAAAAGGACAAAAAGTTGTGCATCAACACTTATTGAAAGGGAAGACAAAGAAAGATGTGCAACAACACTTATTGACTCAACAAACCTATCTTAATATGATACAAATGTAGATCAATACCTCAATACAATGCTTGAGGTAAACCCCATTAACTAGGATTTATAGCTCTTCTCCATCAAGTTTGGACAATTGAAAAGCATTGTGCATCTTGCAACCTATGATCATGAAAGGACCACTCCACATGACATCAAACTTGGTGTGCTTTTCAGACCTGCTTTTCAAATCATCCCATTTTAGAACTAAACCACCTTCATTGAAAACTCTTGGAACTGCTTTATTGTCAAAAAATTTCTTTGTTTGTGCTATGATGAAACTCCAAATTATTCATTACTTTCTTTCTTGTTTCTTCTAGCTCAATAAGCTTAGCAAGTATTACTTCCATTAGCTCTTCTTCCACTAATTCCATCTCCTTCATTAGGCTAAGTGTTGGTAATTCAACTGAAATAGGTAGCCTTGCCTCTTTTCCATACATGAGCACATAAGGTGAATTATGTGTAGAAATTTTTGGAGTTATCTGTTAGCCCATAAAGCTGATTTCAATTTGCTATGCCAAGCTCTCTAAGTGTCTTCTACTATTCTATTGATAATCCTAATCAGATTTTTATTTGTAGACTCAACTTGACCATTAGCCTGTGGGTAATGATTGGATGAAGGACTAAAGAATATGTTATTTTTAATAGCCCAATCAGTTACTTTTATGCCAATGAAAGCTAATGCATTATTTGAAATAATAGATTAATGAGTACCATACCTTGCAACCAAATCTTCGGGTGATCCCACAATAGTGATTTAATTTTTTTGGGACATTTTATTTTTTGTCAAAATCACATATTTTTATAAAATATAATGATTTAATCCTTGAAAAGTTCTATTTAGGGGATTCCAATTGAAGAGGGTTTGATCAAACCACCTTAGATCAAACCCCCTTAAATAGGACCACACTAGTTTTAAACCATACCTATAATGGACTCTCCTTTACACCTATCAAAATGTTGATAAAAAACTAGTTTTGATTTACCTTTTGGGGGATCAAATGAATTCATTTAAAATTTATTTTTCGTAAGTATATATTCTTTATTATAAGCTTCCCTAAAAGTATAATTTTAAATATATTTAATTTTTTTTTTTTTTAGGCTGCTGAAATCGGGTTTGTATAGCACGGCCCCCTATAAACTGCAGCGCGCCTGGTAAAATTTTTAACGTGACCGGCGGCGCTGGCGCGACACGCCCTCTGGTACCACGGGACGAGGGAGACTATAACTTGTGACCAACTACCTGCAACAGGAAATACTTAGCCAATCGAGCTAGGGCCCCCGCCCAAATATATTTAATTTGATTATTATATTTATTTTTTATTTCTTGTGAATGTAGGTTTTTCACTGAAAATCAAGCTCTTTGTTTTACACATATGGAAAAATAGCAGATTATCAAAAAAAATTGAACAATATCAGTGCACTAGATATTAATGTTCTTGATCCAACAAAAAAAAAGAATTTCGATACATACAAAAAAAGTTATGTTTTAGCCAATAAATCATGTCTGAATTGTAATTGGTTTGACTTTAAAACTTAATTAAGAAAAAAATATTCAATGAAATGCTATGAAACCAATTCCATGCACTAGATATCGTAGTTACAAATCTAAATTCAAAAAAAAAAGAATTTTATTCTTCATAGAAAAAAATTTATGTGTTAGCCAGTAATGTCACTCTTTAAAAATAGTGTTTACTGTTAAAAACTAGTTTTTGAAGGAGATGGGAAAAGAAGTGAAATCTAATTCCAATTTTTTTAAAAAAAATATATCTAGAATCTACAAACAAAATGTCACAAATCACTAGTTTGCATCATCTTCAAATTCCTCACGGTTTAGCCACTATAGGTGTCTAAAAGCGAAGATTTAGTTAAAAAAATTAGTTCAATGTCTATTTGGCCAAAAATTGTAAACTAGTATTGTGAGATCACCCCTTCATAAAATTTTAGGACCAGGGTTTCATTTGCTTCTTTCAATGCTACTCTTTTTTTCCATTTGGTAAACTAATCTATTGCAATTAGTATTCACATGTTCCCTAAACTGGATGGTGGATTTATGCTCCCAATAAAATCAAGTCCCCACTTCATGAAGGGTTGTTCTAATCAAATTGGATGCAATGGTAAGGCTACTAATCTCTATTTTCTTGCAAATAAAACACACTTTCTACAATTTCTTACCCATGCATGTGCATCTTTATACAAATTAGGCCAAAAGTAACCAACTTTCATGATTTTAAGGGTTGTTGTTCTTGGTGCAAAATGACAACCTGCTGCCCCATCGTGGAATTCTTCAAGAATTCTATCAATTTGATCAACTTCAATGCATCTTAACAAAACTCTATTAAAATATATTCTAAACAAGATGCCATCTATGATTACAAATGGAATTTATTGCAATCTAAAATACCTTTTTTTTGCATTGTTTAGGCCTTTAGGACATTCACCTATTTGAAGATAATGCATCATTTCATGCACCCAACTTGAAGAAGAAGTTGGAACAACTTGATCCTCATTATTAAGCACTTGGACAACCTCTTCTTCAAGCTCTTTGTTGTTTTCTAATTTACAGGTAAACCCACAAAAGTGGTTTACAATTCGAGTGAGGAAGGAAAAGTTGCAAAAAATGACCCATGCAAAAAATTTTGGTTTTTGGGGTTCGAATGAACCCTTTGGTTCGAGCGAACCAAAGAAGGGTTCAAATGAACCCTGGTTTGAGCGAACTAATTAAATGCAAGGTCCCACCATTCCCACCAAAAAATACAAAGAAAACATTTTTTGAAAGGGGGTTTGAATGAACCAGGGTTCAAATGAACCCTAGTTCGCCCGAACACCCATTTTCCCACCTTCTCACCCTCTCGCACAAAAAAATCCAAAATTTTGTGTTTTGAAGCTCGGGTTGAGGAAGAAAATGGAGGAGACTTCACAGACCCAACTAGATTATGGTAGTCCTCAGAATGAGTTATCCAATGAATATAATTTTAATATGTTTTGGTTTTATTATGTATTTGTTTTTTTTAGTTTTATTAAACATAGGTTTTTCACCGAAAATCAAGCTCTTTGTTTTGTACATGTGGAAAAATAGCAGATTATCAAAAGAAAAAATTGAAAAATATGAGTGGACTAGATATTGAAGTCCTTGATCCAACAAAACAAAATTTAATTTTGATACATACAAAAAAAGTTATGCATTATATGATCCGCCTATGTCTAAATTGTAATTGATTTGACTTTGAAACTTGATTAAAAAAAAAATCAATAAAACACTATCTAACCAATTGGAAGCACTAGATACCGTAGTTACAAATCTAAATTCGAAAAAAATAGAATTGTATCCTTCATGAAAAAAATTATGCATTATATTGTGAGTGTCACACCTTAAAAATGTTGTTTACTAAAAAATTTTTTTTTTGAAGGAGATGGAAAAGAAGTGTAATATGATTACAAATTTTTTGAAAAAAATATATTTAGAATCTACAAACAAAATGTGACAAATCACTAGTTTTCATCATCTTCAAATTCTTCACGGTTTAGCCGCTATAGGTGCCCGAAAGTGAAGATTTAGTTAGAAAAAAATATTTCAATGTCTAGTTTGACCAAAAATTGTAAACCAGTATTGTGGGATCACCCTTACCAACCATCTACATAAACCTTTACCTCTTACCAACTTGGTAACTTTAATTTCTATGTCATATTTCATTACTTTTGTTATCCAACCAACTCTCTTATCGTTTAGATCTTTGTTTAGCAAAAATTCTTTAACACTTGGGTGAGCAACCATCAAATTTATTTTGTTATTTGAAACCAACTGCCTAAATTTTTTAAGATTTCTAATCACAACTAAAACATGTTTTTCAACAAAATAATACCTTTCTTCGTATTCTTCCAATCCTTGGCTGAAGAAAGCAATTGGTTGCTCCAAACCTTCTTCGTTTTGCTGCACTAGCATAGTTGAGATTATATCCATGCTTCCAAAAGCATATAGTATGAAATCCTTTGAGAAATCATGATTTAATAAGTGTAGGTGTAGATGTTAAGGCTTCCTTGATACTCTCAAAACTTCTCTTTCCTTCTTTTGACTAGCTGAAACAAACATTTTTCTTCAACATGGCTATTAATGGCTTCAAAAGATAAGCTATATCAGGTATAAATCTTCTCACAAAATTGATCCTACCAAGAAAACTTTGTAAACCTTTCCTGTGATTTGGAAAAGGCAAAGCTAATATGGAACTTATCCTTTTAGGATCAATGGCGATTCCTTCTTTTGACACTATATGACCAAGAAGTTTACCTTCATGAACAACAAAAATACTTTTCTTTGGGTTGAGTGAGACACCATATTCTCTACACCTGTCAAATACTTTTCTAAGATGAACGAAATGTTCATTAGCATCCTTGGAAAAAAATAGTGATATCATCAAAATAAATCAACACAAACTTGTTAATCAACCCCTAAAATGCCATACCATTTCCCTTTGGAAGGTTGCTCCAACATTGAACAACCCAAAAGGAATCCTTTTGTATGCCATCATACCCCATTTGGTAGTGAAAGCAGTTTTACATTAGCCTTCCTCTTTTACTAAAACTTGATTATAACTAGAAAAACCATCTAACAATGAAAACCTCTCAGAACCTGATACAACCTATAAGATTTGCTCCATAGAAGGCATCGAGTAGTGATCATTGAGAGATGCTCTCTTTAGGTCCCTAAAATCAACACATAGTCTTATTTCTCTATTCTTCTTCCTAACAGGAATTAGATTGGAAACCCAAGAGGTATGTTTGATAGGAAAGATAATGCTGCCCTTTATCAATTTGCTCAACTCCATTTTCATGAGTGGCTCTAATTTTGGGTTCAATGGCCTTTGTTTTTGTCTTACAGGTTCAACATTAGCTTCAAGATCAATAGTGTGTTGGGAAAGCTTGGGGTCAAATCCCTTCAAATCACTATAATTCCATGCAAAAATATCATTATATTCCTGACATAACTGAATAAAAGTAACCTTTTCTTCAGTTGTACATACTTTTCCCAACTTTAAAAGCTTGTCTTTGAATATTCTTACTTGTTCATAGTTTTCTTCTTTGATTCTCATCCTCACCTTATGCTTTTTCATTTGATCAACAAAACTGAAAAATGATTCTAGTGAGACCAAACCTTTTAGTAACTTGTTTGTTTTTAGATGTATAATTTTCTCACCATACTACTGCTACAATTTGTCTTGGTTAGTAGCTGAAAACTCAACCTCTTTAGTAAAGAAATTAGTAATTTGTGTATCACTATCAATCACTTGCCAATGTGTTTGATTATCTGAAATTGAAGGTCTTACCACCACTTTGACATACTGCTACACTTTAGTATTGTTGAGATCATTTGGAGTATTGTGCTATGGCAGCCAACCTATTAGTGTGTTTGTTCTCATTTCTAGGTATGGACAACTTAAAAGTATCAAATTTCTCAATAATATCCCAAATTCTATGCCTATAAGACTTGAACAAGTCATTTTTGGAGACATTCAAACATCTTACCTGATTCACTATGAGTTCACTATCACCAAATACCCACAACCATTAATTTTTCTCTTTCGCACCCATTCCAAACCATGAACAAGTTCTTCATACTTTACTGTATTATTAGTGCAATTGAAAGTAAACCTAAAAGCTAAGTAATATCTCTCACCTGCCTCCATTGACACCATTCCTACTCCTTGACCCATCAAAATAGAGCTGCCATAACTCATTCAACTATTGTTCACACTATTGTTTCTCATATTTTATCAAGTTAGGGACAAAAAAATATTGCTCATGAATCAAATAGATACCCAACTCTGCTTCTTCCATATGTTTGAATGGATCAACTTCAAAATTCTTAGCTACCCACTTATCTAAAAACAAATCAACAATGCCTTCTATTGGAATATTAGGCTCTTTGACAATAGGTTGTTCCTCTTGCTCATGAATGGTAAAATTTGCATTCACAACACTACAATAGGAACATAAGGCTCTATATGGTCTTAATCAAATGGCTCTAATTTGACTATTACCTTGGTTCCATACCTTGTTCTAAAAAATATGTGTGACCTATCAACATATAGATAACCACCTAACTTCGTAGTGAAGTATTTGGAAAGACATATAGCAAAGTACGGTGGTAGATCTATGACATAAATTTCTTGAGGTATAGAAAATTTGGAACAAGAATGCAATGTGAAGCTAAAATTCTTAATGAATTCAATTGTATTGATGGCTGTCCCATCCAATTGTACAACCCCTTTGGAAAGAGGCTTATATGATAAACCAAGTTTCTCAACTATTTGTTTGGGCATCACAGAACTACTTGCACCTAAATCAATCATGAAATTATGAATAAGGTGTTGGCCAATGAAATGTAGAAAAATAGGTGTGGTGGAAGGTTGGAACCTAGAAGGAAGGTGGTGTCCTAATTTCATTAGGAAAAGATATCTTGCAAAGGTAGGATTGACTTTCAACCTATGTTCCATGACGTTTTGAGGATGGGGATGGGGGGATGGCAGGGGATGCATTTTTGAGATGTTTCTTTGGGGGCCATTTTTAGGGGACATTGACATAAAAAATACATACATACATACATACATACATACATACATACATACATACATACATACATACATACATATATATATATATATATATATATATATATATATATATATATATATATATGACATATATATGATTTTTTTCAAAATTTATTAATATATCATAGAGAGAGAGGGAAAGAGAGAGAGATATGTCAAATTAATAATTGATAACAATAATATCAATATGCAAATAAATCACGAGAGCAGTAGTATAACAACATAATAAATGTCATTAAACTTATTATTGTACCCAATGATTTGGGTATGTTTGTATTTCATTGGGAATCAATATAAATTAGATTTTGAAGAAAATGTCAGTTGTTGTAATCAAATCAGACTTATATAAGACTTGTAATGCAATATATTCAAACTTTATATAGTGCAAATAAAATCTAATTTGAGGTTGAATGTTTCATATTTGTTGATATTATGATAGCAGTTATCATTTATATGTTTTATGCAAATGATTTGGCATTAAAATTAAATCAAACACGTGCATAAACATTCAAAAATAAAAACTGTCACTTTGCATGCCAAGTGTTTGAAAAAATGTCAAACATTCCAAACTCAAAAATCACCTTAGAAAGGAGGATGAAATATTTAAAAAATCAAAATTTTAAATGTTTTTTTTAAACCAAGTAGCTCCCTGTCCACGAGGGATGGCTAGTCGTCCCTAGTATGATGAGGGACATTTCCAACGTCCCCCATCTATACTAAGGATGGGGAAATTTCCCTAAAGGGTAGGGGATGTTTCCTCCCATTTCTTGCTAGTTGGGTTGTTTTAGGGACGACTGGGGGACACCCCCTTTGTGCCCACCATCTCGGAGATGACAGGGGACGGGGATAGTGGGTTTTGCGGTAGGGGCACTTCCTCATGTAACATAGCTTTCAACCCTTAGGTGGTTCAACCCTATTAGGGGATCTATTGTTTCCTTTATGACATAAAATGATAAATATGACTAAAATGCACTTTGGGGAGATGATAATAAAATTCTTAATGAACTCAATTGTGTAATGCAAAACTTGAAATGTTGAAATAAAGGATAGCTCAAATAGAAACTACAATGTTCGAGAAGATCTAAGAAGGGTAAATTGATGTGTACCTATCACCAAAAATGGTTGTTGAGTGTCCTGTTGGGATAGATTCACCCTAGGGTGAATGAGTCTCTGTACAAGGATCCAAAATCTTATTCTAGTCTCAGATATACACTCTTGATTCCACCAGATTCCACTATCAGAAAGCTGGAAATAAGTTCTACAAGTGAGTTTTTGTGGATTGACAACTTTGAAAACTTTGCAAAATTGCACTTTTGATCAATCTTCAATTCTTCTTCACCTAAAAATCTGCACACACAAAGAGAGGTAAAATTGTTTTTTTTGGGGTGAATAGGGGTTTGCCTTGGTCAAACCCTAATTTGTTAATTAAACCTTGATAATGAAAGATAATGAAAAATGACAAGGATTGATGAATGAAAAAATCTGTCACAACTCACCAAACCCTTAATGGCTACCCTTATAGGATTGAAGTCCAACACATCTCTAGAAGGATTGGATCTTGCTTGAGTTGGCTTGAATGATTGCTTGATTTGACGCTTGAATGCTTGAAACCTACATCACAATGTTAGCTCCAAAATATAATATGAACACACATAACTTTGACATGATGATATGATCTTGATTTTTTGTTGTAGATGCTTGATAAATATGCTCTTAAATGCTTTTGACAATAATATTTTCTCATATGATCTCTTGATTATGCATGTTAAGCTTGAATTGATAAAATAACCTTGTGTTTATAGGTGTTTATCTAATTTCCCAAAAAATAGATTCCATAAGCCAACATTTGGAACTTGAATTTGAATCATTAAAATTCCAACAAAAACATACTAAAAATTTATTCTTGGAACTTAAGGAGGGCCCATTCACCCTTGGGTGAATGGGTCCTGGGACCTAAATCTAGGACACAATTTCCAAGGTGTTTAAAATAATGTTAGCATTTGTTTAATTTGGTTTCCATTTTAGAAAATGAGAATAATAAGGCTTAGGAATGCATAATTTAGGTCATTAGAAGTTTAATTAAGTCCAATTAATTAAGGGACCTAAACATAGTGTGAAAATGTAAAGGGGTACATTTTTCTACACTACATTTAGCCCCCACTTTCGTGAAAATATGAGCCCTACACTCAAGCTCACACTAAAGTAGAAAAATAAGTCAAGAGAGGTCTAATTGTACAAGGATCAAGGAGGATGATCAAGCCCCTAGGATCAAATATCCCATAGAAAACCAACAAAGGCACAAAGAGACATGTGAATGCGGCAACAACACAAGATACAACATCATATACTATCAAAATTAATGCAAAGAAAAGACAAACTAGCAAGTTGTGTTATGCAAAGTCCATCAAACATGCTCTCATGGCACCATAGGCAAGCAAGTTGTGTTATGAAAGGTGGCCATAAGAAACACGTTGACAAGTGTAGTCTAATATACACTCAATGAGCCTAAACAACCGAGAAACACACGCTAGGTCTACAAGATGTGAATCCAAAAAAAAAGTGGTGATGGGAAAGTCATGCCAGGTCTACAAGCTCCCATACATCAACCATATGAAAATTTATACTCCCTGATAACTTTGATAAGGTGCCACACAAAAAATCACAAGGCTAGCAAGCTACATTATGGTAGACACTCATGAAACAAAGGCACCACCAAGCAAGTTGTGTTATGCTTAGTGGCCAAAAGTTTTGGTTTAAGATAGTTAAATGGGTTTTTCTCAATTAACGAAAGGTATCACTTTAGGGAACATCACACTCGATATCACTATCAAGAGAGGACTAGTCAAGAGATAAAAGATTCACACCTTAGGGAATGCAAGCCATAGCATTACCACTAAGAGGAATGTCATATGCCAAGAGAGGTCACACTCTTAAAGGACATCATTACCAATGTCACCAACAAGAAGACACATCATGTGAAATAATAAGACCACACTTTGAACAAGAGGTCACAAATATTCAAGCAAGCAACAAGTGGGAGGCATAATGCCCCCCACTTTAAAGAAATTCCTAAACACCATGTTGTGAGAAATTACTTTGAAGTAGAATACGATAAAATCCAATAGATGAAAGAGACATGAGAGCTTATTTGGAAATCCCTATGCCAAACATATGTTTCCAAATAAAGCTATATCATGTATTGGAGGTTTCTCCCATATGCAATCCTAAGATAACACATAAGGGATCCATGGATTTGGGGTCAACATATGTCTTTTCTTTAGTGATATAATCAAGCTCATAATCGTCATCATTCCCCAAATAACTTGTGGAACAACGAGCACAAAAGAAGAATGAAACATAGAGAGAAAATATAAAGGATAAGCCTTTTGGGTCAACATGGAAGAGACCTAAATGTCTTGACGTTTTGCATCATCCCCAAAAGGAAACACAAGACAAATGAAAAATGAAATAGTTATGACAGATAGAAGAATGAAGATACAAATAGAATAATGTCACAACATATTCACTTCCTTTGAATCATTGCACCAATCGAGTGACAAGGGCCATCCAAAGTAGGATCACAAAAATAAAAACATGCCAAGAAACACAGTACATGGGATCACATTACACACATTCAATCACACAAAGAACAAGAGAAAAAAAGACATAAAGATAGTATGACACATGCAATCCAAACTCTAACAAGTCATCCACATCCCAATCTTGTTCACCATATACGAAAGGTAGATGAGTAGGCAAAGGGGAAACAACGAGTGTCGTACTAGGACAAGGTTATCTAACCCCTTGCCCCCCAAATGTAGGAAACATATGAGCCAAGATAGGTGATGAGAATGTGATCTTGCAATATAGAAATAATTAGCATGAAATGTAATACATGTAATAATGAGTATGCTATGATTCTACAACTATTGCATAGCAAGGAGCAACGTGCATGCATGCTAGCTATATGGATCAATAATTTCATATACATCTAAATTTATCTATAAAGCATGACATTCATCAGTAAGATGCCCAAGAGTTCTATGATATGCACATTAAGACATGTTTGTACTCTTTCCTTTCTTGTTTTTTTGAATTTGTGGTAGTGTAATAAGTCTTTGGTCAAGAAGGGCCTATAAAGCTTGTTTGGCTTGGTTATAGCATGGAGAAATGGTAGCTTCTCAAGTTTATAAGGTTTGTATTTCCTACTTGATTGGGAAAATTTTTGAGGTGGAGGTGGAGGATCTAAGGTTGCTTGATCATGCTCATGAGGCCTTAATTGGTGTTGTGAAACAATCTTGTGAAAGGGAATACCTTTCCCATTAGGAGAGGTAGCAAGAGGAGGAGATCCTTGATATCCTAGTCCCATGGCATCTTTTGATGTTTGTTGTTCTAAACATTGATTGATTTTGTGTTCATTAGTTATGTCTCATCCTTGTTTGCTTAATATTTTGAAGCCTTGACCATAAATATCTTCTAAGTTGATGGGTGTATTAGTAACTCGATGAGCATAAGATAGAAGAGTATCACTATTATCCTTCTTAACAAGGTTTGTCATTATTGATGGTTGAGGCTTGTTTTGAGTTTCAATTTTAGGATTCAAAAGGTTGAACATATCATGTGATGGAATGATATGAGGTATTTGCATGGATGGATGAAAGGATGCATTGTTTTCAAGGTTGCGTAGGGAGTCTTGTATGAATTGTTGTATGCTATCTTCATCTTGACCTAAGATGTCCACCTCAAGGGGACATTCATAGGAGGTGAAGATTCATGAGGGACATTGTGTAATATAATAATTTTATAATCACATTGAACACCCCATTTTCCTTTTATGTTTAAATTAAAAGTCATGTCCTACAAAATAATTTTTTTTTTAATCCTTACGACGCTTCACAAGACTCTCCTTAAGCTCAAACGTACACCAAAAAAGGTAAAAATTGAACATGATTTTTTTTTTTTTGGTGATGCAATATTGTTGGTGGGATCAAGTGCCCCTTCATCATATTAGGCATGAATAAATTTTACCAAGAACTATGTTGTTGTAGACAAGGTTGCATTGTATCACTTGGTCCTTGATTGAGTTACATCATGTATATATGCCATCTATTTTAGCCCAATCTATTGTTGATGTAACTTTGAATATCACTACACCTTGGCCTATGGTTTTTTTTTAATTTTTGTTTACTACAAGGGTACCCCAATGACCCAACCTAGCACCCAACTTGTCTTACCTTAGACTTACTTTTATATCCAAGTTGGGGATGGGAAGGGGCAAGTTGGGGTGAGACTAATCCCCTGTGGATGTGTTACTTGATTTTGCTTCCAACTAAATCAAGTAGACTTATGATTATGTTTGTATTTAAATGATAAAAGGTACATATCATTTTTTGTTAAGTTTCATCCATGTGCATAAAAGAGATTATCAAAAGATTGCATTATTATAGCTATGCAAATGCATACAATAGAAAAGAGAGTCAACATTTATTGAAAATGTAGTCTTTATTGATGATCATAAGTGTATAGTGCCCCTCACAAGCCAAGGGACTGACTATTTTAATGCATATAAAGAAAAAATTATACATTTACAAATAAAAGGAAATGCATATGTAAAGAAGGGGGACTCGTCATTGCCTAAATGATGAATCCCAGTTGAGTTTCCTTACATCAGCTTCGGTCCTCCTGCCCATCTAGCTTCCAGTTGTTGCCTGCCCCCTGCTGCTCCAAGGTTTCTTGCATTTGTGAGAAGAGAGTTGGTTAGAGCAATGAAGAATCACCCATCAGTACATAGGAAAACATCCATAAACATATAATCTGATCCTTATAAACATTAAAATAGCTAGAATATCATAGATGTCCAGGAAAACAAGAGAGTTATCAAACACATCTATCATATGCTCTATTTTATCTAACATGTTTGCTCATTGTGCAGGTATAGGTTAAATCTTTGTTGTTGTTTTGTTTCATCTAGTTACAACATGTGGAGTAAAATGTGGCTCCCACGAGGGTTGAGCCCAACATGCTACCCTCTTGTGTTTTAAGAGGGGTAGGAATGTAAGAAAAATTGAGCAACTTGATCAAATTGATGATAAACCTATTCTTGATGCATTAAATCAAGAAATATTACTCTTCATCTTTTCACAATGAACCGAATAGTAGGCTACCATCATGTTGATCAAAGGGTCAGTCATTTCTTCTTGGAAATATTAATCTATTGGATATGTCTTTCAATATTCTTAATGACCCATTTTACTTAAGAAAAACATGATGTGATGATAGTTTGTGAGAGGAAAGTAATTATGCACAACAAGTGTGATGGCAACCAGAAGCTAGGGGAGTTCTTTCTTCTTTCAACAAGTATTGTAGCTCTTTTGGAGTTCTTTGAGGTGAAGGATAGCATTGTAACTCAAATTTGTAGACTTATGCAGTAGTCTAACACCTTTTGATCAATAAGTTAATCTATTTTACCTTCTCATTTTGCTATTTTATTGTGAAAGCTTTAAAATGGTTGATGAGATCTTATGGTGGAGCTATTTTCCCTTTTATTTTTTCTTGTTTTTCTTTTCCTTTATGGAGATAATATGAACTTGTAGGTCATAACATGTGTTGAGTTAGTTCAGGAAAGAGTCTAAGTTGTGAATATATTTTTTACTTCCTTCTAGATGTTGTCCTTAACATTTTTAGCCTAGTTATGAAGCACTGATGCAAAGACATATGAAGTTTTGAGTTGTGTAAGCCACTGTTAAGTTGTTGATCATTCTTGTGTCTAAAATTAGTTGTGTAAGTTTGAAGAAAACACATTAGGTGCATCACCATAGGGGTTTAGTTTTCTTTTCATGTTTCTTTTTCCCCTTTTCCCAACAAGGAATAGTTTAGGTGACACCATTTAGGAGCCAACCATATGTAGAGGTCTACTCCAAGTTTAGGCGACCCACAACCTAGGAGTGTTCCCATGTTACTCCAAATTGCTAAGTTCTACAACTTAGCAAGGGTGTAGATTTGTGAGTTTAATAGTTTTGGCACGCTTGGTGGGACTGTGAAGTGATTCTTAGTCCATTTTATATGTTTTTCTACTACTATTTGGTGTGTACAACAGTTGATTACTACCTTTTGAGGTGTTTCAAATACATACCTAGTGACTTTGAGAGGTTTTTATTGGTTTCAGCAGTCCAAGTGCTGGTATGTTCCAAAGAAAATCTAATTTTTCCTTGCTTTTTAGCTCTTTGAATATTTCAGAATGTCAAACTTTCATAGAAACATGGCTTACCATTCTTCATTCCATGAAAGTGATCCCCATGTATCTTCCTACCAGCCATACCAAGCAACATATATTGTTGGTTTTGTACCAAATAACCCACCAACAACAATTTATCAGCATTTTCATCATGCTTACCACCTACCCACCCCTTCTCAAGCTTCTTGGTAGCCTGCTCATGCCTATAGTCATCCTTGTGAAAGTCATTATGCTCTGAATCAAACATGCAACCTTCCTAGTTAGTCCCAAAATGATACTAATTTGGCTAGCACTAAGAGTTGGTTTTTGGATTTCCAAAGGAAAATTTCTGAAATAGATAGAGAAACACAACATATCATGCAACAAGAGGAGTTGTCCTATCAGATTTCCTATTATTAACAGGAGTTAGAAGATAGAGAGGTGTATGAGGAAGAATGCTTGAACATGCAACTTGCATCCAAGGAGGAGAAAATAAGGCAATTGATAGATCAAGTTCAAGAGCCTAAGTTCCAAAACCTTTCTCCTCTTCCTAATTTCACACAAATCTATCTTATAAGTCAAGTTGATCCTTCCAATGAACCTACCAATGAGCCTTCTACCCTTAAGATTCCAAGTTGGAAAGGGCCATCTTTTTCACCTTGTGAGGTTCCTCCACCTATCATCAACAAGAAAAGGGAACCATGCTCTAACATCTAGAAAGAAAAAGAAGGGCAGTACCTTGACCATCACAACTCACTCAACATGGAGGAGCCTAGAAAATTTGCTTTCCCAAGTTTTAGGAGACCTCCTTTTGTTCAAGAAATCATTATTGGACAAGTGCATTCTCATGAAGAACCCATTAAGGAGGCTCAAACAATCCCTTATGTTCCAGAATAGCCTAAAAAAGAGGTGCTTGTAGAGGAAGAAACAATTTTTTTAGCAGTTGTTATATTTGAACAAGAACTTGAAAATGATAAATCAGATGTGATAACAGAAGTAAATGAGGTTGTAGATGAAGAGCGGTAGGATATAGATCAACAAATAACTGATGGTTCTCATATTCTAACTAATTTATTTGATGAATTGCCATTGTTTGTGAATAAAGAAGAGAGTGAAATTCAAATCACAGCCACATCAACTTCAGTACAACAGGAAGAGGCTCAAAAATTTTATGTTTTGACATTTCAGCTGATTTGTAATAAGGTAAAATTAGTCTTCCTTCATTGAAAAGCAAAAATGAGGATGAAGATGACCTTTTTTGGGATGATCTAGAGTCATTTTTTTGAATTTAGAGGTCAAAAAATCATCTTTTGAACAACAAAAGGTGGGGCAACAGGTAGTTGAAGTAGAAAAAGATGTTCAAGTTTAAATTTTTGTTGGTTTATTTGATGAACTTCAAGGATTTGTAGGTGAAGATGAGAAATGCTTGATTGAAGTAACATCAATGCCCAATTTTGAGCAGCAAAGTGATTATATAATGATAGAATTGTTTGTTGAAATTCCTAGTTTTGTTGATGATGATAGAGACCATGCTTGTACTAACACCATTATCAAGTTTTGGACAACAATAAGATGAAATTCACTTTGATAGGTGTTAGTACAAGCATAGTAGAGGAATTTTAGTACAAGCTAGATGAAGAAATGTTCTCAAGCATAGTACAAGCTAGATGAAGAAATGTTCTCAAGCATAGTAGAGGAATTTTGCTCAAAGCTTGATTCCAAGCCATCACTGAATAAATTTGAAGAGTGTGAGCAGCATAACCAAATAGACAAAGCAGTCATGTTTCCATTTGATTCACATGAAATAACTCTTCTCAACTAGAAAAATGAAGTTGAAGAAGCAAGTGATAAAGGTGAAACCAACATGAAGTGTTCTAAGTTTTTCATCACAAGGGGATGTCCTATCAGGTACTTATCCAAAATTGAATCCAACAAAGTGATACCATTCATGTTTGCACCCAAGCATGAGTTTCCATTAGAAGATGAATATAAACATGAAGTTGCAGCAAGAGATGAATGGACATTGCTCACTTGTCCATTTCAAAACCAAAACAACGGTGTGTGTGCACAACAAGGAGAAATAGGTAAGTTTACCTATATTATTCAAGAGGTTTTGCAACTTTTTATTGGGTTTGTATTTGTTCTTCATCTTCTCTTGGTTGTCTATAACCATTTGAAACATTGCATGTTACTAAAAAGGAGGGGCAGCTATTTTAGTGAGCCTATTAATGGTTTCATCTAATAAAGTCTCATGGTTGGTTAGTTTAGAGTAGGTTAGAATAAGTTTCAGTTTAGTTGCAATTTTTATTTCCCTAAGTGTTGTTTTGCATAGTTAGTTGGTTTTCTTTGAGCGTTTTGGTGTGTTGGAATAAGTTTCAAGGTCTCATACACTAATTTGATGAGTTACAATAACATACAAGACTGTTTTCAAGTTGTGTCAGCTTTTAGGTGACTCAGTACCCAATGGATAAGCTTCAGGAAAATGGTCAAGATGTTTAGAAAGCAAACATATAGTAGATGTCACCAAAAATGTTACCTGATTTTGCTTCTAGCTAAATCAAGCAGACTTATGATTGTGTTTTCATTTAAATGATAAAAGGTACATATCATTTCTACTAAGTTTCATCTATGTGCATAAAATATATTATCAAAAGATAGCATTATTATAGTTATGAAAATGCACACAATAGAAAAGAGGGTCAACATTTATTGCAAATGTAGTCTTTATTGATGATCATAAGTGTATAGTGTCCCTCACAAGCCAAGGGATTGCCTATTTTAATGCATATAAAGAAAAGACTATGCATTTACAAATAAAAGGAAGTGCATATGTAAAGAAGGGGGACTCATCCTTGCTTGAATGATGAATCATGGTTGATTTTCCTTGCATCAACTTCAGTCCTCCTACCCATCTAGCTTCCAGTTGTTGCTTGCCCCCTATTGCTCTAAGGTTTCCTGAATTTGTGAGAAGAGAGTTGGTTAGAGAATTGAAGAATCACCAATTAGTACATAGGAAAACATCCATAAAAATATAATATGATCCTTATAAACATTAAAATAGCTAGCATATCATAGATTTCGAGGAAAACAAAAGAGTTATCAAACACATCTATCATATGCTCTATTTTATCTAACATGTTTGCTCATTGTGCAGGTATAGGTTAAATCTTTGTTGTTGTTTTGTTTCATCTAGTTACAACATGTGGAGTAAAATGTGGCTCCCACAAGGGTTGAGCCCAATATGCTACCCTCTTGTGTTTTAAGAGGGGTAGGAATGTAAGAAAAAATGAGCAACTTGAGCAAATTGATGATAAACCTATTCTTGATGCATTAAATCAATATGGAATAATACCATTTGATCAACTTTCATTATCATATTCAAAAGATGCAACAAAAATTGTGTGAAACATTAAGGAAGATTGCACTTCATCTTTTCATAATGAACCGAATAGTAGGCTGCCATCATGTTGATCAAAGGGGCAGTCATTTCTTCTTGGAAATATTACTCTACTAGATATGTCTTTCAATCTTCTTAATGAACCTATTTCAGTCAAGAAAAACATGATGTGATGATAGTCTGTGAGAGGAAAGTAATTATGCACAACAAGTGTGATGGAAACCAAAAGTTAGGGGAGTTCTTTCTTCTTTCAGCAAGTATTGTAGCTCTTTTGGAGTTCTTTGAGGTGAAGGATAGCATTGTAACTCAGATTTGTAGACTTATGCAGTAGTGTAACACCTTTTGATCAATAAGTTAATCTATTTTACCTTCTCATTTTTCTATTTTATTGTGAAAGCTTTAAAAATGGTTGATGAATCTTATGGTGGAACTATTTTCCCTTTGATTTTTTCTTGTTTTTCTTTTCCTTTATGCAGTTCATATGAACTTGTAGGTCATAACATGTGTTGAGTTAGTTCAGGAAAGAGTCTAAGTTTTGAAGATATTTTTTACTTCCTTCTAGATGTTGTCCTTGACATTTTTAGCCTAGTTATGAAGCATTGATGCAAAGACATATGAAGTTTTGAGTTGTGTAAGCCACTATTAAGTTGTCGATCATTCCTATGTGTAAAATTAGTTGTGTAAGTTTGAAGAAAACACATTAGGTGCATCACCATAGGGGTTTAGTTTTCTTTTCATGTTTCTTTCTCCCCTTTTCCCAACAAGGAATAGTTTAGGTGACACCATTTAGGAGCCAACCTTATCTAGAGGTCCGCTCCAAGTTTAGGTGACCCATAGCTTAGGAGTGTTCCCATGTTGCTCCAAATTGCAAAGTTCTACAACTTAGTAGGGGTGCAAATTTGTGAGTATAATAGGATGCACACAATCACCTGCAAGCAACATGGATTGGGCGAATCTAGGCCTCAAAGTTGAACCCAAGACCTGGGGGAGTATACCCAAGACTTAAGCCACACATGCTACCCGTGCACACTATGATATTTAATAAGAGTGAAAATAGTTGAAATCATCAACTAACCTATTGTTAATAGGAATCATGCTAAAAAACACATTGAGGCTTGCTTTTGAGGTGAGAAGTGATAATGTAGACTTTTTTGAATTACAAGTCAATCCCCTATAAAGTTGATTTGTAATTTTATGAATTTTCCACTTAAATAATGTAGATGTAAATGTATTAATGAACTAGAGTATTAATGTATAGATAATGCTTCAATGTGCTTATGAATCAAATTTTTCTAACCTAGAATTCCTTCCAACTAAATGATAATGACCTAGGGTTATTATAAATGCATATACTTACGTAGTTATGCAATTTGAGATTGAGATTTTTGGCACACAAGTTGACATGACACTATCTATATTTCAAAAGGATCAAGTTGGGAGTGGAAAATTAGAGTTTTAATGACTTTGGATTGGATTGTATCACTGAAAATGCCACTCAATGTAGCCTAGTCTAGGATAGCAAGGGACCTATAAATGTGGAGCAACCTTGAATAAGACAATGTGTAAGGCATACATAGGGGAGAAGAGGTGATAGAGAGGAATGTGAGTCATCACATACGCCCTCTACGAGGAACATCAAAGACCTGAGTTTTGTGGTATGTTTATATAGCTAAACATCGTGTGAAATAGATAGATTCCAGTCATAACGAAAAAGTGAGAGGAAAGAACATGGAACCACGCCACGGGTCAGCATCTCAAGTCACATACCAAATTGATTTATATTAGACGATGTTGTGAAATATTGACCTAGACTTCCATTGCATTTTCCACATGTCCATTTTTTAAGTTTTTATAAGTTCTGATTGGTTGTTGAAATATTCTCATTATTTGGGTCTAGTCATATGGATTTAACTTTTTTATAAAAAAAATTCATAGATTAAAATTTTATTTATTTAATGTATCTTCTATGATAATAAAGTAAAAAATATGGATTGTATTACAATTTTGTGTGTGTAGTACATAAATATATTGTATTTTGTTTTTTAGATGTTTGTGTTGCATGTAAAAGATTTGTTTTATACAATAATTTGATTGAAGTCGAACAAGTGTGGTGGGCAAGAAAGGTACTAGCATGATCAACTTAGGATCTGGTTTGAAAGAGGAAGCCCATCATTAATTGTTCCAAATTCCAATATAGATCCAATTCACCAAATTTTCATTGAGTTTTACTTCCTATTTCTAATTAAATTATAGTCCACCATACAATGATCCTTATGCTTGGGAGAGTGATGTGTGTCTTGTAATTGATTTGATGACTAAAAAATCCCCGTATCTCATATCATAGAAAATAAACTTCATATTATAATATAATTTAGATCTAATTTAAGGTACTAATCAAATAATGAATTAGAGAGATGTATGTTAACAAACTAACAATGAATAGTTGAAGAAGGATAAGGGGTGTTAGTTGTTTTCAACAATATTGTCTTTTGAGGTTGGTTTGTTGATGCTTTGTGTCGAATAATTAGAATTAACACATTAAGTGTGAAGAAATTCTACCAAGAATTATGTTGTTGTAGACAAGGTTGCATTTTGTCACTTGGTTCTAGATTGAGTTACATTGTGCATATTTGTTTGCCTATTGTAGCCCAATATGTCATAACCTATTAATATCATTGCACCTTGGCCTATTCTTAATAGATGTCATATTAAAATGCACACTAGGGCTTGATTTTAAGGTGACAAGTGACAAGTAATGTTGATGTGTAATTTTGTGAATTTTCCACATAAATAATGTTACACCCCAATTGTGTAATTTCTATTTACTATTGATATGCTAGGTAAAATGTGAATGTAATTTGTATTTGGATGGTGAATAAAATGTGCTTGCACTTTGTTGTCAATGCATTATGAATGAACGCTATTTCATTTAATGTTATATGAAGAAAGGCATATATGTAAAATGGAAGGTTATTGAATTAATATTCTAACTATGAGATGCATTACATGTAATGCATATTTTGTTGAATAGTTGACTACCTTGGGAATATTTTGAGAATGTGGATGCAGGTATATGTTCATTCCTCCAAGCGGAGGGGAACTATCACTCAAAAGAAGATCTTGGTCGAGTAACTAGTAACATAACCTATCTGAGCTTACACACACCACAGTAGAATAATTGAGTCGGGTTATTATGTGGAAAGTTGGTAAGTCATCCTTAGTTTGGAGTGTCTACATTATTAAGGTTCTTGATTACTGTTGAATGCATGCTTGGGTGATGTTTATCTGTCTAGAACTTGTGAGTCCTTCCTTATGTTATTGTGCTTGATGGTATGGTTGAATGATTATTTGGGATATATACACATATATGAACATATATGTCTATGCCGGCATACACATACGGTGCATATAATGGGATGTCCATACAAGTATGGTGACATATGTATAGATATGCATATATGTATATAAATGTTTAGTATGATGCTAGTGTGAATATAGTCATGTAGGCTATAATCATTCACATATTGAATGGATCATTTTTCTAACATGTTGCTATATAATATATATGTTTGTATATATATACAAATACACACATAAACGTAAAAACTTAGTAGAGGAGTGTGTGTGTGTGTGTATATATATAATATTATTTTTGTGTGTGAATGTTTACTCGTTTGTATTCATTTTTATATCGAATGTAGACATACTTGATTGACTTGGGATATAATTTTTATTTTATTTTGATATGTAAGAGCTATATTTTATTAATATTAAAAAGATAAATACAAAATTTAGTTTCAGCATGAGATCGCCCACCATAAAACATTACAATAATATTTGCTTCCAACCCTCCAAAATACCAACACAAAATTCTCTGCAAGTAATTCATAAAAACCTTAGACAAAGGCCCAAAGCAAACTTGACTACCATCTCTCACCAATACAAGAAACCACCACCTAGACACCAATATTAACATACGTAGATAACAAAAAAAACCCCACCATTACAAAATTACAAAAATCTAGACTTCCAAACAAAACCAGTACTCACTTAAAACTGTTGGGCTTAGCAAAGGCTTAAAAATACACTATCCAGTCGATGTCCTACACTGCCATGAGACCAATTTTTTTTTTTGATAAACTCCACAACGACGAGCACTATCATGCAATGCCTCAATAGAGTTGGACCTTTCAAATCAAGCAAAAAGGGGTAAATCTTCACCGCCTTGTTTAAATTCTTCAACAACACCAAATCACCAGGGCAGGGAATACCCTTACCCACAATGGCAACCTTCAACACCTTGTCCACACCCACAAGCAAGTCTTTTGGATAGAATTTTTCTAGCAACACTTTAGCCTCTGCCTTCAACACATGATTATCCAAGAGGGACGCCAAGAACTTGGAAGAGATATTCATGTTATCCCTTCCAAACTCACTTCTGCCTAAGTTCCCGGAGCCCAACACCATTTTCACTGCCACAACCAACATAGGATCAATGTTATTGATATTCCTTTTAAGACGCTGGTCTGAAACCTCCCTAAAGGTCGTTTGGCATGTTTTGGCACCCAAAGAAATGGGTGTGTCCGCACCAAAACTCACCAGGCCCTCCACCGAGACTTCAATTATAAATCGAGAATGTCCTTCCATCACTAAGACCTGACACACACCCAACGAAACACACACAACTAGAAATTCAAACCAAACAAGCAATGCCAGTTTTCAAATGGTGGCCTCCATAAATTCCATGACTATTTAAACCAAGGAAGGCTCTAGGATTTCAATCATAAAACCATGTTTTACTAAGGATGTCATTAATATCATGACGCCACACTCGAGGGAGGTCGTCCTCAGCCAAGAATACCATACAAACTTCTAAAAAATTTTGTCACATCGGTGGATGAGCAAGTACTCCTATGTCGCCACTATACCCTTCCTTGTTTTGAGTGCTCATTATGGTCACTAGATTAGCCTCTATCAAATGGAATTTTACGCACATGTATGACCAGATTAGGATCATAAATCCTGATTCCCTTATTGATCAAATGCCTAGTTATGACATGTGTGCCACCTATGCCCAACAACTACTTCCATCTACCAACTTAGAGGGTCGCCCTCCCATCCACCCACGATATATATATATATGAGAGATAGCATTAATGCTATTTATCTGTATACATTTATATATGTAAAATTACATATATAAATGTATATATTTATAACCATATGATGATAGGAGGATAAGATTATGCATATTAATATATATATATATATATATATATGTATGTTACTATTATATATGAAATGCTAACTTGATCTTATTCATTCGAGTATCGAATGGGCTATTTGATCATCATATATAATTATACTATATGTGAAGTGTTCATGTGTGTGTATATATACACACACACATAAGCATTATTGCTTAAATGGAGGTGGGTGGGTGTGTGTGTGGCATGCGACAAATTCAGCTCTAGGAAAATTCACCGCCAACAATTCACTGACGAAAAAATCAGCGTCAACAATTCAACGTAGAAAAATTCATCGCCACCAACAATTCACCGCCATGGAAAATTAATAGCCAAACATTCATGCAATTAATTTTTTGCATGGTGAATTTTCCCGCGGTGAATTGTTGGCGGTGAATTTTCAGTCTGTGAATTGCTAGCAATGAATTTGTTGGATGTCGACAAATTTATCATCGAAAAATTCACCGGCAAGTAAAATTCATTGCCGCAATTCACCGTGGCTGCGGAAAATTAATTGCATTAATATTTTTAATAAAATCAAAGTTTTCAAAATATATATTAAAAAATATTAATGTGACTAATTTTCTGCCATGGTGAATTCATGGCGGTGAATTTTACTTGGTGGTGAATTTTTTGTTGTTGAATTTTCCATGGCGATGAATTGTTGGTGGTGAATTTTCCTAGAGCTATATATATATATAGTATACTTGAATTATATAAATACCAATTCATTTGAAAACCAAATGTAAACATGGGCATAGAGGAGTATGAATATATTTATATATAGTCGATGTTATATTTCATAATATTATCTTGCATATATATGTGAAAGAAAAGATGTATATATGCCGATATTATTTAAACTCTTTTGTGTATATATATGAGAATACCTATATATACATATATATACACGTAAGTTTGCATCTTAAATATTATTAGTGAAGTGTTGTAATTTTCATAGTGCATTGGATGCTTGTAGAGTTTGTACTATAGATTTGACCAATGCTTTAAATACTTCACTATAAGAGCATTGAACATAGGTGTTTATAAGAGAAGGAAAGATCTCTTAATACAAAGTAGGTCATTTCTTAGTGGACAACACATTGAGAAGTGGCACATGTCTAGAATAAGGAAGCATTAGAGGCCGAATGCTATACATACTACCCAAGCATTTAGAAGCAAGAATTTTGCAAATTAGCTCACAACATTCAGTTGATATATGGTGGATACTTAATCGACACCTTTAGTGGAATCTTCTTTGACTTGGTAAACCTCTTATCATTATGTCCTTATGCATATATTAACAGCTGTGAACAACAAGTCATTGAAGTGGTCAAACTAATAAATGTAATTAGTCGACTCATGCCAAGACTTAGTCAATGCAAGCTTGGTGTTGCATATTTGATATTGAATGTTCCAATTATGATAGAAACCACACCAACTGTTGGATAGAGAGTATTTAATTGGCACAACCTTTGCAAACATGTTTTCTATAGATGTTCATTGTTTGAGTAATTCAAATTTCACCATATCAATCATGTGCTAATTTGAATAAGTCTCTTATTGTTGTCAATCGACAAGGATGATCTATAGTTGTGATTAGTTGAGTAAGTTATTATATTTGTGCCACCTTTTTACTAAGTTGAGTGGTAGGATTTGCATGGTAATTGATGTCAATATCCATGCCTAATATATAGGATGTGAGGTCTCATTGTTGTTGTTTAAATAGTAGAGCAATCTCACTAGTTTGGGACACATCCCATATGCCTATGCACAATATTTTTATACATTTTTCTCTAAAATTCATAGCTTCAATATTCTGTTTATTTGAGAGAGAGAGTTGAGAGTCTTTGTGAGGGAATTATTATTTTGAGAGAAGTATATCATCAACTTGAGTAAAGGGAGTTATTGTGGCATAGTAGAAGGAATCAAGTTTGAGCTAGTTGTTGTTTGGGGAGGCTACATTGCAGTCAATTGATTGGATAAGAGAAAAACATGCATGGGGATATTTCTTCTTTATTATTTTAGTTTTGAAATATTTTTCTCCATGATTGCTTTGAATTATACATTATGAGTACTTGCATTTAGGGAAACTAATATGGCATTGAAAAGGAAATAAAAGTTATGTTGTTTTTATGATGTGCTTGTATGTACACTCCATAATAGGAGATTGATGTTTATCATAGCTATTACATACTAGATATGATTAAACATGAATGGAATATGTGTTACTCTTAGCTAGGTTATTGATTTAACTGGAATAGCTAGTGTTTACACCTAGGACTATTATCTAGTATGGGAGGGAGCTTGTGTATTTACTTGTTTAAGTAGATTTATTCAAACATGTTGAAATGGTGATAGGTTATCTCTAGGGTGATTATCCATTGAAGGAAATACCTATGTATAGTTTAAGTTGTCCTTAAGTCAAATTAGCACTGAGTAGTGTATGTGATAGATGACCTTCATTCAAAGTACTAAATGAGAACACTTTGGCCAAAGTAGTGTGACTACCTCTAGCTCCACTATCAGTTCACCATGATCCAATATTACATGCTATTTCTAGATTGTGGGTTTACAAGTTCTAGTTATGTAGGACACAACACTATGCTCAGTTGGTTGTTGTTATTCAGTTACTCTACCAATATCTTTTCAAAGGGAAGGGCCATCTATCAAATGATAGATGTGCGGGGGATCGCATATGAGTCTGTAGTTGGTAGAAAAGCACTTGAGTGATGCTTCTCCTCCATAATAGGTGACAGAAGAACTGAGATTTGAAAGGAAGGATCTTGGGCCATCTATAAACTATTTGTTCTAAAGCTCATTTGAGCTATGTATGTAAATGTATGCATTCTTGTAATTTTATAACTTGTGAAGTTATTGTAATGAAATGAAATATTTATTGTAATTTGTTATGGCATCTTTGTTCATATATTCTCAAGAAAGAAAAGAAAATTTTATTGCAATGGTTTGTTACATAGTTTATTTACTCCTATAGTGAAAAATTAGGAAATTTTTACTTTGGTGAAGGGTTATCATGTTACATGTGGTATCAGAGCTACTAGGTTCAGCTCTGGAACCTATGAGCTCATTACACAAACAATGCGTAAACCCTATCAGAAGATAATGGTTGAAAAGTTCTTGTGCCACAACAAAAAGAGAAAAGAACATGGAGAAATAGAAAGGAAGACAAGATTCCTGGAAACTTGTTTAAGTTTGGGACTAGATAAGAGTCGTCCATAGAGTTAGAAACTCCTAGATCAACAACTTATTATTTAATCCCCTTGGATTGTGGAAGATTATGCAATCAGGTTATGTAGGAAGGCTAGGAATAATAACCAATATATATCTTTATCCTATGAAATAGTTATATGACTCTAAGGGGATGGAAATAAATGAGATAAACCCTTTATTATTAGCAACCTATAGTTGTAAAGATTCAAAAATTCTTGGATTTAGTGAAAATAGTATGAATCTATGTGTATGCATTGCCGACATAAATTATATTGAAGTAGAGAGTCAACGAAGGAGGTATCCACAAGGTTGGAGAACTCTTGACATAAATCTAATTCTTGTGTAAGGATAGGATCTTGCAAGAAAAGAAGATAGACCTTAGGAATAAGGGAAAAGACTAGAATGGTCAGAAAAGAGTAATCAATGAAGTGGACAAGTTTCCACCAACCAAAAATTTATGAGAAAAATTTGGAGTTTTGATTAAGATGAGAAAAAAAAGACCAAACAACTTTGGTATCTCTAAAGGTTATGAGAGAATAATATTCCAAGTATTGGGATAAAGTTGCTTGAAAAGGTGATTGTACGAAAGAAACCTATAAAGATAAATTAGGTTGGCCTGAACAAGGTTTGGATAGTACATATATTAGTTGGAGTATAAGATGATTTCACCAACACGTTCGTGAAAATTAACATATGTTTAGAAGTTCCAAAAGAAAATGGAATACAATATTGGCACTATGTGTCAAATCAATAGAAGTTGTAAAGGAAAACAATGCTCTAAGTTGAAAGGTGCATCAACCAACGAGGCTTTGTGGGTATGGATATTTCTCTAAAAAAGGTTATTGGAAAGAGAATGGGAATATAAGTGTGCCTCTTAACTTCTAAGTTACCGGTTATTCATTAGATCTCCTATTGGATGATCCAAAATGTTGAATCTACAAGATTATAAATCAATGATGAATCTAACTTTGGGAGAAAGTATATTCAAAGTATGCCATTGAGGCAAGAAAAAGGCAATGGAAAGCCAACAACAAGGAATGAAAAATCTTTTTAAAGAAGCAAGTGTTTTCTAGGAGTTCAATTTTGAGTAGATCGAATGTTGTGGAAACACTAAGGGGGAAGGAAGAGAGTGGATTGACTTAGATTAAGTACCCCAACCAATGAAAATCATCAATATATTTTCAATTTAGAGGAACTGATAACTTCTTCGCAAGCCATGATGTCAATTAAGTCATACATTTTATGACCAAAAGGAAAAAGGTATTGAAATTTTTTGGAGAAAAATAGTGGAAAGGTCACGGATTGTGACCTATAATTACAACATACCTTATGTATATTTGGTTGGTAAGATCAAATGATATTATTATTGATGCCTTAGGAAAGGATAGGAAGATTACTTGATCATGAAAGTGAAGACCATTGCTAAGAATAGGTAAGGAGAGATCTATATTACTCAAGATTAGAAGAAAGTGTCTCTACACTCCTATATACCTTATATGGGGGATTTAGATAACGTTGTTATTTCTATACATAGGTAGTAATACTACATATTATGAAATATATACATGTTGTGAAGCAACTTGACACTATAGCTTACTATGCTAAGAGACTTGGGGATGATAAGGTTTAGCTATAAATTCATAGAGATGGTATGAAAGATAAGGCAGGATGCAACACTATGCAACCACATCAATTATCTTTACTTGATTGATCACTTGATCATACCTTACTCATGAATGAAATCCTAGGATTAGAATAACCTATTTGGGACCAAAAGTTCATTTTATTAAAGAGAGAAACCTTAGGTTAAGTTTTACCTATTGGGTTGGGATATATACTGGACTACTCATTGACACCTATAGGTTAGAAATAAATTACTTGGTTGGGTTGTGCATTTGGTCTTGATTGGAACATATAGGGTTAGAGTAACTTATAACATCAAACTAGTCATTGATTGATGACTCTATCCTAGAATTAGGGTATACCGAGGTTGGGACTCACCTATGTGATTAAGTGAATCAATGGAGCTAACGAGAAATGTTTGTGCTTGGTAATTAGGTATGCAATTAAATTTGATATCTTCTAGGGCCAACATGATTGAACGAGGATTAATACTCGAAATTAGTACCAATTCTTATTGGGAAAGTTAGATGGAGTTGAAAGATGGATTATATTTTTGGAAATAATCCAAGAATGGAAGAAATCCAAGTTGTGGATGTCCTAAGATAAAGGAGATTTATCCCCACAAAACTCTTAACCATTATTACTTGGGAATTAAAGGTGGTGTGAGATCATAAAATAGGTTTTCACTTAGTTAAAGAATAAACTATTATTAGATATAAAAGAACCTGTGTACCCAAAATTTTGGAAGATTCGGGAATGAAATAAGGAAATTGATGTCAGAGTTAGGACATTAGAATGATAAAGTTATTTGTTGGATGAGGAACCACTATAACCCATGGGAAAAGATAGAGTAAGAGGTTGCACGAAATGTGGCAAGACAATGTCTAGTATGCCAAGAAATGAAGACTGGATGTCATCATCAGTAGGACATGTGTACTTTCTTGAGATTCTAGAGGGGGAGTGGTAGAACACAAGATAGATCAATCTGTCTAAGTCAGTGAAACTGACATAATGTTCTAGTGGACAGACTCACCAAAGTAACCAACACTAGTTGGAAACTTGATTTATAATATTTTGGTCCTAAATAATATATTATGAGAAGTATTTACTTAATATTCCTAAGAAGGATGTCTTAGTTGTGAATAAGAAAATAATCATAGGATTGTATAAACTATAATCATACTATGAGACATTCAATTGAATGAATGCACAATATATTATTATAGCCAAATAGGCAAAAATGGTAAACCAAGTCTTGAATGATTTTTTGAATACTTATAAACTTCTAACATTGAGGTTTGATTCATTATATGGAAAAGAGATTTGAAACCTTGTAGAGTTAAAATAGGCTTAGAAATAGGAATGGCCATAGACTTGATAGATTGTGAAAAAGGAGTAATAGATCAAAGAGATTGTTGAAATTTTTTTGATACAAGCTTAAGTATGAAGCAGTATCAAAATTTGATAGGTGTCCAATAGCAATGTTATGCTCAAGATGGACAAATAGTCAAGAACAATACTTTATGGTAAGGAAAAATGGATGTGTAAGTGATGGACAGACTTAGCTTCTGAGTTTTCTGGAAGTGTAAATACCAAAGGGAAAGATGGGACCATGGTGTAGTACACAATGCACTATTATTCCTTTTCTATTTGGATTATACTAAGGATAAATTCACGGGCCAATGATTTATGGTCACTATGTCTTAGGTGTCATGGTATATAGGTAATGTTGTACATGAGATGTACATATGAGGAATGGTGATTACCATGTGTAAGCTCTTTGAGAGAGTAAGTATGTGTGAGACATACAATTTTTTCCTATGCGATAGCGAGGGCACTTGATGCAAGGTCCAGGAAGGACAAGGTTGCAAGGAGTGATACTACATAGGATGGATGTTTTATAAATCTTACATATTTTGAAAAAGAGTAGGTATAAATATTTATTCAACTTTATTTGTATGTTAAAGTGCTTTAGATCATCGGGGATGATGATTCACAAGGGGGGAAGTATGTTGCACCCCAATTGTGTAATTACTATTTACTATTGCTATGTAGGGAAAAATGTGAATGCAATTTGTATTCGAATGGTGAATAAAATGTACTTGTACTTTGTTATCAATGCATTATGAATGAATTTTATTTCATTTAATGTTATATGAAGAAAGGCATGTATGTGAAATAGAAGGTTATTGAATTATTATTCTAACTATGAAATGTATTATGTGTAATGCATATTTTGTTGAATAGATGACTATCTTGAGCATATATTTAGAATGTGGATGTAGGTATATGTTCATTCCTCTAGGCAAAGGGGAAGTATTACTTAGGAGATCTTGCTCGGGTAACCAGTAACGTAACCTATCTGAGATTAGACACACCATAGTAGTGTTGGCAATTCAAGGGAAGACAACTGAGAGGGGGGGTGAATTAGTTGTCATAGAATTTCAAACTTATTAAACTTATTAACCTTATTCTTAGATTTGATTAACAACCATGAAAGCAAAAATCGTCAATGCATCAAAAACACACATAATACCAAGATTTTTACGTGGAAACCATGTTAAGGGGAAAAAAATAGTGGAGATTAGTCCATAAGATTATACCTTGTTAAAAATATAAGAGAATAAATGAGAATGCACATGCATTTAGGAACACTGCCTAGAGCTCACCACTCAAATATAACAAGGCTTACTAACCAAATAATACACACTATCTTACAAAAATATTTTGATTACATCCATCAAATTGAACTGAGAAAATAACATCTGATGATGCCTGATTACAATTCTGGTTAAGCACAAAAAATCTGCTCACACTTTTATTTTTCCTTCAAATGATTATAATTTTATTCACACATAGGACTCACACACTTTGCACACACCTTATTTTCAAATGATAAGACAATCGGTCTTATATATCCACAACAAGAGATAACATCATCTACATGTCGACTCCAAATAAGAAATAAAATGAAAACAAACTGTCGGCTGAAAACATAAATAATTTACAATGTGAATCAACCAAAGTCTGCCACAACATAGTGACAACCAAAAACAACATCCTCGAATTCAAAAATACTTCAATAATTATTCCACGAAGATCAACAACATGCTACAATCACCCAGTCGACCAAGGACATGAAAAACATGAACATGCAAGAGAAAATCATCAATAGGAGCACAATGATCAATCTAGACGTACAAAAAAGATAGAGCACGGACTAGAAACATCCACAAGCATCATGAATCATCAGAGAAGCATCCACAACACTTCATGTTACCAAAATCACAACATCTTCATTCAGGAACATAAACTGAAGCAATAGAAAAGTTGTCTAAATACAGATACTCATAACTCGATCAAATCTTCACATGGATATCTAAAACTCAACGTGGATAAACTAGATATACTCTACAAGAAACCTTTTAATCCAAAACATTTGATAATTAACATACTAAGTGGGCCATCAACATGTTGGACAAACTAAACTTGACAACTTGTAACTCTCTTTATTATAGTTTTCTCAATGTCCTTGACATATGCAACCTCAAATGACATTAATGCAAATAGTGTTGAAATCAATGACAACCACATATCAGCAACACAACCAAAACATCCAACAATCTACCCCTTTGGCATTGATGGCAACACATGATGTGAAAAACACCATCAACCCAACTTTCTCTTGGAACTTTCTCCCCCTTAGGTTTTGACTCTTCTCCTCAACTCTTCTCCCCACAAAGATTTTTCACATGACCCTTTTCCCCATTTGACATCAATGGTAAAGATACACATACATAAGATCTGGACCACATATCTAAACATCTGACTACTCCCCCTGAGTAGCAGCCGCCACAACATCAATTTGGATCAAGATATGACTATGAAATACATAGACTGATGCAATTCAATGCACCTTAGTTCTGATTAGGAGGGGTAATCATCCCTAGTTTCCCTTTGTAATAATCAAAAATATCCTTAGGAAAAGGCTTAGTAAAGATATCTATAATTTGTTCCTTAGTAGGTACATACTCTAGTTTTCCTTCCTTTTCACTCACTTCTCTCTCAAAAATTTAAACTTGATACATCTATGCTTGGTTTTTGAATGCAGCACTAGATTCTTAGAAATGTTAATTGCACTTGAATTGTAACAGAATATAGCAATAGGCTCATCATACACAAATTTGATAGCCTTCAAGATCCGCTTCATCCACAATACTTGAGTATAATTACTAGCAACAACAATGTATTTTGCCTCTACAGTAGATAAGGAAATGGAATTTTGCTTCTTACTTAACCATGAAATCAACTTTTTTCCCAAGAAAAATGCACCACCACTGGTACTCTTTCTATCCTCTACATCTCCTACCCAACCCACATTAGTAGAGGCACTCAAAGTAAAGTTATCTTCTTTAGGATTTCATAGGCAAAAATCAATTGTCCCCTTCAAGTATTTGAAAATCCTCTTCATAGTAGTCACATGAGATTCCATAGGATCAGCTTGAAATCTTGCAACAATGCATACAACATTCATGATATCAGGTCTTGTTTGAGTCAAATAAATCAATCCACCAATCATGGATCTGTATCTAGTTTGATTTTCTTTAGGAGAATCATCATTTTGAGTCAACTTACATCCAATCACCATAGGTGTACCAATCGGCTTTGATTCTTCCATACCAAACTTCTTTAGCAATTCTTTCACATACTTGGACTGATATATAAAGATCCCTTTGTCTAGTTGAGTAATTTGCAACCCCAAAAATAATTTCATCTCTCCAATCATAGACATCTCATATTCACTTTGCATCTCATCAACAAACTTCATGCACAAACTATCATCTCCTCCAAAAATGATATCATCAACAAAGACTTCAACAATCAAATCTTTATCATGATCAATCTTGAAATACAAGTTACTATCAACAATATCTTTTTTAAATCCAAGCTTCAATAGATACTTATCCAATCTGACATACCATGCTCTTGGGGCTTGCTTAAGTCCATACAATGCTTTCTTTAACCAACAAACCATATATCCCTGATCATTCAATTGAAATCCATTAGGTTGTTCAATATACACTTCTTCTAGTTCACCATTTAGAAATGATGACTTGACATCCATCTGATAAAACTTGAGTTTTTTGTAAGCAACATAAGCAAGAAAGAGTCTCATAGCTTCAATCCTAGCAATGGGGGAAAAAGCCTCTTCAAAGTCAATTCCTTCCATCTGTGACTATCCTTTGCACACCAGCCTTGCTTTGTTTCTAACAACTTCACCTTTCTCATTCAATTTATTCTGAAAGACCCATTTAGTTCCAATTACATTTTTGTCCTTAGGTCTAGGAACAAGAATCCATGTATCATTCTTCTCAATTTTTTGTAGCTCTTCTTTCATTGCTTCCATCCAATGTTCATTGTTGCATGCTTCATTGACATTATTAGGATCAGTCTTTGAAGTCAAACATTATTCTTCAACAATTCTTCTCCTAGTTTGAACACCTTTGTTCTTATCACCTATAGTCTGATCTTCTAAATGATTCAATCCTACATAACTTGGAGTCTTAGGATGTTCTTGAGCTTTAGGATCTTGTGATCTCACTTCTACACTTTCACTAGCTCCTTCCTCTTGACTTTGCCGATTCACCAAAATTATTTTCACTTGATTATGAGTTTGGACTATACTAACATTCTGATAATCTAAATCATATCCATAGGTTTTGGATGATATAACTGTATCTTCATCAACATTGACATTAGTACTTTCAACCACTTTCCTAAATCTCGTGTTGAACCACTAGTAGGCTTTGCTTTTAGTAGAATAACCAAGAAAGATATCTTCATCACTCCTAACATAAAAATTTCCTATGTCTTCATCTCTTTTGATATAGCATTTAATCCCAAAGATTTTAAAGTATCTATCAATATGTTTATGACAAAACCATAGCTCATAAGGGGTCTTACTAGTATCACCTTTGATATGCACCCGATTGAGAGTGTACATAGCAATACTCATAGCTTCTCTCTAGTAGATATGAGGGACATTTCCTTCCAACATCATAGTCCTAGCAACACCTAGAACTGTCTTGTTCTTCATTTCCAACACTCCATTTTGCTGAGGGGTCTGTGGTGCAAATAACTGTCTCTTTATCTCATGTTCTTCACAAAAATAATTAAACTCACCAAAATGAATTCACCACCTCTATTTGATCTCAAACATTTAATCTTCAGACCTGTCTCTATCTCAACCTTAGCTCTAAAGATCTTGAAATTCTCTAGGTCTTCAAATTTTTCTCTTAAGAAAAAACCCACATCAATCTATAATAATCATCAATGAGTAACATGAAATACCTCTCCTTGTAAACTTCTGACTCTAGAAGGACCACACAAATCAGTATTCACAAGCTCCAATGCCTCATTTGAACAATGTTGTTTGCTCTGAAATGAAACTCTAGTTTGCTTCCCCAACTGACATTCCTTGCATATGGTATTAGTAGGCTTAATCAACTTAGGAAGATCTCTCACAACATGAGTAGAACTTATCTTGATAATATTGTCAAAGTTTGAATGACACAATCTCCTATGCCACAACAACCTTTCATCAACTTGAGCAATCAAACAACTTTTAGTAGTAGCATTTAGGTGAAAGATATTACCTTTTGTTTTTGTACCTGAAGCAATCACATTTCCAAAATTCCCAAATATTCTACACTTTCCATTCTTGAATTGCAAATTATATCCCTTGTCAACTATTTTTCCAACACTTAACAAATTATGCTTCAAACCTTCAACATATAAGACATCATCCATATTATTCTTACCATCAAGAGAAATGGATCCTCTACCATAGATCACACCAACTTTATCATCAAAAAATATTACAACACCACCATGTCATACTTATCGAAGCTCACAAATTTACGTTTATCACCTATCATGTGATGCGGGCAACCACTTTCAATCACCCATTCATCCTTTTCTTCAATTTTAGCAGCAAGATATTTCTCCACATTCATACAACTAGTAGACTTAGTAGGTACCAGATCATTTTCCTTTATAGAAATAATTACCTATTGATCTTCACTTGCATTCCCTTTATCAGATTAATCGTCTATCACACCTTAATCAACAAAATAATAACATTTTCTTTGGAATCTAGGCTTGTTAGGTCTTGGCTTAGGAATTATTTCAAGACATCTTGAGGAAAAATGACCTATCTTATTGCATGAAAAGCATTTAAGAGGAAATTCTCCTTTAATCTTATCTTCTCCTCTGGCTTCCCTTTTGAAAATAAGTGCTTCAATCTCATTGAGTTCTTTTTCTTCTTCTTCAATATGTCTCATTTCTTCCTCATACTTTAACACCTTTCTCGAAGAACTTTCTCCTAGATCATATCTCTACTTATCCCTTCTAGAGGTAGTAGCTTTGAATGCAAATTCTATCTTAGGAAGAGCATCACCAAGCTCACTTAACTCAAAAGAAGTAAGCTTACCAATCAACATGTCTCTTGTTACATTTGTCATAGTTTGGATCTCCTTAATTGTAGTAACTTTGTGTTTGTATGCAGTAGGCAAGGATCTAAGCACTTTAGCAACAATATTTAATTCATCCAATGTTCCACTAGCACATCTGATATTACACACAATTTCATTCACCCTCTACATAAAGGCAATGATGTTCTCATCTTCACCTATTTTTAAGTTTTCATATTTCCCTTTCAGACTTTGTAGCTTTGCAATCTTCACATGTGCATCTCTTTCATACAAAGTTTCTAACTTTTTCTAGATCTCATAAGTAGTCTTCAAATCCATTACATCTATCATCTCAGAATCAATCAGAGCACTCAACAATGCTTCCTTAGCCCTGATACTGTACTCAACATATTTGATCTCATTTGTAGTAGAAGGTCCATTCTGTGGGATGATATATCTGTTCTTTGTAATGTTCCAAAAAGGCTCACCAATGCATCTCAGATGACACTCCATTCGAGTATTCCACAATGAATAATTTTCTCCATCAAATCTCATACTATCCTTCTTGTATGTTGCCATCCTGGATCACCTCAAGATATTAAACTTCTTCTAAGGAACCTGCTCTGATACCAATTGTTGGCAACAAAAATTTCAAACTTATTAAACTTATTCTTAGATCTGATTAACAACCATGAAAGCATAAATCATTAATGCATCAAAAACACACATAACACCAAAATTTTTACGTGGAAACCCTGTTAGAGGAAAAACCACAGTGGAGGTCAGTCCACAAGATTATACCCTGTTAAAAGTATAAGAGAATAAATAAGAATGTACATGCATTTAGGAACACTCCCTCAAGCTCACTGCTCAAATACAACAAGGCTTACTACCAAAGGAAGACACACTGTCTTACAAAAATATTTTGATTACATCCATCAGATTGAACTAAGAAAATAGCATCTGATTATGCTTGATTATAGTTCTAGTTAAGCACAAAAAATCTGCTCACTCTTCACACTTTTATTCTTCCTTCGAATGATTAGAACTTTATTTGCACACATGAATTGCACACTTCACATAGACCCTATTTTCAAATGATAAAACAATCGCTCTTATATATCCACAACAAGAGATAACATAATCTACATGTCGGCTCCAAATAAGATATAAAATCAATACAAACTGTCGACCCAAAACATAAATAATTACAATGCGAATCAACCAAAGTTGGCCAAAACATAGTGATGACCCAAAACAACATCCTCAAATTTGAAACTCCTTCAATAGTTATTCCATGAAGATCCACAACACGCTACAATCACCCAGTTAGCCAAGAACATGAAAAACATGAACATGCAAGAGAAAATCATCATTCGTGAGCACAACGATCAATGTGGATGTGCAACAAAGATAGACCATGAACTAGAAACATCCACAAGCATCATGAATCATCAGAGAAGCATTTGCAACACTTCATGTTACCAGAATCACAACATTTTCATTCAAGAACATAAACTAAAGCAATAGAAAAACTATCTGAATAGAAATACTCATAACTTGATCAAATCTTCACTTAGATCTTTGAAACTGAACATGGATAAACTAGATATAATCTACAAGAAACCCTTTAATCCACAATATTTGATAATTAACATACTGCGAGCCATCAATATGTTGGCCAAACTAAACTTGACAACTTGTAACTCTCTTTATTACAATTTTCTTAATGTCCTCGACATATACAACCTCAAATGACATTAATGCTAATAGTGTTGACATCAATGAAAACCACATATCAACAACACAACCAAAACATCCAATAATCTCCCCCTTTGAAATTGATGGCAACACATGATGTGAAAAACACCATCAACCCAACTTCCTCTTGGCACTTTCTCCCCCTTAGGTTTTGACTCTTCTCCTTGACTCTTCTCCCCACAAAGATTTTTCACATGAATCTTCTTCCCCTTTGAAATAAATGGAAAAGATACACATACACAAGCTATGGACCACATATCTGAACATCTGACTACTCCCCCTAAGTAGCAGCCACCACAACATCAATCTGAAGCAAGATATGACTATGAAATACATAGACTGATGCAATTCAATGCACCTTAGTTTTGATTAGGAGGGGTAATCACCCCTAGTTTCCATTTGAGATACTCAAAAGTATCCTTCAGAAAAAGCTTAGTAAAAATATCTACAATCTATTCCTTAGTAGGTACATACTCCAGTCTGACTTCCTTTTCACTCACTTTCTCTCTCAAAAAGTGAAACTTAATAGATATATGCTTGGTTTTTGAATGCAACACCAGATTCTTGGAAATGCTAATTGCACTTGAATTGTCATAGAATATAGCAATAGGCTCATCATACACAACTCTGGTATCCTTCAACATCTACTTCATCCACAATACTTGAGTACAATTCTGCTGTAGATAAGGAAATGAAATTCCGCTTCTTACTTAACTATGAAATCAACTTCTTTCCTAAGAAAAATGCACCACCACTGTTACTCTTTTTGTCATCCACATCTCCTGCCCAATCAACATTAGTAGAGGAACTCAAAGTAAAGTCATCTTCTTTAGGATACCATAGGCCAAAATCAACTTTTCCCTTCACGTATTTGAACATCCTCTTCACAGAAGTCACATGAGATTCCTTAGGATCATCTTGAAATCTTGCAACAATGCATAAAAAATTCATGATATCAGGTCTAGTTTGAGTCAAATAAAGCAATCCACCAATCATGGATCTATATCTAGTTTGATTTTCTTTAGGAGAATCATCATTTTGAGTTGACTTACATCCAGTTACCATAGATGTACCAACTAGCTTTGAATCTTCCATACCAAACTTCTTTAGCAATTCTTTCACATACTTCGACTGAGATATAAAGATCCATTTTTCTAGCTGAATAATTTGCAATCCCAAAAATAATTTCATCTCTCCAATCATAGACATCTCAAACTCACTCTGCATCTCAAAAGCAAACTTCATGCACAAACTATCATCTCCTCCAAAAATGATATCATCAACAAAGACTTCAACAATCAAATCTTTATCATGATCAATCTTGAAAGAAAAGTTATTATCAGCAGTATCTTTGTTAAATCCAAGCTTAATAGATACTTATCCAATCTAGCATACCATACTCTTGGGGTTTGCTTAATTCCATACAATGCTTTCTTTAACCAACAAATCATATCTCCTTGATCAGTCAATTGAAATCCATTAGGTTGTTCAATATAAACTTCTTCTTCCAGTTCCCCATTTAGAAATGATGACTTGACATCCATCTGATAAACCTTGAAATTTTTGTAAGGAACATAAGCAAGAAAGAGTCTCACAACTTCAATCCTAGCAACAGGGGAAAAAGTCACTTCAAATTCAATTCCTTCCATCTCTGAATATCCTTTGCACTCCAGCCTTGCTTTTTTTTTCTAACTTCACCTTGCTCATTTAGTTTATTCTGAAAGACCCATTTAGTTCCAATTACATTTTTGTCCTTAGGTCTAGGAACAAGAATCCATGTATCATTCTTCTCAATTTTTTGTAGCTCTTCTTTCATTTCTTCCATCCAATGTTCATCTTTGCATGCTTCATTGACATTATTAGGATAAATCTTTGAAATCAAACAATATTCTTCATAAATTCTTCTCCTAGTTTGAACACAATTTTTCTTATCACCTATAATCTGATCTTCTAAATGATTCAATCTTACATACCTTGGAGTCTTAGGATGTTCTTGAGCTTCAGGCTCTCGTGATCTCACTTCTGCACTTTCACTAGCTCCTTCCTCTTGACTTTGCTGATTCACAAGAATGATTTATACTTGATTCTGAGTCCGAACCATACTAACATTCTAATCATTTGAATCATATCCACAAGTTCTGGATGGTATAATTGTATCTTCATCAACCTTAACATTATCACTTTCAACCACTTTCCTCAATCTCTTGTTGAAGCACCGATAGGATTTTCTTTTATTAGAATAATCAAGAAAGATACCTTCATCACTCCTAACATAGAACTTTCCTATTTCTTCATCTCTTTTGATATAAAATTTACTCCCAAAGATTTTGAAGTATCTAACAGTAGGCTTATGACCAAACCATAGCTCATAAGGGGTCTTATTGGTATCACCTTGATATGCACCCAATTGAGATTGTACACAGTAGTACTCACAACTTCTCTCTAGTAGATATGAGGGAAATTTCCTTCCAGCATCATAGTACTAGCAACATCTAGAACTATCCTGTAATTATTTTCCACAACTCCATTTTATTGAGGGGTCCATGGTGCAAATAACTTTCTTTATCCCATGTTCTTCACAAAAAGAATTAAACTCACTAGAAATGAATTCACCCCCTCTATCTAATCTCAGACATTTAATATTTAGATCCATCTTTGTCTCAACCTTAGCTTTAAAGATCTTGAACTTCTCTAGGGCTTTAGATTTTTCTCTTAAGAAAGCAACCCACATCAATCTAGAATAATCATCAATGAGTAACATGAAATACCTGTCTCCTTGTAAACTTCCGACTATAGAAGGACCACATAGATCAGTATTCACAAGCTCCAATACCTCATTTTAACAATGTTGTTTGCTTTGAAATGAAACTCTAGTTTTCTTCCCCAATTGACATTCCTTTCATATGGTATTAGTAGGCTTCACCAACTCAGGAGGATCTCTCACAACATGAGTAGAACTTATCTTGATAATATTGTTAAAGTTTGCATGACACAATCTCCTATGCCATGACCAACTTTCATCAACTTGAGCAATCATACAACTTTTAGAAGCAACATTTAGGTGAAAGATATTACCTTTTATTTTTGTATCTAAATCAATCACATTTCCAGAATTCCCCTATTCTACACTTTCCATTCTTGAATTGCAGATTATATCCCTTGTCAATCATCTGTCTAACACTTAACAAACTATGCTTCAAACCTTCAACATATAGGACATCATCAGTATTATTCTTACCATCAAGAGAAATGGATCCTCTACCACCGATCACACCAACTTTATCATCACCAAATCTTACAACACCACCATCATAATTTTCCAAGCTCACAAATTTACTTTTATCACCTGCCATGTGATTCGAACAACCACTTTCAATCAACCATTCATCCTTTTTTTCAATTTTAGTAGCAAGAGATTTCTCCACATTCATACAACTAGCAAACTCAGTAGGTATGAGATCATTTTACTTGATAGAAATAAATACCCATTAATCTTCACTTGCATTCCCTTTATCAGATTCATCATATGTCACACCTTCATCAACAACATAATAACATTTTATTTGGAATCTAGGCTTGTTAGGTCTTAGGTTAGGAATTATTTCAGGACATCTTGAGGAAAAATGACCTATTTTATTGCATGAAAAGCATTTAAGAGGAAATTTTCCTTTACACTTACCTTCTCCTCTGACTTTCCTTTTGAAAATAAGTGCTTCAAGCTCATTTAGTTCTATTTCTTCTTCTTCAATCTGTCTCATTTCTTCCTCATAATTTAACAACTTTCTAGAAGAACTTTCTCCCAGATCATATCTTTGCTTATCCCTTCCGAAGGTAGTAGCTTTGAATGCAAATTCTATCTTAGGAAGAGCACCACCAAACTCACTTAACTCAAAAGCAGTAAGCTTACCAATCAACATGTCTCTTGTTGCATTTGTCATAGTTCGGATCTCCTCAATTGCAACAACTTTGTGTTTGTATGCAGTAGGCAAGGATCTAAGCACTTTAGCAACAATATTCGATTCATCCATTGTTCCACTAGCATATCTGATATTACACACAATTTCATTCAGTCTCTGCATAAAGGTAGTGATGTTCTCATCTTCACCCATTTTTAAGTTTTCATATTTCCCTTTCAGACTTTGTAGCTTTGCAATCTTCACATGTGCATCACCTTCATATAAAGTTTCTAACTTTTTCCAGATCTCATAAGTAGTCTTCAAATCCATTACATTTGTCATCTCAAAATCAGTCAAAGCACTCAACAATGCTTCTTTAGCCTTGATATTGTACTCAACATCTTTGATTTCATTTGCAGTAGAAGGTCCATTATGTGGGATGATATATCTATTCTTTGTAATGTTCCAAAAAGGCTCACCAATGCATCTCAGATGACTCTCCATTCGAGTCTTCCACAATGAATAATTTTCTCCATCAAATCTCGAACCATCCTTGTATGTTGCCATCCTAGATCACCTCAAGCTATTAAACTTCTTCCAAGGAACCTGCTCTAATACCAATTGTTGGCAACACAAGGGAAAACAACTGAGAGGGGGATTGAATCAGTTGTCATAGAATTTCAAACTTATTAAACTTATTAACCTTATTCTTAGATTTGATTAACAACCATGAAAGCATAAATCTTCAATGCATCAAAAACACACATAACACCAATATTTTTATGTGGAAACCCTATTCGTGGAAAAACCATGTTGGAGGTCAGTCCACAAGATTATACCCTATTAAAAGTATAAGAGAATAAATGAGAATGCACATGCATTCAGGCACACTGCTTAGAGCTCACTGCTCAAATACAACAAGGCTTACTGCCCAAGGAAGACTCAGTCTCACAAAAATATTTTGATTACATCGATAAGATTGAACTGAGAAAATAACATCTGATCATTTTTTATTATAGTTCCAGTTAAGCACAAAAAATATGCTCACTCTTCACACTTTTCTTCTGCCTTCGAATGATTAGAAATTTATTCACACACAGGAATCATACACTTTGCACACACCTTTTTTCAAATGATAAATCAATTGCTCTTAATTATCTGCAAAAAGAGATAACATCATCTACATGTCGGCTCCAAATAAGATATAAAATAAATACAAACAGTCGGCCCAAAAGATAAGTAATTTCCAATGTGAATCAACCAAAGTCATCCACAACATAGTGATGACCCAAAACAACATCCTCAAATTCTAAACTACTTTAATAATTATTCCATGGAGATCCACAACATGCTACAATCACCCGGTCAACCAAGAACATGAAAAACATGAACACGCAAGAGAAAATCATCAATTGCGAGCACAACGATCAATGTGGATGTGAAAAAAAGATAGAGCATGAAATAGAAACATCCAAAAGCATCTTGAATCATTAGAGAAGCATCCAAAACACTTCACGTTACCAGAATCACAACATCTACATTCAGGAACATAAACTGAAGCAATAGAAAAAATGTCAAAATACAGATACTCATAACTCGATCAAATCTTCACGTGGATCTCTAAAACTCAACATGGATAAACTAGATATACTCTACAAGAAACCCTTTAATCCACAATGTCTGATAATTAACATACTGAGCGAGCCATTAGCACGTTGGCCAAATTGAACTTGACAACTTATAACTCTCTTTATTACAATTGTCTCAATATTCGACATATATAGCCTCAGATGAAATTAATGCTAATAGTGTTGACATCAATGACAACCACATATTAGGAACACAACCACAACATCCAACAAGTAGAATAATTTAGTTGAGTTATTATGTGGGAAGTTGGTAAGTCATCCTTAGTTTGACGTATTTACATTAGTAAGGGTCTTGATTACTGTTGAATGCATGCTTGCATGATGTTTATTTATTTGGAACTTTTGAGTTCTTCCTTATGTTATTGTGCTTGATGGTATGGTTGAATGAGTATTTGGGATACATGCATATATGCATATATATGTATATGTCAACATACACGTACAATGGATATAATGGGATGTCCATACGAGTATGGAGACATATGTATAGATATAATTTGCCACATGTCCATTTTTTAAGTTTTTATACATTCTCATTGGTTGTTGAAATATTCTCATTATTTGCGTGTAGCCATATGGATTTAATTTTTTTATAAAAAAATTGCATAGATTAAAATTTATTTATTCAATGTATCTTTCATGATAATAAAGTAAAAAATAAGGTTTGTATCACAATTTTGCATGTGTAGCACTAAATATATCGTAATTTTATTCTTTAGATGATTGTGTTGCTTGTAAAAGATCTATTGTACACAATAATTTGATTGAAGTCGAATAAGTGTGGTGGGTGAGAAAGGTACTAGCATGATCAACTTAGGATATGATTTGGAAGAGGAAGCCCATCATTAATTGTTCCAAATTTGAATACACATCTGATTCACTTAGTTTTCCATTGAGTTTTACTTCCTATTTCTAATTGAATTATAGTCCACAATACCATGATCCTTATGCTTGCAAGAGTGATGTGTTTCTTTTAATTGATTTGATGACTAAAAAATCCCCATATCTCATATCATAGAAAATAAAATACTTCCTATGATAATATAATTTAGATCTAATTAAGGTAATCAAACAATGAATTAGAGAGATGTATGTTAACAAACTAAAAATGAATAGCTGAAGAAGGATAAGGGGTGTTACTTGTTTTCAACAATATTGTCCTTTGAGGTTGGTTTATTGATGCTTTGTCTCAAATAATTAGAATTAATGAGTAATATCTAGAACAAATATTAGGCGTGATGAAATTATACCAAGAACTATATTGTTGTAGACAAGGTTGCATTGTGTCACTTGGTTCTAGATTGAGTTACATTGCGCATATTTTTCTACCTATTATAGCTCAATATGTCATTTATATAATGGTGACAACTGATAATGTAAAATTTTATGAATTACAACTCAAGCCCCTATAATGTTGATGTGTAATTTTATGAATTTTCCACATAAATAATGTAGATGCAAATGTATTTATGACTAGAGTATAATGCAAAGATAATGCTTTAATGAGATTATGAATCAAAATTTTCTAGTGTATGATTCATTTCAATTGGTTGTTAATGACCTAGGACTATTATAAATGCATATCCTTGGTTATTTAATTTGAGAATTTTGGTACACAAGCTAATATAATATTAACTATATTTTGAAAGGATCAAATTAGGAGTGGGATATTTGAGTTTGAATGAGGTGGATTTGGATGCACTATGCAACTATGAACCCCAATCCTAAACTTGCACAAACACAAAGAATAAACACAATGTTAGTCACATATGCAAGTTAGAACTAAGATTCCCCATGCAATTCATTAGAAACATCAAAATAAGAAATAAATGAAGAACACAATGAAATAAGTTATTAAATCCTATTTAGATGATCCAACTCTCAATCCCATGGGGGAATTGGTTCCATTTTGATGTGGAAAATGGCCCTTTCCCAATACCTTGTAAGCTTGGTGAATATTGATCCACTTGATGATGATGAACAATGTGCTTCCTTGATGAAATATGCAATACCCTAGCTATGATGATGGAAAAATGCTATGGAAATGGATGAATTTTCTCTAAATATGAAGATAGTAACTTTGCGAACTAAGTTGTGGATCCCAAATGAGAAGAACAACCTTCTATTTGTAGAAGAACAAGATGGAAGAATAAGAAAAATAGAGGAATGTGGGATCATTCAACATCCAATGGCCAAGTGCCACTTGTCAAGATGTGAATGAAGGTTGAGCACATTTTGATGAATGTGCCAATAAATGATATTATGTGGAATTTGAAATTCATGAAATGACATGTTGGAGGGAGAAAGAAATGACTTAAATGCCACTTGGCTCAATGTAGAAGGACATGTAAGAGGAGATAAATGCTTTGTTGGAAGGACAAATCCCATTTGGAGGGATCTTCAAATTTGGAGGAATATTCCCTTTTGATGCCATGTTCAGGGAGATTAGAGGATTTAATAAATCAATTAAATGATTTTCTTGTGCAAGTTGCAAAAGCTAGAGGATGTGATGGGTTGAGATTAAAATTAATAATGATTTGATTAATTTAAGAGAGATTAGTTGATGTGAAAACTTGATTTATATTTTTGGGTTGATTTTAAAATCCAAGTTGAGAGGAACATGATTTAGATTTAATTAAATAAAGATTTTGATTTATTTAGTTAAAGGGGGATGATGTTAGATTAAATTAAATAAAGGTTAATTTATTTAATTTAATGGAAAGACTTAAGAGATTGATTAAATAAAATTTATTTATTTAATCAAGAGAGAGACTATGATGATTTAATCAAATAAGGTTAATTATTCAATTAAAAGAAGATGCTAGAACTAATTAAGCAAAATAATTTGTTTAATTAATAGGAAAGAATGACTTAATCAGATAAAAATTGATTTATTTAATTAAGAGATGAAGCGTGATGAATTTAATCAAATATATATTATTTGATTAAATGACTAGCAAAGGAGATGATTCAGGGCGAATTGGTGTTAGTAAAATTAGGATCAGTTGCATAAGATCAATTGGTACATTTTTCGTGTCTACATTTTGCCCCTGTTTGAAGCAAAGTACCTACTACACTGATTCAAATAATAAACTGCCATGATCAAAACTAAAAAAAAATTGATTTTTCAAATGCCCCACTACTACCCCGACAAGAAGAAACATGTTGATATACTGCCTCCTTGAGAGATAAGATGAAAATTTGGATTTTTGGGTGATCTTGCGAAAAAAGAGGACAAGGTGCCCAACGGGTCTAGGAAGACTCTAAGATGCCAAAAATGTGCAAAATGTGAAAAAACGATGTAAAACGGCCTTCGATTGGGCGAAAATGGGCTCGGGGGTCTAAAACCCTAGTTGGATGGCTAATAGGGTAAAAAAACCCTAACTTTCAAGCTTAAATAGGCCTAGAGGGGCCACGTCCAATTCATTTGCATATTTAGCCTTTAGAGAATTTTGTAATTTGAGCTATGAGGATTGATCAAGATGGCGCAACGCGTGCTTCCATGACACATTTTCGAGCATGTACAAGTGTACCAAAGGCTTCTCGACACAAGACTAGTGGTATGTCATCTTGTCCTGACTTTGTTTTTCAATTTTTAGGTGCATTTATTAGTGTCTAGAAGTCAACAAAGTCAAGCGGTGCTATTTAGCACTGCTGAAAAGTGTAAATCGATGTCACACAGGCCCAAACTATGCCACAGATGCACATAGCACCACAACGGTAAAGTTTAAAAATTAGGGTTTTAGTGCAAAGTGCACTACATATGCACATAGCGTCATGGCGGTCCTCTTTGGATTTTAGGGTCCAAGGGTCAAACTAGGTCACTGACACCTATGAGAGAGTGATCTATGATGTGGAGGTTGATAGGGACACCTATTATGATATCATGGGTGTGGATGAGATTATCTTTCAGAGGGCCAGATTGAGCTCAAGTGGTACAAGCATGTGGTACCATCTTTCAGATTGATAGTAGCTATGATCATTTCAGGACTCATGGCACCAGATCAACATGGGTGATACTTCAACATGGGATGGGGGCTTGCTTGGGAGTAGATGCTTCAACAGAGGGAGTGCTTCACCTGGGGGCCAGTGATGTTGGCCTCCCTCTACCATGATCTTCATGAGTTCGCATATTGCGATAGCAAGTCCATCGACTCAAGAGTCACACTATTGTATATTTGGGCCTAGGAGCACATTGTAGTGCTCCGCCTTATGAGAGTCATTCATGTCAACATGGAGCCAGATGACCCAATCATCTAGAAATATAGGGGTGTATTATCATTTTCACACACAGGAGCAATAAGTATTCAACATTGGTAGTGGGTCATCGATGAGATGAAAACTTTTACATGGAGACCCCACCTTGGCATGTTGGCCTAGTATGATGATGTACAACAATTATTTTTCACCAGGCAGGACCGTTTGATGCAAGGCAGGGAGCATACCATGATTGAGAGATATTTTCCCAGAAGAGTGGCCTAATAGTTTGGGGACACACAGGACCAACCCGATGACCAATACGTGTTCATCTCCACACATACTACGAGGGAGCTGACATGGGGTCAGACGATCCCTACAACATATGTCATTCAAATTTTCATGCAGCTAGTGGCCATGCCATGGCCTTATGATTAGGGATAGGAAGACCCAAGGATGAAATAGGCCTATGGAGACTGGTTTCTTCCTCCTGTTCAATTGATAGTGTCATGTGCATAGATTTCAAGGAGACTGAGAGGTCGAGGTGCAGGGTACGGGCAGGGCCGAGCAGGCAAGGGAGATGGGGACAGAGACGAAGATGGGGATGGTGGCAATGGCAGAGGTAGAGGAGGAGGTGGCACACCTCCACAATAGCTAAAGCAGTAGCCCAAGTAGCATAGAGATGGTCATCAGGACCAAGGCAGGCAATAGACACCACCTAGAGATGGTCATCAGGACCAGCCACCTGTCCAACCACCACCACAACTCAACCCTAGGGATGGGAAAATTTTACAGCTTGAGGCTTAGATACAGGGTTTGCAGGGATAGGTTGCTGCTTTGACATTTGAGAGAGATCAGTAGAGGGTCGAGTGGGACTAGGATGTTCAATAGAGACAAGTTGCAGAGCTCAGGGCTGCACAGGAGATGGGCCATCAACAACTTGAAAGTATGGCTGCATCCTCCTCCTGGAGCACAGTTTCTTTGCGAGCATACAAGGAGGCAGTTTGAGAGGCTGACTATTACAAAGTACATTATCATTAGGTCGTGCCCCGAGCATCCTGGGTCCCATATTATTCTCAGTAGACAGGATACTGGCCTCCAGAGGATCGGGGAGAGAGGCCTCCTAGCAAGGGGAGCAGCCAGCAGGGCTAGCTCATTTTTGATCAGAGACATGATTCTTTTTGTGATCCACAGGCTCATTTTTGATAGCCCCATGGGCAATTTGTACTATATTGATTGATATGCACACTTGATCCTGATTTTGTACCATGACAGTGTATTAATATTTTGATGATAAATGAGATGATATGAGATGATTTGATCCAATGTATGATGTGTCCTATTTTATTTATGCATTATGGATGGATGTTTTTACTTTCTATATGTGATGATCTATATGTGATGTAATGATTTTATCTTATGTGATGCAATACAGTGTATCTATATGATGATGTCATGTGATGTAGTGATTTATGGATGCATTTCTTTTTCAATATCTTTCCTTATGCACTTTTAATGATGATGTATGGATAATGCAAATGTTATGATATGCAAATGCTTAGACTAACAAATCTATATTATGCACTTAATGGATGATGATGAGAAAATGTATGAGATGCAATCTTTTCTTTTTCAATATCTCTTCTCATGTATGATATGATGATGCCTTTATGGATGATATGATGATGCAAGAATGATATGTATGTGATGTTATATGATTATGTGATGGATGTAAATGAATGATATTATGATGTATATGACATGAGTTAATAATGCCTATGCGGTGATTCTTTTATGCTTATGTAATGAATGCAAATGTATGGTTATGATTTATGAGATGCTTAGAATAACCAATCTATATTATGCAATGATGAAAAATGCAATGTATGTTAAATGATTAATGTTTACTATAGGATATGATATGATATGCATTATGTTGATGGTTTGTGGATGCAGGATAGATGCATTAGCAATGAATTTTGATTAACTGTCATGGTACCATGTTAGCGTGAAAAGAAGGTAGAAGAAATGAGAGGATCCAACAAGTCACAAGATGGTGACAATGATGATGATGGATTGATTACCAAGAATTGGGACTTTAAAAGGGCCATTTACCTTATGTTTGATAATACACATAGGTACGATGCATCAAGGTATAAAGAACCAGGATGGCATTGTACCTAGTGTGATTGACTTTGACTTGACAATCAAATAGGAGTAATCCTATTCACACTTGGCATACGAAAGCTCCTTCAAAATGCAGTTCAGATATTCCAAACATCTCAGACCAAAACATAGAAAGGCAAGCCTTCCTATGTGGTCAACAAGATACCCAAAACATCCTCCCTACACCCGAACAAAGCACGCATGACCAAGTTATATTACAAGAATATCCAACAAGTACAGTAGATAAAAAGATCATGATCATTGCCCCATTCCTTTCTCTCTAAATCCCTTCATTTGGGACATCATCGAGAGGTCATTGAAATGAGCACAAATAAGATAAGTCAAAAGACAAAGATAAAGTAAACAAACAAGCTAATGTTCTTCAATACCGCTAGCCAAGACTAAACTACAGTGATGCCTGATGTTGATTTCCATTGTAGGAAGGATGCATCCTAGGACATGATGATATCAGATGATTGATTCAAGAATGATTGGATGATAGGCTATTAATACAAAGAGTTGACTAACTTGTTTACTTACTGACCTAGACTTGAGACTTTGATGCTTTGGTTTTCACTTTTAACCTGCTAGACTTGTTTTTGACTATTTCATCAAAGGTTAAAGATGACGATGATTTATTATGAGTGATGTTTATTTTGGGTGAAAGTGAGATGGGGATGGATGGATTTTTTCAAATATTTGGATGTTTTTGGAGTTTTTGAAATTTTTTGAAGCTATTTTTGGTATTTTTGAGATTTTACAATGTTTTGATTTTCAAATTTCAAATGTTTTGGGAATTTCTTGGGATTTTGACCAAGAGACTAACCTAAAGACCTATCCTAGGGGCCTCAGGGGCTGATCAACATATTAGCCTTGCCTTCGTTATACATGCAGAGACCACATAGTTTGATTGATATAGACTTGATTATTTGATGAGATATGAACAAATGGATTTCTAGTTTATTATGAGAAACTCCTAAAGGACTAACCTAAGTGTCTTGGGGGAAGATCAAAGATCAACCTTTCCTACGTTCAGAGCTCAGAGACCCATAGTTTGACAAGATGACTCTGTTTTTGACTTTTTTGATTGAATTTTCAACCTATTTTTGGATTTTGATATGTTTTGAATGTTTTTGGATTTTCTAATTTTTTGATGCTTTTGGATTTTATGATTTTATGATGCTTTTGGATTTTCTGATTTTATGATGTTTTTGGATTTTTGAATTTTAGGAAAGACTTCAAGAATGCACAAAAATCCAATCCGATGCAAGAACATGTCCCCAACATGAAGCAAATAGACTACTCCGATAAAGGTAGGACAAAATGACCTTGAGAATGGGTTGAGTAGTACTAGGAGGGATCATGACATGAACACAAGACCAAGCTATGATGTGGATGTGAATGGATGATGGATGGAGATATGGAATGCGATGGAGGATGGAAGCATGATGGATGGATGATGCAACACAAGTCATGGAGATCCTAGTGGATGGAAAGTGCTTATTTACACAAGGCCCCTGTTTGCTAGGTTTTCACCAAGGTACTTGCCCAAAGCACCACTGAAGTTGTTTTCCGTAGAGGACAGTTTTTCTCTTTACAATTTTCAATCATTTTTCTAATTTTTTTTGGATTTTTTATGCTTTTTTTATTTTTTTGCTGTCACTAAGATGCCTGTTTACCAGGTTTTCATTAGGGTGACCATTTTTTAGGAAAATTTATGATTTTTTTGTATTTTTGATTTTAATACCTTGAAAGATTAAGCATAAAACCTTTTGAGATAGGAATTGTTCATGGGCTCCTACAAAGGCTTTCCTTTCGGTGTTGATAACTGATATGCCCCTGACTTGTACCTTGCGGTGATGATGAGAGGTCCCAACCAATTGGGTTCAAATTTACCCTTGCTATTTGGATTTGGGAGGTTCTTCTAATTTTCCTTTAGCACTAGCTCTTTGACTCCTAATCTTCTTGTTGTAACTCTGCTTGAGTTAGTTTTGATAAACTTGTAAATGGTTTAAGGAATCCATACGCTACTCACCCAGTAATTCTAGCTCATTTAGTCATGATACTTAGTATTCTTCATCTGTGATGAGGTTCTGCAGTGATATTCTTAGTGACGAGAGCTCAATCTCGATGGGGAGTATGGCTTTTGATTCATAGACTAGGGAGAATGGTGTGGAAATTGTTGGTGTGCGGATGTTGGTTTGATAGGCCCATAAGGAAAAATTTAGCTACAAATGCTAGTCACAACCTGTGTCATTGACTGTTTTCTTGAGGATTTTTAGAATGTTCTTGTTGGTGGCTTCAGCTTGGCCATTGCCTTGGGGATAATATGGAGTGGAAAAGCACCGTTGGATTTTGAATTTCTGGCATAAGTCACAGACATCCTAATTTTTGAATGGTGTCCCATTGTCGGAGACAATGGCCTGTGGGACACCATAACAACAAATTAAGTAGTTCAAGATAAACTTTGATATTTTCTTTCGAATAATGTAAGTCATGGGGATGGCTTCCAACCACTTTGTGAAGTATTTAGTGGTAGTGATAATGAATTTATGTCCATTGGATAAGGTGGGGGTGATTTTTCCAATGAGATCGATCCCCCACTGCGAAAAGGGTCAAGGTGTGACAATCGGGTGGAGCTCTTGAGTTGGTGCATGGATAAGATCCCCATGCTACTGACATTGTAGACACCTTCTGACATAGTCATGTGCTTCTCTTTCCATTGTTGGCCAATAGTACCCTGTCCTCAATAATTTATTAGCCAAGGTTATTTCGCTCGAGTGTGATCCACAAATACTGTTATGTACCTCGGTTAGAGGAGTCAAGTCTTCCTCAGCATTTAGGTAATGTAATAGAGTTCCTTTGATGCTTCTACAGTAAAGGGTATCTCCTAGGATGACAAAATGGGATGATTTTTTGAGAAAGGCTCTTTTGAGGTTCTAGGTTATGTTTGCAGGGAGGACTCCTATTCTCAGAGAAGTGTATATGTCATGGTACTAGGGATCACCGGGACCAACGATTTTGTACAAAAATTCTGAATCCAATGGGGGCATGAGAAGTTGCTCTATGAGGAATTATTGTTTTGGGACATTGCGTGGGATTTCTAGGAGTGATCTGATTGTAGCCATGGTGTCTGCTGCTCTATTATATTCTCTAGGTAGCTGCTCAAATGTGATATCGATGAAGAACTCCTTAAGGATTTCCAACAACTTTTTGTAGGGAGTCAACTTGTCATATTTTGTTTGATACACATTGTTTACCTAGTTGATTATGAGTTGCGAGTCTCTGTATACCTTAAGTACCATGATTTTCCATTGCACTATGATCCTTAGCCCTATGACTAGAGCCTCATATTCAACAATGTTATTTGTGCATGGAAATGACAACTTGTATGATTTAGGTATACAATCTCCCTATGGAGTGATGAAGAACATCCCTTCTTCTGACCCGTGTTGCAGGTAGGACCCATCAAAGTACATTTTCTAATGATCCGCTACACTCAAGTTGAAGATTGTTTCATCAGGAAGTTTTGATAAAAGTGGATTTTCTGCATATATGGGTGCTTCTACTAGTTGATCTATGATGAATTGTCCCTTGATAGCATCGCGTTCCACATACTCGATATCATGCTCTGTGAGGATCATAACCCATTTTTGTTGTCTGCCCTATGAGTGTTGCTTTAGGTATTTCAATGGATCTATCTTTGCAATGAGTTTGATTTGGTGTACTAGCTTGTAATGTCTGAACTTCTGAGCTGCAAAGAAGAATACTAGGAAAGATTTTTCAATGGATGTGTAGTTTAGTTCATTCCTCACCATGGTTTTTCTGATGTAATAGATGGCTCTCTCTTTCCTAGTTTCATCATTTTGTGCCAGGAGAGCACCGAGAGCTCCTACTGTTGTTGATATGTATAAGATTAAGGGTTTTCCTGGAATGGTTGGCATGAGTATTGGTGGTGTGAGTAAGTACTTGTTGATCTTGTTGAAGTCCTGGTCACATTTTTCATCCCATTTGTATGCTACCCCTTGTGGAGTAGGTGAGAGTATGGGATTCGTTTGTCTGCCAATTGTGCTATGAATTTTTTGATGGACTGGAGTCTTCCTTGTAGGCCTGTTAGTTGTTTTAATGTTCTAGGTGCCTCCATTTCAAGGATTGCCTTGCCCTTGGTAGGGTCTACCTTGATTCCTCTCATGGAAACAATGTATCCTAGGAGCTTGCCCGATTGGACCCCAAAGACACATTTTTTTGGATTTAAGTAGACTTTATACTTTTCAAGTTTGTCAAAGATGGAACTCAATGCTGCTATGTGATCTCATCTTTTCCTTTACTTGGCTAGTATATCATCCACACAATCCTCCATAGTTTTATGGATCATATCATGAAATATTAGTGTCATGGATCTTTGATAGGTCACTCTGGAATTCTTTAGCCCAAAGGACATCATATTCTAGTAGTATGTCCCCCATGGACAAGTGAATGCCATTTTGTGTTGGTCTTCTTTTGCTATCATGATCAGGTTATATCTCGAGAATCCATCCATCAAGGATAACATCCCATGTCCTGCTGTCATATCCACTATCATGTCAATGTTTGGAAGTGGAAAGTCATCCTTGGGACATGCCTTGTTTAGGTCTCTAAAATCTATGTAGATATGGATGCCCCCAATGGGCTTTGAGATAGGTACAAGATTGGAGACCCACTCTAGATAATCTATCGGTCGTATGAATCCTGAATCTAGGAGTTTTTGCAATTCCATTTTGACCAATAGAGCTATCTGGGGATGCATTTTACTTAGCTTTTGTCTCACAGGTTATGCTTTAGGGTAAACAACTAGGTGGTGGACCACAACCTTTGTATCAAGTCTAGGCATGTTAGCATAGGTCAATGAAAACTTGACCTTTCTTTTTCTTAGGAATGCAGCTAGGAGTTCTCGTTCTTCTGTTAAGAGAGAGTCTACATAGAATGTTATGTGTAGTAGTTCCTCTACTCCCAAGTTGATTGGATTGCATGTTTATGCTAGAATTGTTGACTTCTCCTAATGAATTGAATTGAGAGGAAGATTGAATCCTTCATCCTATGGTGCCTCAGAGAGGTTTTATCATCGGATATTATTCTCAAGTTTTCGCTTTTGCAACTAAAGGATTCAATTGTTTCCCCGTAATAGGTGTGTGTATCTAGTATGATGTCAAATATAGCCTTATAGTCTTTGCATGGTAGAGTATCCTATAGTCCCATGAATTCTGAGAGTGCCTCATCATTTTTGAATATGTCTAGAACCAATGGTCCTCGTTGGTCGTAATCAATCAGTTGGGGGTAGACTAGGTTTATTTCAAGGGTTTGATTAGTTGACTCAAATTACAAGGTACTAATCATGAGGAGAGATGTATTATCAAACAACATAGGTAAATCAGTTATGGAATCTTCGTCATCATCACTACTACTACAAACATCAGTTATGTCAAATGTGAAGTTGTTTATGACTCGGCTTGTGGATATGGGTAAGCGAAGTTTGATTGCTGATAGTTGAGGGGGAGTCTTGACTGCTTTAACTGGGGGACCTCTGCCATGTATGGTTACACTCGGAGGGGTACATCCGAGGCTAATATTTTCATGAGTGTCTCAGGAATGAGGGGTATTAGGAGACCATTGTCATTATGTCCAAGTATCTTGTTTCTATCATAACCCATACTAAGCATCATTTGTAGTCCCTTGCTACTTTCATCCATAGGTAGATCAGGTGTGGGCCTTTCATATTGGTATACTAAGCTTGATATATCCCTTTCATCCACCACCTCTCGACTTAGGTCTCCCCAAATTTTGAATCTAAAAGGGTCAGCTCTAAAATTTTGGGATGATGTTTCAGCTGGTTGGGGTTGTCCATGAGACCTAGGAGATTGAGGTAACTCTCCTACCATGAAAGCACCTTCATTTTATAATCCCCACACCCGTTGTCTTGGACAATGACTTTGATTTCAGAAATATTAGGGATGTTATTTGTCTTTGTCTTAGAAGTGGAGGACAAAGTAGTTGGGTCTACATATGGGGTTGAAGGGCCTTCATCGTTCTTTGACACTTTGGGGATTTTATAGTATTTTGCTTCTAGGCTCTTGCAGTAAGAAAAGGGTTTGGGATCCCCATGAATCATGACCTCTTGGTTTTGGTATGTGAATTTGACACAAATGGTGGAAGGTTGATGCCACTCCTTGCATCCCATGGATCCATAGATGCCTTAGGAGAATGTTGTAAGGAAAATCAAGGTCAAGGACCTAGCAGGTAGTTTCCATAATGGCTAGCCCTACTTGAATAGGGAGTTGGATATTGCCCTGAGACACTCTTTCTTGATCATCATAAGCTTTGATTGTGATGCCCTTTCCTTTTTCAATGGAGTCCTATGAGATTCCCAAATTCTTTATAAGCTTTAGAGAATAGATGTTTAGACCTATACCCCCATCCACCAAGAATCTTTTAACTTTGTTCTTATGAACTGGGACCTCAAGGTGGAGTGCACAATTGTGAGATTTTTGGGTGGGAAAGTCCTAATCGGAGAATGTGATGAGATTTGGGGTGATGATGTTTTTGACCATAGCTTGGAATTGTTCAACATCAAGATCCATGGAGATGGAGGATGAAGCCAATGCTTCCTCAAGGATTTTTTGTGTTCGGGTGATATCTTCAATAACTCCATGATGGAGATTTGAGGAAGGGTTCTTTTCAACGGGTCCAAGACGTTGTAACCCTTGGGAACAAATTTTGGATTTAAGGTGGATGCTCTAGGTGGTTGTGATGATCCAACAATGGTGATTTTGTTGCCGCATGTGGTGACTCCACAATCAACTTTGGCTCCTTTGATGTTAATATCAATGACCATTTCATCTAGGGATGCAACAACATGATCGTACACATGGTTCACATTGGAATCTTTTGCTTTCCTTTGTTGTTCCCTTTGTTATGATTTGACATCAAATTTGTGTATATTTTAAGGTCTTGGTTTCCAGCTGGTTGTTCCACATTTATGATTTTTTCATCAATGAGGTCTTGGATCGGATTTTTCAACCTCATACAGCTGGCAGTCATGTGCACCTTGATCTTATGAAAATAACAAAGGTGATTCTCATTGTAACATGGTGGTTTCACTTGGGGTTCTTGATAATTCTCATACGTGGGGAATTTGATGAGATTCTTGTTTACCAACTTCTTCATGATTGATTCAATTGATTCCCAAAGGGTTGTGTACTTCCGCTTGGGGGGATACTTGTTTTGTGGAGGTGGTCCCACTTGATTATTCAAGTTGTTGACTTGATTATTCGATGGTTGTTGTGATACCACATTTTCTTGTGTATTGTTTTGATTGTTATTTTGTGGTTGTTGGTATGTTTGGGTGTTTTGTTTCAAGGTGCTGATTATGACCTTGGAATCCACCACACCATCATTAGTGTCATTTTTGTTTCTCACCCACATGCAAGGTTTCTCATTATAGCTGGTGGAAGGTCAATTGTCTTGATGTTCTAGATATGAGGGTGTACCCCCTTGTGCAATAAGGGCTCATTCAATGTTTAGCACCTTGGAGATCAATCAGTCATATGTGGCAATACGTTGCACCCTGAGATGAAAGGCCAAGGTTTTCTCAAGATTGGAAATGATAGTGCAAACTTGTTGTTCTTCTAGCATGGCCCGTTTGCTCCTATTGGCCTTGGATCACCATTGTTGTAAGAAGGAGAAGGAAGTGAATGATTCCCCCTTACCTTGTTTAAGAGCAGATAGTTCGTTTAGACTTACATCCATACCAATGTTGAATGCGTAATTTTTTAGGAATGCGTCTACAATTTCTTGGAACTTTTTGATGCCAGGAGGAAGTCGAGAGAACCACTACATGGCAAGACCAACCAAACTTCTAGGGAATAGCTGCATCAGATAGATATCATCATATACAACCTCCATACAATGTACTTGGAGTTTCCTGATGTGATCTTCAGGGTTTCCCGTCCCATGATATTTGTCAAATTTAAGGATTTCAAACCCTTTAGGGAATGGTACCATTGCAAGGATTCTATTGAAAGGATAGGGACATAAGTTGTTGGGTGTTTTTATGGTTTTTCTTGACTGAAGATCAAGCACTTGCTATGAGAGAAACTTGATTTGTGTCATCACATCATTTTGTGGATCAGGGGGTGGAGTGAATGTGTTTTGGATTGGCGGATTCATTTGAGTGATAGGTGGAGTGTTGGGTATGTTGGTGGGAGTTTGTTGTGAGCTTTGTTGTGTGATCAAGGCTTGTTGATATGTCTGTATTTTTTGTTGTGCCAACAATGCTTGTTGCTGGTCTTCTTGTTGTTGTGCCAACAATGCTTGGTTGTTGGGCTAGTAATTGGGAAACTTCTTACTATGCTTGGTACTATTTTAGGGCTTATTGATATGCTTGATGTTGAGTTGCTTGCAGTTGCGCTTGGTATTGAGCTTGTGCTTTCACTTGCTGAGCTTAATATTGGGCTGCTTGTATGGCTTAGGCAAGTTGCTTGGCTTGTTGTTGTTGCAACAAGGATTAAGCTTGGAAAACCTATTGTGCTTGTTGTGTGACTAATTATGCTTGTGCTTACTGAGCAACTAGTTGTGTAGCTTGCTGATTTTGGATTTGTTGAAGTGCCTTTTGATAGGCATCTTGTTGAGCTACTTGCAACATGATGCTATATGAGTTGACTGTGTTTGATGTTGGAGGTGGTGGTGGTGGCAGATTCAGAATGTTGTTCATTGTGGTGATGATAGGTCTTGTTGTATTGATGATAGGGATTTGTGTACTGGATGGTGTGATTGATATGATCGGCCCTTGGGAGACCATGCTTTGAGATGTGATACTTGCTTGTGTTGTGGGGATCATTTCCATTTATTGCTGCAATATCGATGGAAAGATGGGAGGATTTGGTATGATGTTTTGATTTATGATTGGGGGGTTTCTTTGATTTTGTTGATTAATGTTTGGTAAAGGGGGAAGCCCTAAACCCAAGGGTGGTGTGGATGTTAATGTCAAAGGTGTAAGTGGTGGAAAAATGGGTGGTGTATTATCCGGAGGAAAATATGATGATGAAGGGTCAAAGATGCCCCCTGGTCCAAATAATCCACCTTCTCCTTGTGAGGTCATAGGGAGGGAGGTTTGTGTGTTGAGCGAAAATGTTGGTTTTGCATGAAAAGATGATGATGGGTCATTGGGATCTTGGAATGTGAGTGGGACATATGGGTGTTGTGAATTTAAGGGAGTAGATTGACCCAAGATAGTGTTTGCGTCCAAATATTGGTTGTTCACAAGGGAGTGTGATTGTAGTGCATGAAGTAATATGCTCCCCTTATTGAAAATTGGTTGGGTTGGAGCAATGGATGATGTGATTTGTAGGATGGATTGAGTGATGCTTTGGAACGAGGATGGTGTGAATGAAACTGTTGGTGTAACCTCGAGAGATTTCTCCACAAGAGTGCTCAAATCAAAGCTGGAAGGGAGTTTAGCCTTTTAATTTTCCAATTGAAGCATGTATTGGGAGGGATTGAGCCTCATCATGGTATTAACAATTCTATGATTCTCAGGATTTTGGACCATCTCAATGATTTCATCTTGTGTCATTCTTGAGACATTATTGGTAACATTTTCAACTTGGCCTTCCTCTTGAGGATTTTGTGATGATAGAGGAAGGTTATTTAGGGGATTGCTTGATCCAATGATATTTGTTTTGGGAATGGTTTGGATCAATTCACTCGAAATTGATGTTTCTTTGTTGGCTTCTATGTTCTTGTGTTGCGATCTAGTTTGCACCATAAAATATGAATCAATTTTCAAGAATGTATGAGATGAACCTCTAATTCTTTAGATTGATCTAACTTTGGGCACAAAAGAGAAAATCTAGGATGATTAAGGATCAAAGTGTGATGATGAAATGAAAGATGGATGATATGAATGATTAAACTCTTGAGAAATCTTGAAGGAGATGTTAAACTTTAGGACTTTGGATTTTTGATTTGATCTGATTTTGATCTTGACTTTGGCTTGATTGGATTTGACTTGGATAGTGAACTCATAAAATCTAAGCAATTGAATTTGTTCCTAGAGTAAACTTGTATAGAAGATGATAATTTGGCTAAGAGTGTAAAGAAGGATTCATCTAGACACACCTAACCAAACAAGATGATTTGATTTGTTTTTGGATTTTGAACTCATAGACCCCAAGATGTTGGATGTTATCAAGGGATAAGATTTTTCACAATGATTTGACAATTTGATTAAATATGTGGAGAAGGATGCATCTACACATATCTAATCAAACAAGATAATTTCAAGGATTTGTTTCAATTTTTTATTTCAAGAGGATTTTCTCAAAGTTTAGCATGAATGATTTTTTCAATATTTTCAAGAGTTGATGGTGAGATGATTTTTGGATTTGATCTTTTGAGGATGGTTGAAAGTTTTTATTTGATCCTAAGATGAACCTAAAAATAATCTTGTTTACAAGACCTCGGTTTTGAATAACATGCCTTACTTCCTATACAAGATGCTCAAATTGATGAAAAAGACTTGGATTTTGTTGATAAAAGAATTTATACAAATTAGGATTGTTCCTTGATGCTCTTTCGTAAAAGTTGAATGTCAATCTTTCTCTGAATTTGTAGAGCATAAACAACCTTTTCTTGTGAGCCTTTTGACTAAGACCTTTGGATTTTGGTTTTCAAACTTTGATCTTTTGAGAAATAATTTGGAAGAGCACATGTGTGGGGTTCAATTATTTCTTAGCTTTTCTTAGTGACTTCTTTTCACCACAAACAATTCTTGATTAGGTTTTCAAACTAGATGTCTAATGTCTAAATTTATTCTTATCCCACAAAGTCCATTATGTGGAAATTAAGGAAATTAAGGAAAAAGTTTCGTATTGTTGACTTGAGTAAGCAAATTGAGATGTAAATCCAAATGCTTAGAAGCCTCTAACGATAGAATCCCTAGGGAAAGAAATAACAATTGAATTTTGTCAAAGGTATTTTCTTCCTAGAGGGTTTGGAATTTGATGTTCATGTTGTTTTTGCTTCAAGCAAAGTGTTTTGTTTCCAAGAACATGCACAACCCTATGGATGAAAAGGCAGTATTTGTTGAATCCCCACTTGGATAAATCCAGCTACGCCTACTCTTACCAGATGATTAAATGTTTGACCACACTGGATCCCCTTCATGACACACACTTCTCGGGTCAACCAAGCATCAATACCCATGAAACACCCATGGCATACTTTTCATCTCTACTAAGAGTTGTAAAAATATAGGGTAGCTTCAAAATGACTGTTCTTGCACCAATAAATAGATCAAGGATTTTTGCCTTTCTAAACAAATATTTTAGTAGGGGCATTCCATTCGTAGGGGACCATCCATGCGGAAAGAGACCATTGTAGACATCCAAATTTGGACACTCAATTTACCACTTTTCATCTAAACATCCTCTTATCCGAGTTAATTAAGTAATATTACTATTACTTAATTAATATCCTTAATTCTATCAAATAATCCTCTTTTCATCAAATGAATTAAATAAATTTTACATTTATTTAATTCCTCACATGTCATTTTAATTAATCCTAATCCATCTCCTAATATCTTCATTAAGGATGTGCACATGCCTAATCCTTGATTAGGATGTGCCACATCCTCCAACTTTTGCAAGTTGGCTTCTAATCCACATTAACCCCTAATTATCCTCTAATTACTAATTAGTTAAACCTAATTAGTACCTTAGTCAACTCTCCCCATCCCCCAAGGAATTTTTAATTCCTTTTTATTCACCCTAGGCTCCTCTCTTCCCCATGTGAATTTTTAATTCACTTTTATTATTCCTAGAATCCCCTTTTCCCATGCATCTTCTAGAATATTTGACTTGTCACATCAAGTCACATGTGACAAATTCCCACCTTTTGGGAACCTTGTCTTATCCACTAGATTCTTCCAATCATTGTGAATTTTTAATTCACTTTTATTCACCCAAGATTCTTCCCATCTCCCAATGTACTTGGAAGGTACTTGTCCTTCCTCCACATCATGTACCTCCCTTCCACATCATCTACACATCATCACACCCTTAGCCATCTCACAATCCATATGTCAAGATGTGAGGGCTTGTGAGTCCTCAACTCACCTTAGCCCTTCATATTGACCTTGTTGGATAAATCTCAACCATTGAATTCTCTAGAGAATTCAAGTTCCTCTATAAATACCCCTTCCTCTAAGAAAAAAAAAGGACTTAGCCATTTTATAACTACATGCTGCCATTTTGTGTACTCATCTAACCTTCAATTACATTCACTTGCATTTACATCCAAGCACATAGTAAAATCCTCCATTTAGCCACATCAAGAGCCATCAAGGAGCATACATATCAATCCAAATCAAGGGCCAACTAAGGAGTTTCAGCTGCAAGGAGGAAGGTATAACCATCTATCTTCATTTAACATTTTCCTCTTTGTATTTTCAAATTCCTTAGGCTAATCTTGAGGTCTTTCATTATGTTTTCTATTGCATTTTAATTGCTTAGAATAGGTTAAACATTTTGGTATCACATTTCTGGCATGCCCGGTGGGACCCACAAATGGGTTCCTATACTTCACGTTTGCTGTTGTTGATATTTTTGTAGGAACACATCGCAGTGGGGTGATTACGCCCCTGTTTTTACTGCAGTGGGGTGATTACGCCCCTATCTTACCGTAGTGGGGTGATTACGCCCCTGTTTTTACCGCAGTGAGGCAATTACACCCCTATTTTTGTTGCAGTGAGGCGATTGCGCCCCCTTGGGTTGAAAACCGTTTTTTGTGCTAATACTTTACTGCAGTGGGGTGATTGCGCCCCCTTGGGCTGAAAACTATTTTCTATGCTAATACTTTACTTCAGTGGGGTGATTACGCCCTCTTGGCTGAAAATTGTTTTTTGTGCTAATATTTTTCTGCAGTGGGGCGATTATGCCCTCTTGGCTGAAAACTATTTTTTGTGCTAATACTTTTCTGCAGTGGGGTGATTACGCCCTCTTGGCTGAAAATTGTTTTTTGTGCTAATACTTTTCTGTAGTGGGGCGATTACGCCCTCTTGGCTAAAAACTATAATTTGTGCTAACACTTTACTGCAGTGGGGCGATTACGCCCTCTTGGCTGAAAAATGTAATTTGTGCTAACACTTTACTGCAGTGGGGCGATTACGCCCTCTTGGCTGAAAATTGTTTTTTGTGCTAACATTTACTGCAGTGAGGCGATTACGCCCCCTTGGGATGAAAACTATTTTTTTTGCTAACATTTACTACAGTGAGGCGATTATGCCCCCTAGGCTGAAATTTGTGCTAACACTTTTTCGCAGTGGGGCGACTGCGCCCTTATTTTTACTGCAGTGAGGTGATTACACCCCTGATTTTACCGTAGTGAGACGATTATGCCCTTGATTTACCGCAGTGAGGCTATTACGCCCCTGATTTGCTGCAGAAGGGCGACTACACCCCCTAGAAGGTAAAACTATTATCTTGGCTTCAGTTTTCTTTGCTATTTTCTCCCTAACATTGTTCTTGCAAGGATACATGTATTTTTTGCTAACTTTTTGTAGCATATTCTTGTGAAGTTGAAGGAGAAAGTGGGATAAAACATCTAACATTTGCTTGTAGGGATATTCATTTTCTCAAACTTTTTAAACTATCCTTGTTGTTTGCATTAATCTAAGAACATAGTTTAATTAGAGAGAGTAATATTCATTGCTTGCTGTGCTTGCCTTTTTTTGTGTTACCCAAAGGGAGCATTATCTTGTTTTCACTTTCCCCTTGCACTTCGTGTGAGCCTGGGGAGTAGTTGGAGATGGTTAGTGCTTTCTTTATAGTGGGACTTGCTTGGGGATTTCATCACCCCAAGGGACGATTCCAACCATGTGTATCGGCGAGGTATATAAAGGGGGAGAGTGAAAGTTGTACCCCAATCTAGTTACATCATAATTGGCAGAGCGTCGAAGCTAGGGTGATACCTAGATAGACGTGAAGAGTTGGTTTGAGCCCTTCAGTATCTCATTGGGGTTCCCAACTTATGCTTGTGACAGGCTGGTGTTCATAGTTGTGCCTCACGTACCGAGAGTATATCGAGGACTCCCTAGACACCTTGTGCATCCTAGATTAAGACGTCTTTGGCCATACCCTTAACACTAATCATATGATTGTGTCTACTTGAGAGTGTTTTCTTGTGAGAAACCAGTGAAATTTTGACAATTTGGCCTTATCATTGTCATTTTAAAGTCCTTGCCATAGTCATTTGCATCAAACCAAGCTCTTGATTTACTGCAGTGAGGCGATTACGCCCCCTGATTTATCGTAGTGGGCGATTACACCCCTGATTTATTGTAGTGAGGTGATTACGCCCCTTGATTTACTGCAGTGAGGCGATTACACCCCTGATTTACTGCAGAAGGGTGAATTTCCCTCCTGAACACCTAAAATCGCCCCATTTGGATCCGTTTAGCCTCTAAACCATCATTTAAGCATTCCCAACCATTATCTCATCATCCCAAGCCTCCGTTTTGTCACTCTCAACATCCCAAAACCTCCATTTGATCAGTTTAAACCTCCATCTTATCATTCCCAACCTTTGTTTAACCATTCTAAATCCCCATTCATTCTCCACAATCATCTTCAATCCACCCGTTCATTTTAATTTCTCCCTAATCCATTCAAAAGTCCATACCCTCACCTAACGAACATGATAATTCTACCATTTACATCACCAAACACCACCCATAAACAAACCGCCCTAACCGAGTATTACAAAGTGGTTACCCAAATTGGCCATAGCACTTCCATTTGATTATTAGTCATTAAATTTGACCCAAATCAATTTGCTTCCATCTTGAGGTGAATTCGGTGTCATAAGTTATCATCATTGTTGGCCTAATCAATCCATTTTCAATCTCAAAGTGGATTCGGTGTCATGATCATCCTCTTAATCAATCAAAGCTCTAGGTCACTAAGGGTAACTTTCTTTGATTAAACTCAAGGTCTCTCTCACATATTTCATCATCCAATCATACCCATCTAATCATCCAAATCTATCAAATCCAATCATTTTGTCAAATCATCCAATTACCCAATCAATCAAATCACATTCATTCTATCACCACAATCCTATCCAATCTGATCTATTCAATCAAAATCCAATCAACCTTATCTAATCCAATCCAATCACATCACCTTCGACCTAATCAATCTACTTCCATCCTGAAGCAGATTTGGTGTCGATCGTCAGAATCAATCCCATCGCATCATCCAATCACCCTAATCTGAGCTTTAGTCCAATCCAAATCTGAGCTTAACCTAAATCCTGATTTGAGCTTTAGTCCATTTCCATCCCAAATCATTGACCCATCCTCTTTATCCTTTCACCATCATGAATCCTTATCCTCCATCAATAGTGGTCAAGGGAAACCCTAATTACGTTGACAACGATAACGAAAGTCTTGTCGATCAAGAAGAATGTGACATAGATCCCCTTGACACTATCATTGCTAGTAAGCTTTCTTCACCCACTTTCCAAAATCCAATCACCCCCTCGAGTTATCCCGTTATGTCTTCGTCCATGCCTAGTCATGTTTCTTCTGCTACCTTTGACAAGGGATATCCGTCATATCTATCATACCCTTCATCTACATCATCCTCTTATCCAACACCCGCATCCTCTTATCCTAGTCTACCATCTCAATACCTCTATCCTAATCCCCCATCCACATCCTCCTATCTAAATCCTTCATCCACATATACCCACTACCCTAATCTTCCATGCCAATCTACTCACTCTAATCCTACATTCGTACCTTCCTATCCTAATCCAACATCCACATCAACTTATCCTAATCCGACATCCACATTTCCCTATCTCAATCTGCCATCTCAATTTTACCATCCTAATCCACCATCCCAATACCCTTACTACAATCCACCAACTGCATCCTCATGTCCTAATTCACCATCCCAATCCCCTTATCTTAACCCTTCATCTAACCCTAATCCCCCATCTATTTCCAGTCCTGCATCCAATCCCATTCCCCCATCTAATCCTAGTCCACCAATTCATAATCCTTCATCCACTCCTACCACGCCATCTTAGCCTAGAGCATTCAAGTTACTCACTCAAGAAGTTCTCCAAGGACTTATAACAAAGAATACATCCCCCACTCCATACCTTGAAGTTACAAAAGCATGTCATCCCAACCCATCATCCATGGTCATTAGTGACAAGACCCTTCTCCACTCAACACCTATCACTGATGAAACCATCACATCCTCTGAATCCGTTAAACCTCCATCTCCTACCATCACATCCTCTGAATCCATTGAGCCCCCATCTCCTACCATCACATCCTTTAAATCCGTTGAGCCCATTGAACACCCACTTCCTTCTCCAAGAGTCGTCGAACCTATCAATGACACCCTAATCCAATCAACTTCTTCCACTCCTAGTGTCACTAAAATCCATTCCCATGAATGTTTTGAATCCTCCATCCCTCCATCTTCCCCACTTGAAGAGCCCCACCAAGATTCCCTTATCATGCCTCCCACACATGATGAGTCATGCCAAGAGCCTAATCCAAAGCATGTCAACATATCCCCTTCTCCAGATCAAGATCCTACCATCTCATCTAGTCCACCTCAAGATCACAGTTCCCCATCCGTTCCATCCCATGATCCCCTTGTCATTCAATCTTCCACCACTCCATCTCCATCTCCATTGCATGATCCCACTACCACAAATCCAAATCCTATCATATCCCCTGATCCCTCTCACGATACCACCCATCTAAATGTTGCTATCCCATCATCTCCCTCTCATGATCCCCCATCATCGCCTAAAACTACTATCCCTACACCACTTGCATATCCCCTTGGTACTCACATTCTTCCATGGTGGCCTCCTTGCAGAAGAAAAACACAGTGTATTTACCACCCATCATCCTCCACCTAATGATGGACTCGCATCATGTTTCCAGAATAACACAAATCCTATTATGGATCACATGCTCAAGAAAATGAACTATCAAGGAAAAGGTCTAGGCCTTCATGAGAAAGGTATTTTATAGCCCATTCAAGTCAAAGAACAAGTTTGCATGCAAGGTCTTGGACCTATTTCCCAAGACTCACAATCTAAAGATGTTGGTACAACCTCTAGACATCCGCAACAAGCCTTTTCCAAAAGAAATGTCGGCTCTTCCCATCACCCCACTAGATCATATGTTGCCATCCCTCCTCCTCTATCATATCGCCTCAAAACCATCGTCCATATCCCTCCTTCATCTGCTCCATCCATTTTGGGTCCTTACATCCCTCCATCCACCATATCCCATCCTTCATTCACTTCATCCATCTTGGGTCCATATATCCGAAGATCACCTCCTCCATCTCATCCTTTCATCCATTCATCACCTATCCATCTCATCCATCATAAACATCCCTCTCACATGTCCCCTAATTAGGATCAACAAAGGAACATACCCACACATTCTCCATCTACACATAATCCCCATATTCCTACCTTCGTCGCTCCACATAATCCATCTCCTCACACCCATCCCATTGCTACTAAACGCACTTTGGCTGTTAAAGAAAACATGCATAAATTCAAACATCCACATGAATCTAAGGCTCCCCATGTCCCCTCTCAAAGACATGGTGAAGAGAAGAAAAATCTAAATCTAAATCAAATCTGTAGGCCACAAAGGCCCACCAAAGCAAAGATCAAAACCATGTGGATCCCAAAGAAAAAATATGCAATGCAATCAAATGAAAAATCTATAAGAACATCCAAAGTTGCTAATCCAAAAGCTAGTCATACACCCCTTTCATCTCCTAAGTCTATTTTGGGTCCTTATGTTCCAAATTTCACCACCCCATCTCCTCCATTATCCACACATTCTACATCCCTTAATCCTCTTATCTTTTCACATCCACCACCACATGTGCCAATGTTGGTCCCGAACACATATCCCCATCACATATCCCCCCCATCATTCCATCCATACCCTTTGCAGCATCCCATCCATTATCCCATGTATCTTCCCTCTCAAATCCCTCTAATTCATCCTCTTGCATAATCCATTTATCCTAATAAGGTTGTACCAACATCCAACAGTCACTTCAAACATGGGCTCTTAATACCTCATATAGAACTTGATGCTTGAGTCCTTCATCCATATCCTTATCATGTGTCTTCTAAATTCCCTTATCCACATCCCTACCTTTATCCATTTTCATCCCCCTATTATCCAAAAATCCAAAATAAAAAAAAAAGTCAAAAAAATAAATAGTAAAGAGAAATAATTCATCCAATGGTGAAAACTTGGCAAACAAGCGCTTGGATAAGTACCATGATGAAAACCTGGCAAACAGGTGTCATGCGTAAATCCCCATCTACACTTGGGGGCAACTTCCTGATATGCATTCCCACTATGCTTCTTGCTATGCTTCCCGCTATGCACCCATCTTCCTGTTATCCGTCCTCTTCATAAAACCCCTCCATCCCACCTATCTTCTGTATCCTACCATCATATCCCATTTATCTTGCAACCCTCCATCCTTCTTATGATCTTGATCAAAACAGGGGCACCTATCTATACATGCTTTGGCCACCTCTTGGTATACATTCCCTTCATCCATGCTCTGTTGTATTCCTTGGTCACCCATCCTATCCTCCTCTAGTTATCTCCTCTTCCCATCCACTTGTCTCCCATCCCTCATTTCTCATCATATATGACATATCTAGAGTGGGGGCATCTGCTTCCTTTGTGACATAGTCCTTGGAGACATCATCTATCACAACATCCCTTCCATCTCCCCATCCTTATCTTCATATCCATTTATACTAGCATCCCTTTCATCTCCCAATCCTTATATTCCTACAAACAATCCCTCCTATCCTTCATCCATTCTTTCATCTTTATTCTCATCCCATCTCCCAATCCCTTGTCATTGGTATTTGGCTATAGGCCTCCTTCCATGCAACCCAACGCCATTTATCTCATTGCTATCACTTCAGCTTCTTTTACACATCTTTTCAATCTCTTATCTTTTCTCAATTTCCATCGCCCCATCCCTCTTTCTCCTCTCTTTTTTGCGGTGGCTCCGCCCCCTCGAGGTGTGTCCGCCCATCCCCGGGGCGGCTCTGCCCTCCCGGGGCATGTTCGCCCCTCCTCGGGGTGGCTCCACCCCCCCGGGGCATTTTAGCCCCTCCTTGGGGCGTTTTCGCCCCTCCCCGGGGCAGCTCTTCCCCCTCGGGGCGTGTCCACCCCTCCCAGGGGCAGCTCTGCCCTCTCGAGGTGTGTCCACCTCGTCAGGGCAGCTCCGCCCTCTCGGGGCGTTTCTGCCCTTCCCCAGGGCGGCTCCACCCTCTCGGGGCATGTCCACCCCTTCGGGGCGGCTTCGCCCTAGTTGGGGCGTGTCTGCCCCGCGCCCGGGGCGTGTCCGCCCTAGCCCGAGGCGCATACGCCCCACTGTGGCGCGCCCCTATCCCACTGTCCTTTGTCCCCCCACCAAAAATTTACATTTTTACTATCTTTTTCAAAAAATTAAGCCTGACCCATTTTCTAATTTCCCCCTGCCATCAAAACCCATGTGTTGAAATTTTCAAAATTGATTTTTGATTTTTACACCAAAACTTTTGGAGGCCATAACTTTTGACTCGGGTGTCCGTTTGAGTTGAAATTTGACAGGTGGTTGCGTTATGCGATAACAAGTGGATTCCCAATTGGTTTCTTTGAAAGCTGTTGGAACCCGTTGTGCCACATTTTCGGGGCCTCAAACTTTCATCTTGACCCTTAAAATCTCAATTTAGTGTTTTTTTTCAGCATTTTGAAAAATTGTTTTCACTCATAACTCGAATTCATATCTCGAATTATGGATGTTAGTTAGAAATTCATCCTATCTCAATATTGGGTATTTCTTGGAAAAAATTGGACTCCCGAAAGTATATCCATGAGGTTTCCTAAAATGGAAAAATTTGACAATTTTTGAACATTGCCAAATCTAGAAAAATCTGATTGTCCCATTAAACCCCAAAACTTGGTGTAGAATCAATCCCATCATATCATCCTCCCAATTCATCTTTTTGGATAACTATCTCATCCCTGAGCTTTATGTGATTGTCCTCCTCCTATCATCATCCTCCACTCATCCTATCATTATCCTTTATCCATTATTTATCTTTGGCCTCTGGTCGAACTGTGTTGCCCCTGCGCTTTCACGTAGGCAAGGTCGGTCTCTTGATCCGCCCCCGGGGCTCCTCTATCTTCTAACATCGGTCTTTTTGCTCTGTCCATCCACTCCTTTATCATCTATCATCAATCTTTGCTTTTGTCTCTCTATTCCTTGTCATCCACCATTAGTCTTCATCATCCTCTTTCTACTTTTATCTATGGTTAGTAGTCCGCTTTTTACTGAACTACGAGGGCTCTACACTTTCACGTAGGCAAGGCTAATCTTTGATCGACCCCTGAGCCCCTAGGTCTTTAGGGTGTGTCAGTATCATGTCTTGTCTTCCTTGTGTCATGTCGTCAAGCTATGCCCTTATCTAGCTAGTTCTTAACAAACAAGGTCCACTTGTATCAACAAATCCAATCAGTTTTGAATATCCTGCGTCATATCAATCTTTTAGCTTAGTATCAATCATCGGTCTCAACAGGATGCATCCTTCCTAACAGACCTCATCAATCCCATCTATCCCCTTGATCCTATGGCAAAGGACATTGGAAATTGATTGCGATCTTTTGATGCTTTTGGCTTTTGTTTATCATTTGAGCTCCCTATCATCACTTGTCAAGGCTGCCACGATCCATCATATTATGGCGTGTTTTGATTGGTCCACATAGGGGCATATCTTGATCTTTTGTTTAATGGTGTCTTCTTGGTTGTCCCACATAGTACCCATCAAGATCCCCGAGGTCTTGTGTTACACTGGGGCATCCTTTTGTGCTTGTGGATATCTCTATACCTGGCCCGACCAAGGTCTTTGTGACTTTGGGGTGTTGGGATAGCCTTCTTATCTGTTGTGTTTATTTCATGCATTAGACACTATTACGCCTTGGTTCCACATACCCTGACACTTGGTGTCTTATGCTATAGCAAAAATCAGTGCTCCGAAGATGGAAAATTGCATTAGGCTTGCATTTCATTTCTATCACCTTGCATGCATCCCCCATCCTCTCATCTATCAAAATCCCCCCATCCATTCATCCTTCATCCTCATCTCACATCTCTATCCAACCCCCTTCCATTCCATTTAGCTCAAATCATCTAATCTTTGGTCTTGTTCTCAGTCTTGTTACAAGCCTAGATCCAATCATCCTCCTCCTCCTCCTCCTCCTCCTCATCATCATCATCCCCTTTTATTCTTCCATATCCCTTCAGCGTTGTTTGGGATGTATCCTTCCCTCGTCAACAACACTTTCATCATCATCATCGGCAGGTACTCTTCCCTATCTTTTAGTGGTGTTTTGGGATGTATCCTTCCCTCATCAATACCACTCATTGGGATGTATCCTTCCCTATCCTCATTGACAACACTCCATCCATCCTCAACCCCTTTTGGCTTGTACCTTGACTGGGGCAACATCATCTTCATCTCTGCATCCATTTTTGTTTCCCAACCTCCTGTCGCCTTTTCATCCTTTCATATCCATCCCTTTACATCCTCTTCCTCATCTCCCATTTCTTCATCTCATCCATTTCGAGAGCACATCCGTGTTCTCTTGAACCCACATGTCCTCTCGAGGGGGCATCCTCAATCCCTACTCTTCATCTTCACCCCCATCATCTTTCTTCCTAGTCATCCCTTTGATGACTGGGGCATCTTTTCCAATCTAACCATCTTCTTCTGGGTTTTATGTTTTAATATTCTTTGAAATGGTGCTACTTCGTAACACCATCTCAAAGAGGGGCAAAATGTAGACATCCAAATTTGGACACTCAATTTACCACTTTTCATCTAAACATCCTCTTATCCGAGTTAATTAAGTAATATTACTATTACTTAATTAATATCCTTAATTCTATCAAATAATCCTCTTTTCATCAAATGAATTAAATAAATATTACATTTATTTAATTCCTCACATGTCATTTTAATTAATCCTAATCCATCTCCTAATATCTTCATTAAGGATGTGCACATGCCTAATCCTTGATTAGGATGTGCCACATCCTCCAACTTTTGCAAGTTGGCTTCTAATCCACATTAACCCCTAATTATCCTCTAATTACTAATTAGTTAAACCTAATTAGTACCTTAGTCAACTCTCCCCATCCCCCAAGGAATTTTTAATTCCTTTTTATTCACCTTAGGCTCCTCTCTTCCCCATGTGAATTTTTAATTCACTTTTATTATTCCTAGAATCCCCTTTTCCCATGCATCTTCTAGAATATTTGACTTGTCACATCAAGTCACATGTGACAAATTCCCACCTTTTGGGAACCTTGTCTTATCCACTAGATTCTTCCAATCATTGTGAATTTTTAATTCACTTTTATTCAACCAAGATTCTTCCCATCTCCTAATGTACTTGGAAGGTACTTGTCCTTCCTCCACATCATGTACCTCCCTTCCACATCATCTACACATCATCTCACCCTTAGCCATCTCACAATCCACATGTCAATATGTGAGGGCTTGTGAGTCCTCAACTCACCTTAGCCCTTCATCTTGACCTTGTTGGATAAATCTCAACCATTGAATTCTCTAGAGAATTCGAGTTCCTCTATAAATACCCCTTCCTCTAAGGGAAAAAAAAGGACTTAGCCATTTTATAACTACATGCTGCCATTTTGTGTACTCATCTAACCTTCAATTACATTCACTTGCATTTACATCCAAGCACATAGTAAAATCATCCATTTAGCCACATCAAGAGCCATCAAGGAGCATACATATCAATCCAAATCAAGGGCCAACCAAGGAGTTTCAGCTGCAAGGAGGAAGGTATAACCATCTATCTTCATTTAACATTTTCCTCTTTGTATTTTCAAATTCCTTAGGCTAATCTTGAGGTCTTTCATTATGTTTTCCATTGCATTTTAATTGCTTAGAATAGGTTAAAAATTTTGGTATCACAGTTTCCCTTCTTGTCAGAATAATCCTTGTGATACTTTCCTTTCCTCAAGCACCCACACTTATATACCGGTTGGAAGTCGCTTGGCTTTAGCGTCTTCCCGATTGGGTCATTCCCTTGGGTGATTACTTTTTCCCACAAGGTAGGACCTCTAAGATAAAACAAAAGCGAGAAAATACATCCGTAGTTTGATTGATCTTCATTGAGAAACAAAGAGAGAACACATCCGATATGTTCCACTCACACTTGCAAGATTTGTTCAATTTTAAACCCAAATTAAAGTGTGGAGGCAATCACTTACACAACTTAATATCACAAAATCCTTTTGATTCTCAAGATTATCGTGAGGCACGAGAGAAGTGCATATTTCCTTTAGATGATATTACTTTGGGTAGGTGATTACAAAACATAGAAGCAAATGTTCATTTTATTTTCTCCAAAGCAATGAGTGAATTCTTTTTAAGCATCAAAAGGAAATATGAAAGTTGCTTGCTCAATTGTTAAACCTTAAACAAAATCTAGTAAGTTGCCTAAGGTTCTTTTTAATCCTTTTGTCTTGTTTCTTTTTATCCCAAATTGAAATCTATTGAGTCCTAAAAGAATGAAAGATAGCAAATCCTTAATAGAGGGATTATAATTTCTCCCCAAAGTGTTTAAAAACACTTGATACAGTGAGACGATGATGTCACAAAAGTCTTCTTCTTTGTTTCACTCCTTCACCTTCAATTAATCCAACCTAAAAAAATTGGTTAGAACTACAAAACAAAGGTCAAAAAACCCATTAGTAGCCAAAAGCAACCAAAATAAAAAAGCACATGTTAAAATTAAATTGAAAAGTTTCTTTTATCCAACTCTAGGGCACAGTCCACATATGAGGCATAGTTTGAAGAGATATGTGTAGTTTGAAGAGGTCAACAACGCTATATGATGCCACTAGGACTGACAACGACACTCTGTAGTAGGGACAAAGAGCACGATTATGGCACAATTTAGAGTTTGGGTTGACCAATTGACAGAAAAGTGCCTAGCGTTGCAGTTTGAAAATTTAAATTTCTGGGTGGGAAGAACTTAGTGGCAGAGTTTGAAGTTTTTAGTGTTGCTGTATGGCATCACTAAAATAATTAGAGTCATTATATGGCACTTTTGGACTGATAGCGACACAGTTTCTTGTAGGCACAAAAAAGTTCCAAAAACCATAAAATTTTTGAGAAAAAATGTGTTAAAATCTTCAAGTTCCTAGACCCTCCTTCTAGCGCCAAAATGTGAACACCCAATCCTAGACCTACACAAACACAAAGAATAAACACAATGTTAGTCACATATGCAAGTTAGAACTAAGATTCCCCATGCAATTCATTAGAAACATCAAAATAAGAAATAAATGAAGAACACAATGAAAGAAGCTATTAAATCCTATTTAGATGATCCAAATCTCAATCCCATGGGGGAATTGGTGCCATTTTGATGTGGAAAATGGCCCTTTCCCAATCCCTTCTAAGCTTGGTGAAGATTGACCCATTTGATGATGATGAACAATGTGCTTCCTTGATGAAATCTGCAATACCCTAGCTATGATGATGGAAAAATGCTATGGAAATGGATGAATTCGCTATAAATATGAAGATAGTAACTTTTCTCTAAGTTGTGGATCCCAAATGAGAAAAAAAAATTTCTATTTATAGAAGAACAAGATGGAAGAATAAGCAAAATGGAGGAATGTGGGATCATTCAACATACAATGGCCAAGTGGCACTTGTCAAGATGTGAATGGAGGAAGGTTCAACACATTTTGATGAATGTGCCAATAAATGATATAAGGTGGAATTTGAAATTCATGAAATGACATGTTGGAGGGAGAAAGAAATGACTTAAATGCCACTTGGCTCAATGCACAAGGACATGTAAGAGGAGATAAATGCTTTATTGGAAGGACAAATCCCATTTGGAGGGATTTTCAAATTTGGAGGAATATTCCCTTTTGATGCCATGTTGAGGGAAATTAGAGGATTTAATAAATCAATTAAATGATTTTCTTGTGCAAGTTGCAAAAGCTAGAGGATGTGATGGGTTGAGATTAAGAATAATCATGATTTGATTAATTTAAGAGAGATTAGTTGATACATGACAACTTGATTTACATTTTTGGGTTGATTTAAAATCCAACTTGAGAGGAATATGATTTAGATTTAATTAAATAAAGATTTTGATTTATTTAATTAAAGGGGGATGATGTTAGATTAAATTAAATAAAGGTTTAATTTATTTAATTTAACAGAAAGACTTTAGAGATTGATTAAATAAAATTGATTTATTTAATCAAGAGAGAGACTATGATGATTTAATCAAATAAAGTTAATTATTCAATTAAAAGAAGATGTTAGAATTAATTAAACAAAATTATTTATTTAATTAATAGGAAAGAATGACTTAATAAAATAAAAATTGATTTATTTAATTAAGAGATGACAAACGATGAATTTAATCAAATACATATTATTTTATTAAATGACTAGCAAAGGGGATGATTCAGGATGAACTGGTGTTAGTAAAATTAGGATCACATGCATAAGATCAATCGATACATTTTTTGTGTCTACAACAACCGTGTCCATACATAATGCCACTCTATATAGCCTAGTTTAGGATAGCAAGGGACCTATAAGTGTGGAGCAACTTTGAATAAGACAATGTGTAAGGAAGTTTGGCTAGTGAGTTCAAGAAGAGGTGTTAGTTTGTGTGTCAAACAAGTTGAATTGAGCACAATGACAACATATTTACAATATGTGATCAAAATAATGTAAAAAAGGGTGTAAAAAAGTACAGTGTGCACTTCTATTCATTACATTTTTCTCCCACTTTGATGTTTAATTGAACATTGATAAGTCATGTGCATGTGCAATAAAAGAAATAGATAGACATCAAAGGACTTAATATTGGATTTTTAAATGATGACTTGATGTCTTCATATACCCACAAAAACACACCATCCTTTTGCACTTGTACACAAAATTATTAAGTGTACTTACAAAATATCTTATTCCATGAAAATCCACAATCTTCAATTATTGTATGCAACAATTGTGAAGTGAAACTATTGTAAAGTGCAAAAACTAGAGTGATGTATTATAATGTGTATGGTAGGTAGAGTTGGAACTATTATGGCTCCTACAAAGTACACATGTAGGTGGTGTAGAAAGAATCATGTCATACAGTGATTGTAGAGTTGGAATTGATGTGGCCCACACAACATATGTGCATTACTACCTTGTAAAGTTGAGATTTTTGGTAAGGATTTTACGCCCCTTCAAATTGAATATAAATAAAATCATACAAACTATTTTATCACATATTATAAAATTAAGGTAATAATATAATAATCAGAAAAAATAATGTGATGGCCTTGGATGTGATTCATATAATTTTATTATAATGATAGATCATGTAATAGTGTGTAACTGGTTGTCCCTAATGTTAAACACTAATGTGATGGCTATGTGCTTATATTTCATTATGTGAGAACAATGTATATACATAAGAAGATATGTTGTACAATAATTTGATTGAAGTTGAATAAGTGTGGTGGGTAAGAAAGGTACTGACATGATCAACTTGGGATATGATTTGAAAGAGGAAGTCCATCATTAATTGTTCCAAATTCTAATACAGATCTTATTCACCTAATTTGTCATTGAGTTTTACTTATTATGATATGATGTAGATCTAATTAAATTATAGTCCACCATACCATGATCCTTATGCTTACGAGAGTGATGTGTGTCTTGTAATTGATTTGATGACTAAAAAATCATGATATGTCATATCATAGAAAAAATATTTTTGAGTATAATGCAATTTAGATCTAATTAACATAATCAAACAATGAATTAGAGAGATCTATGTTAACAAAATAAAAATGAATAGTTGAAGAAGGATAAGGAATGCTAGTTGTTTTCAACAATATTGTCTTTTGAGGTTGATTGATTGATGCTTTGTATCAAATAATTAAAATTAATGAGTAATATCTAGAACAAATATTAGGTGTGAAGAAATTCTACCAAGAACTATGTTGTTATCGACAAGGTTGCATTGTGTCACTTGGTTCTAGATTGAGTTGCATCATGCATATTTGTCCCCCAAATGTAGCCCAATTTGTCATTGATGTAACCTTTGAATATTGTTGCACCCTAGCCTATTGTTAATAGGTGTTATGTTAAAAAGCATATTAGGGCTTTCTTTTAAGGTGACAAGTGATAACATAAACTTGTTTGAATTACAACTCCAACCCCTTTAATATTGATGTGTAATTATATGAATTTTCCACATAAATAATATAGATACAAATGGATTATGAACTAGAATATAATGTAATGATAATGCTTCAATATACTTATGAATCAAATTGTTATAGTTTATGATTCCTCCCAGTTGGTTGTTAATGACCTAGGATTGTTATAAATGCATATCCTTGGTTATTCAATTCAAGTTTTTTTGGCACACAAGCTAATATTATACTAACTATATTTTGAAAGGATCAAGTTGGAACTGGGAAATTAGAGTTTAAATGAGGTGGATTGGGTTTCACCATGCAACCACATGTTCATAAACAATGCCACTTATGTACCCTAGTTTATAATAGCAAGGGATCTATAAGTGTGGAGCAACCTTGAATAAGACAATGTCTAAGAATGTTTGGCTAGTGGGTTCAAGAATAGGTGTTGGTTTGTGTGCCAAAAAAGTTGAATTGAGCGTAGTGACAATATATTTGCAACATGTGATCAAAATTATGTAAAAAAAAGGTGTACAAGTGTACAATGTGTACTTATATCCCTTACATTTTACTCCCACTTTGGTGTCTATGTGAACATTGGTAAGGCATGTGCATGTGCAATAAAATAAATAGATAGACATGAAAGGGTGTACATAGTACTGAATCTTTAAATGATGACTTGATGTCTTCATATACCTACAAAAACACACCATCCTTTTACACTTGTACACAAAATCATTAAGTGTAATTATAAAATGTGTTATTCCACAAATATAGTGCCTCACCGTCTGTGATGTCCTGGTGTTGCTTCCAACTCGCTTGTGAAGTCAGGTTTTAATTGATATGTTGAGAATTGATTTAGTTTGTTTGATAAATGGTTTATTCAACTTTAAGTTGTTTAATTGGTGATTGAAGATTATTTGTTGCATTAATATAAATTTATTAAAAAAGCCATAACATAAGATAAATTTAGAACTTAATGGAATAATATGATCTAATAAGATCAAGTATGGAACGAATATTAAAATAAAGTTTCTTGTAGGCGGTTATGGGTAATAAGTAGCAAATTAATGGGGAAAATGAATGCCGGGAATCTTCAGTTGCAAATTTTAAATTAGTATGGCAACTTCAAACTGTTATGGAAATTAATTATTAAAAAAAAAAAAAGAAACTTGCATGGGAATGAGAGAAGTGGGTAGTTGTGGGATAGAAAAGCTTCAGGCTCCCAACGGAGCAACTAATTTTGGGGAAAAAAGCTTTAAGCAGGAGAAACCCACAGGGAGTTGAGAGAACGGAGGGAACAGAGAGAGGGGATCATATGTATTTCTTCAAACATTGTAGAATTTTGTAAAACTTCTAAGTTTTTGAGGAGAGGAAGTCTAGAGAATCGGGTCTCAACGGGATGTGCAGGCTTGAGAGGGCTCGGTAACTGCACATATCGGGATTCAATGAAAAGTTTACACACTTTTGTGCAAATCATCATGCCTTCGGAATGCAGCCAAACTGCAACCTTTTCCATCATCCTTTGGGCCGATACTAAGACAAAATCTTTCAATCAGCGTATTGAGGGTTCCGTGGAGGATTCGGGACATCAAGAAGGTTGGAGGAGACTTGTCTTAGAGGGGAGAAGTAGATTCATCTAACGCCACTTTCCGTGTCAAAACATGCCTCCTTTACCTCACACTTCTCTCTGCGTTGCGTGTTTGGAAGTTTTAGAGTAGTAATTACAAGGGAAACGTGAGGTTGGTAGGAAAGAAGAAAGACATGATAACTCGTTCGAGGCTCGCAGAATAGCTGAGGGACTAAGAGATTCTAACCCAACACAAATGGGCTTCTCTAACTTTCTTCTCTGCGTCAGCCCAAATATCATCTGGGTATGTAGGAAACTGACTAAGTCACTCTTAGTTATCAAAAGTAAAGTTATTTTGCAGAAAGATTTTGTGTATCTTTTAGCACAGTATAGGTTCATTTGTTGGTTGATTAATGTTGCCCCACAACACCGTTATCTTGAATTGACCTGTGGTCAGTTGAAACAAGGGCTATTGCAGTCAACTGTGTCACATTAAAATGTGACTGATTTTTGCATGCATGCTTTTCGGCGCCTATAATCTTCTTACTAATTTACTTATTAACTTTTGCCCCGAACGAAATGTTCCCATTCATTGATTCCTCTGTCTTTTCTTTATAGAATCCATTGTCATAGTTTAATTATTCTCTGATACCATTTGCAACTATCTCAGCGGCGGCACATTTCTGATTCCTTTGGCAACTTGTCTCATCTGCAACACTTGAAAGTAGAATGTTGTAGAGGTTTAAGTAACCTCCCTGATTCCATTGTCAACCTGCCATAACTGAAGCATTTGAACATAATAGAAAACTTTAAAGGTTTAACCGACATCTTACTAATAGGATTTAGGGTGTTCCAAGATAGCGGCACGGGCATGAAGGCCAAACATGCATATCTAATAATCGACTGTATATGTATTGCAACAAGGGTTACTGCTATGCGCAGCCTTCACTCATTAAACCCGCATGACTGCATGCACCTTCTCTTATCAAGCTCTTTAGTTTTCACCGGAAAATGAATTCATCATAGCAGATGCTTACCTCATATTTATGATGTCTTAGATATTGTCTTATTTATTAGTAGAAGGCTGATTTTTATTAAGTCATTTAGTTTTTGAGTTTGAGAAGTATCCTATAACCTAGATTTACATGTATATGTTTCTAAACCCAAAGGCTTGGGGATAAATTAGAAAAATTTCCTTAGAAAAGTACATGTTAAAGAAAAGGTCATATCATATTGAACCTACCTCTAGAAATGTGCATATGATAATGTTGTGTGGCCTACTCAAGCCATGATCAAAACATAGTAATTAAGAACAATGAATGGCCCTTGTTAATACAAAATTTCCCACATGGTTTCAACTTATATATGTTTATATAATTAAAATAAATTTTATAATCAAGCATTGTTTAGTTGTGATTATACAATATTATAGTACTAAATAGATATCATTTTAATACTATATGATGTACTATTATTATATGATCATGAGATGATAATCTAATAAGTTATCTTTTTCTATTATGTCAAGTTAGGATAACTTGGAATGACCCAAGTTGGAGTGTGATAAGAGGGTGATAATAATACGAGTAAAATCTTAACTATTGAGTGTTCAAATGTGTCTAGTTATTGATTCAATGATAGACATTCAGAATAGAAGAACTTCTATGAAGATTTGAAAATACAAGGATAGATATAATGAAAACAATGCTTAGAGAGACTAAATTGAAATACAAGGTTAGGGGTTATATCGAAATAAGAATTTAGTTATAGTTAGAAAAGATATGTAACAATTTAATGACTTTGAAGATTAATGGAATAGATAAATGATCCCTTGGCTGAAATATGGAGTAAATGGGAATAAAAGGATTAAGATTGATAAATTATTAAGAGGGAAAATTCACTTAGATAGGTTTAAGATTGTAAGTGAGGGGATAGGAATGTTATTTGCATGTTTGTAATTAGAAATATTGTATGTGGATAAAAGAGGTACTTAAATTGAGATTCTTTAAGTTCGATTTATCATGTTTTCCCATGAATGAATTGTTTGATTATTGATTCAAAGTGGAAGAGGTTTTGTTCTACTGAGTCTTCATGTTAGTGATGTAAGGGTTGCTTGAACTGAATTCTATATGGTTTGTATGGTATGTCTATATAATGTCTTCAATGATCTAAAATGTCTTTAGTCTTTATGATTATTACATTAAAAGTAATTGTGTATTTAAAGGTGGATTCTGATGGTTCCACTTTTTGATGTGACTTCCTCATGAGAAAATGTTGATTTTCATATTGAATTTGATTATGTTAGCTTTGTATGAGTCTGAAGATTTTGTTGGGATGTTGCCACTCATTATTTCATACTTGTTGACTCGCTCTTTGAGATCTTGTTATTGTTGACATTTCTTTGATGGGGAAACCTTGTGTTAGCATTTTGAGAGTCTTCCAAAGGATAGAGGAGATATGATTCTTACTTGCAAGGGTTGGTGTGGGGGCTGGCAACCTCGGAAGGTCTGCCTTGGATAACCCATATCAAGCTTGAAGTATTTATTTGAGTTTTATGTTGTTTCACCTATAAGTGGGTGGTTTTATGATTTTGTTATTTGATGATAGTTGAGCTTTACACTTGGATTGTGTTTATGTGGGTTTGAGCCTTGCACAGTGGAAATGGTTTTAATGGAGATCCTGTGTGATGCTATTGTTTTCCTTGTTTTATGTACATGTTTATATGGTTTTGCTAGTTTTTGCAAGCTGCCTTGCCTGTTTGTGGCTTTTGAGATTTGTTGTTAGTTGGGGGAGTGGCTCTTAGTGGGGGCTGACGTCTAAAGTGGCTAGTCTAGGATAACCCATTATGAGTTTAATCAAGTGATAACATAATTAATTAATTAGGGGGTTTAGATAGTTTCTCATATTAATTTAGATAATGTTGCCTCACTCATGGGCCCAAATGCTCGTTTAGGCTTGGGATAAGTGGAAAGGCCTAGAATGGCAAGATCAACTGCCTTGCCTTTGCATAGTAATTTTGTAAGGTATGTTGATCTCGCATAGCAAGCATGGGGGGTCGACGGCCAGTAGAGGTTACCAGGATAACCCAAGATGGGGGACCAACAGCCTGGGAAGGTTACACCAGGATAACCCGTGACTACCTATGCAATGACACTCCACCTTTTAACAACTTTGTATGTTGTTGTTCCCCTCTTGTTATTCTTGAGCCTCTCGAAGCGGATGTTGTCATGTGTTCGTTAATGCTTGGTTATGTTGTCTTGGATTGGTTATTTCTTATGATGAATGTTATCTTGTGTTATTGTTGTTCACGTTGTAAAGTCTTGTAATCCTTGTTTCATTTGATGGTATTTATTGAGGCCCTTCTTGTCATCACCTAGCACAGGGGGTGGGCCTTAGGATCCATGTGGTCGAGTGGAACGTGTTATGCACCCTGGAGATTCCTTCTTCGTTCAGATCACCCACATCTGAAGAAGGTTTCCATGTTTCAGTAGTTTGCTAAATACTGCATTCAAAAGGGTGCAAAACTATTGATAAAATTATTCAGATTTTAATAAATCATAAGGAAAAGGCAGAATCATTTTGAATTTCAACATGTGTTCAGAATGAATATCAAATCATCATAAGGTCGAATTAGGGTTTGATCAAAATGAAGTCAAACCTTAATGATCACTCATTTTACACTCTCCAGTTTGAAGGAAAGAAGCTCTGCTACAACCACCATGACTAAGTTGAGCTTGGAATGGTACTCGTGTGCCTTTGGAACTTCGGCTTTGCCTTCTGATAGTTGAAATTTCACCTAGGTAAGCTTATTTTTCTTATTACTATGGTTCTTCTACTTCATTTTAAAGCGAGAACAATCTCTATGGGCGCGACCTATCATACTTCTTTCTGAATTCTCCCTGCTTCTTGTGCTTTGTTCTTCTTTGGTCATGACCAATACAACATCTGATACCTTTGCTCTATGTTTTTTGTGTTTAAATTTTACTATTATGAGAGCTTGTCTGCAATTTCGAGAGCTCGAACTCTTGGTTTCTGGTGCTCTTTGAAGCTATTGGCCGTGGTTATACCCACTCTTCCTAGACTTGAACTGGTAAGTTTTAAAGCATATGTTATTTTCCTCCTGTGTATTTGAGGCAAACCCACATATGGGTATTATGAAAATTGAGTAGAAACTTCATCTTCCTATTCTGAGACTCGACTCACCCTAGAAAATTCATTTTTTGCTTGTCATTCTGCAATTTCATGTAAAAAACCATATGGGTTAGCTTTGAAAGTTACAAATTATGTATTAAAAAACTAAAACATATGCAGATTTTCTATATATCCATTTGCATTTAGCCACGAGCTCGACCCAAACAGGAATTCACATTTTTGTATTATAAAGCTGTTGAAAGTAAAACCCATATGGGTTATCATGATTATTGCATTTTTCTATATTTAAATGTAACCTTGAAAATGGGTATTTGAGATTCAAAACTGCAAATTTATTTGTATGATTTTATCCATATCATGGGCTCGACCCAAAACAACCAATGGCTTATTCTGAACCTCTGAAACAAAATAATGACATGGGTATTGGAAAATTTCAAAGAAAATGTATGTATTCTTATTTTCCTGGCAGAGCTCGACCACCCATTCTTTGCATTTATCTTGACCTTTGCTTAACAAGCCCTCTCTTGGGTAACAAAGTGGAAAAAATACATGCTTTATGTATTCTAAACATGGATAATTTTGTGAATGGTGACAAAATTGTATATTCACTCGCATTCAATTTATGGGCTCGACCCATATGACTAGTGGCTTTTGCTTTTGTTGGTGTTTTTGTGCCTGTTAATTTCCTCCATACAAATGCTTGACACCTTTTAGCTTTCCTAAAGAAAAATGAACCATAGACTTATAAATTCTGGAAATGCATCCCTTGTTTGCACCACAACCATATGAGTTCATGCTGTTTCCTTTTCCACCCAGAATTTACTTATTCCATACACAACATTGCTTTCTATTCTTGGGATTTTGTAAGGATTCTAAAGTGAAACATGGTAGTATTATCATGTGCTGCACCTTACCTGACCTCTTCCATGCATGATTGACACCTTTGAGACATCCTTGCTATTCTTTTTCTTTCTTCATTATTCTGGAATGAACACTTTCTCGTTATAACTCATAATGTTGTATTTGTCTATTAATCAACTAGAACTAGTAACTTATCTGCCATTTGAATACACTGCATTGCCAGTCAAGCTGAAATTGATAGTTTATTAACCACTTGAGTGTCTGATCTTTATCTCGTACTCAACTATAACATGGTACTCTTCATGCATTTTTATGTTCCACTTATCAAACTGCTTTCAAAATCTGCTCTCTTCACGATGAAAAATCATAACAAAACTCTTCGTTAAGGCATAATGTATGCCTATTCACTATCCTTGACTTGTGAAAAGAATTAATAGATGAACTGAAACTTGCATGAAATATATGATTATGATCAACAAGTGACACAAAATATGAACTATTCAGCAATATCTGATGTAAATGTACTCAGCAGAATTCATTTAGTGAACTAGGCTCACTGTTCACTTGTAGCGTTTAGAAAACAAACCTGATCGTTATGAATGCACAGTTGGTTTGGTAACTCGATGAATAAATATGTTTTTACTCCTTCAGTTGTTCTTCATTTCATTTGATGAATATGATAATGTATCTTTAAAATCAGCCCATTAATGAATAGGGCAGCATGCCGAGCTCTACCCTTGTGGGAGCCCATTTTTTTCCACATGCTTGGTCTTCGATAATGTTTAGCTTCATGATTTTACCTATACCTGCACAAGGAAACAAACAATGTTAGCATAAAAATAGAACATGATGATCATGATATTATTATTTCTCCTTCAGTTCATTTCCTTCGTATTGCACTTGATTGGATTGATTGTTTCAATGCATGGTTAATAGTAGGTTGTACTATTGCGGGTGCCTCATATAAGTTACATCATAGTCGGAGCCACTGACACCCTCTCTTTCCCTCTTTCAGGTCGACAGAGCTCAAGAAGACAAGGTGCACCATTCAACGTCAAATGTCAATAATTAGGCAATGATGATTATGTCGTCACTTATGTGTTTTCCTTTCTGCATCTTCAGTACTGCAATGTGCTATTAGAAATGTGTTGTAACAGTTAGATCCACGGCTTGTGTGAATCTTTGATTTCAATTCTTTGCTTTTCAATTGAAAAGAAAAATGCATTTAAATGCAATATTGTAAAATCATTCTGATTGTTGAAATCAAATGAAGCCTTGTAAAATATGAGTCCCTTTATGAAATAAATGAAAGCATTTAAAATGCTATTTTACTCATTGGTTCAATTATGTATTTATGTCATTTCTGGAACATCTGAATAGCACTTTGAAAACTCCATTTCTTCTTTTAAATGTATAACTGTCACTCAATGCATAATAATGATAATGTGAAACAACATTGAACTTAAACTGCAAATCCACCTTATAATGTGATAACATTCACCCAGCTCCTCCAATTGAGTTGAGGCAAAAAATTTGGTAACATTTTGGCATTTTCCGCAATATGCTTGCCTGCTAAGCATAGATCAGTGGCCTTTAAACAATTCATCGGGCGTAGAGTCAATTCTCCCCTTTTTGAAACTCAGAAACTTTTAACAACAACACTCCAAATAGCAGCAAGAAAACAAAACAGAACTGAAAGCAAACTAGCAGGCCCTGATGGCCAACAGAACAAGCACAACAACGCTTAGGGAAAGCAAAACTACTGAATAGAAAATGTGCGAAATGCACTTATTTGAAAACTACTCTACTCTACACTAACCAGTGAAAAAAGCTACTCAAACAAAACCATTTACGAGTTTGGAAAAATAACTGCCTCTCCTAATCAACCAAGGATACTTTGCATGCTCACAAGTTTGTACTAAGAGGTGGAAAATGAGGACACTTCTCACACATTTTTGTGGCACAACTTGTAAATAACAATCAAAGATACAAATCATGTGAATCTGATCAAGCATACCCATAGTTTTCCCAGAATGAATAAGCGGGGTTTGTTGCCCCTCGACTGCCACCTCATCCTTAGGTGCACTAGAAATCCTTTGGATCTTGCCAACAATCCTGGCTAGATGTCTGATGGGGCAACCTCTCAAAAGGGTGAAATTGGAACTTGCCCCTCTGGTTCTTTGCTAGTTACCTATGACTTCAATCCCATCTTTCTAATGAGGATCATTTGAAAACATATCACCCACTTTTGTGCAAAACTCATCAATTATATTAGCGTACAAGTCCTCGTGAGGCCCATCATTATGTTCTTGGATGATAGTGTTAGGCTTTTGCTGAGCTTGACCTTGTTCTATTTGAACTATTGCATCATGGTTATTGAGATTTTGACATTCGATAGCCATGCTGTTATGTGACTTTTCCCCAAGAGAAGATAAAGTTATGGAATAGCCCTCTAGAATAAAAAAGGGGATGGAAAAATAAAGGATAATATGATTCTTTAAATAAAAAAAAGAGTAATGAAGAATATTTAAGAGAACTTTTTTATGAAAGGGAGAATAATTATTTATTAAATAATTATTAAAATGGAAATCTCATGAAAGGGTGTGATGGTTTGGAAAACCACCCCTTAAGGTTTATATAAAGCATTTATGTGAGACTTGGAAAAAACATGGAAAATATTTAAGATATGAGACAGGAAAAAAAAGGAAAATCAAGTGCACATTGCGGGAATAGGGTTTCAGGTTAGCAGGCTGTGAGTAGGACGGAGAAGGGTTACTCCTACAGTGGGTGTCCAACTTGGGGTACAAGTGCGTGCACTCAGGATGGTCCTGGCCAGGGCATGGTTTTGTGGCACGAGTGTTGAGCATTGTTCTGGTGGAACTAGCACTCGTGTAGAGCAACGAAGTCTGCTTTCCTCCTAGACTGCTCACAGACAGAAGAGGCTGAACCAGGGACCATTCCAACAATAGTTGGGGATTTCTTCTACACATTTCCAAAGATAAGTAATGAAGCTTAATAAATTGTATGAGAAATAAAGTGTTTAAATATTTGAGTTTATTGAATTAATAATTTATTGATGGCATGATTGAATGTATTGAGTGAAATTATTGATCAATTTATTTAATTTCAAAGTCTTTAATTGAACTATAAATATTATATTATAATTTGTGCATAAAAGTTTTGGGATTAATCTATGGAAACAATTTAAATCATTGCATTTTTATATTTGGGAATTAGTTTCATTTCACATGCTCTCCCCAGCTCGAGTTTGGAAAGCCCCTATTGTCTCCTCAAGCTGCTGCCCCACACCAAAGTCCAAAGTCAAATGTTCCTTTTAGATATTTGAAAATTCATTTGACAACAGTCACATGTGATTCCTTTGGACCAGCTTGAGATCTAGCAACCATACATACAACATTCATAATGTCTGGTCTAGTCTGTGTCAAGTAGAGCAATCCATCGATCATTGACCTATACCTAGTTTGATTTGCCTTAGGAGAATCATCATCTTGTGTCAACTTACATCTGGTCACCATGGGAGTAACAACAGGTTTGGAATCATCCATTCCAAACTTCTTCAGTAATTCTTTCACATATTTGAACTGAGATATGAAAATCCCTTGGCCCAACTGTGTAATTTGCAATCCCAGAAAGAACTTCATCTCACCAATCATGCTCATCTCAAATTCACTCTTCATCTCATCAGCAAAATTAATACATAGATTATCATCTCCTCCAAAAATGATGTCATCAACAAAAACTTCTATAATTAACTCTTTATCATGATCTAACTTGAAGTATAAGTTGCTATCAGTAGTACCTTTAGTGAATCCAAGCTTCAATAGATATTTTTCCAATCTAGTGTACCAGGCTATGGGGGCTTGTTTAAGTCCATACAGAGCTTTCTTCAATCTGCAAACCATATCTCCCTTATCTATTAGCTAAAATCCATCTCGCTATTCAATATACACTTCTTCTAGTTCTCCATTCAGAAATGTTGACTTTACATCCATTTGATAGACTTTATAATTCTTATGTGCAACATAAGCGAGAAATAATCTCACGACTTCAATTCTAGCAACAGGGGCAAAGTTTTCTTCAAAATCAATACCTTCCAATTGAGAATAACCTTTACATACGAGTCTTGCTTTATTCCAGACCACTTCACCTTCTTCATTCAGCTTGTTTATGAATACCCACTTAGTACCAATCACATTTTTGTATTTGGGCCTAGGAACCAATGTCCATATGCCATTCTTTTCAATATGTGTCAGCTCTTCCTTCATAGCTTCCAACCAATGTTCATCTTGACAGGCTTCAATGACACTCTTAGGTTCAATCTTGGAAATCAGACAATATTCTTTTGCAATTTTTCTTCTACTTTACACTCCTTTACTCTTATCTCCTATGATTTGACTTTCATAATGATTTAGCCTTACATACCTTAGAGTTTTAGGACTTTCTTGGAGTTCTGACTCTTCTAATATTTCTTCTACACTTGCACTTGTTTGTGCTTCTTGACTAACATGATTTACCAAAACAAATTGTGGTTGCTTCACCTGAACATATGGAATAATCTGAAGTAGATTTGGTGTCTATGTATTTTTCCCCTGGCTTGTATTGTCTTCATATGAATCATAACTATATCGTCTAGAGGATTTGACAAAGTCCTCATCAACTCTGAAATTTGCACTCTCAACCATCTTTCTTAGTCTTCTGTTATAGCACAGGTATGCCTTTCTTTTCTAGTGGAGTAACCTAGGAAGATCCCTTCATCACTTCTTGCATCAAATTTTCCTATATCATCATCTCTCCTGATATAACACTTGCTTCCAAAGATCTTAAAATACTTAATAGTAGGCTTGTGACCTAACCATAATTCATAAGGGGCCTTACCAGAATTACCATTCACATTTACCCTATTCAAAGTATACACAATAGTGCTTACCGCTTCACTCTAGTATATCTAAGACACATTTCCTTCCATCATCATTGTTCTGGCAGCATCCAAAATTGTTCTATTCTTTCTCTCTACAACTTCGTTCTGTTGAGGGGTTCGGGGAGAAAATAACTGTCTTTTAATTCCATGTTCCTCACAATAAGAGTTAAACTCTTTTGAGATGAATTCACCACCTCTATTAGATCTCAAACACTTGATTTTCAAACCTTTCTCATTTTCTACCATAGCCTTGAAACTTTTGAACTTATCGAATGCTTCACATTTTTCTCTTAAAAAGGAAACCCAAATCATTCTAGAGTAATCATCAATGACCAACATAAAGTACCTTTCTCCATGAATACTTCTGACTCTAGAGGGACCACAAAGATCATTATGTAGCAGTTCCAACACATTGTTTGAATGAAATTGTTTTCTTTGGAAAGAAACTCTAATTTTTTTACCCATCTGGCATTCCTTGTAGATTATATTAGCAGGCTTTACTAACCTAGGCAAATCTCTTACTGCTTGTGTAGAACTTATCTTGATAATGTTTGTCAAAGTTTACATGACACAACCTCCTATGCCACAACCAGCTTTCATCTACTTGAGCAATTAAGCAACTTCCACTAGCAGTATTCAGGTGAGAAATATTACCTTTAGTTTGCACACCTTTAGTAATCATGTTTCTGGAACTCCCATGAATCTTACATTTTCCATTCTTGAACTGTAGATCATATCCCTTGTGTACCATCTATCCAACACTCAACAAGTTGTGCTTCAGGCCTTCAACATATAGGACATCATCAGTGTTATCCTTACCACCAAGGCTAATAGATCCTCTACCACGAATCACACCAACATTGTTATCTCCAAATCTTACAACCCCACCGTCATACTTCTCTAGACTCACAAACTTGCTTTTATCACCGGTCATATGATGTGAGCATCCACTATCAATGACCCACTCATCTTTTTCTTTAATTTGAGTTGCAAGAGCCTTCTCATCTTTAGTAGATTCAGTAGCCACAAGATTATTTTCAATGGTAGAAATGAAAGCCCATTCATCTTCATTATCTTTATCAGACTCATCATCAATCACTGCTTCCTCAGCAAAGTAGCATCTCTTTTGGAATCTAGACTTTCTAGGCTTAGATCTAGGAACTCTTTCAGGACATCTTGATGCAAAATGACCTATTTTGTTGCATGAGAAACATTTAATAGGCAATACATCTTCATACTTACCTTTTTCTCTTCCTTCTTGCTTTGCAATTAGTGCTTCCAATTCTTCTACCTCTCTTTCTTTGTCTTTAAGCTATTTCAGTTCTTCATCATATTTGGATATCTTTCTAGAGCTCTCTCCCAGACTGTATCTTAACTTCCAGATATAGTAGCTTTGAATGCATATTCAGTCTTCAGTGTAGATTCACCAAACTTACTAATTTCAAAAGCAGCAAGCTTCCCTATCAATGTATCTCTTGTCATCTTGTTTACCAACATGAATTCTTCAATAGCATGAACTTTCATTTTGTAGGAAGGAGGCAAGGATATGAGTATCTTAGCCACAATTTCATCCTCATCCACAGAACCATCGGCACATGTAATACCCGTCACTATCTCATTTACTCTCTACATAAAAGAAGTGATATTTTCATCTTCTCCCATCTTCAAATTCTCATATTTACCTTTCAAGCTCTGTAGCTTAGCCATCTTCACCTATGCATCTCCTTCATACAAAGTTTCCAATTTCATCCAAATCTCATGAGTTGTCTGTAGACCTAACACATTAGCCATCTTTGAATCTATCAGAGCACTTAATAGAGCTTCAATAGCCCTAACATTATTTTCAACATCTTTGATTTCATCAGTAGAAGAGGGACCATTATGAGGAATAACATATGGATATTTTGTAATCTTCCAGTAGGCTTCACCAATATACCTTAAGTGACATCGCATCTTGACTTTCCATAGTGAGTAGTTGGTGCCATCAAATCTAGGACTGTCCTTCTTGAATGTTGCCATCCCAGTTCACCTCAAGCTATTAGACTTCTTTAGAGGAACTAGCTCTGATACCAATTGTTGGAAAAATAAGGATAGACAACTGAGAGGGGGGGTGAATCAGTTGTCACATAAATTTAAACTTTTCAAACTTAACTCTAATCTTAGATCTGATGAATAACCAATTAACCACAAGCAATTAACACATCAAAGAGACAAGGAACACCAAGATTTTTTACGTGGAAACCTTTTTAGGGGAAAAACCATGGTGGATGTTAGTCCACAAGATTATACTCTACTAAAAGTATAATGAGAAATAATATGGGGAATGCGCATGCATTCAGACACACTGTCTAGAGCTCACTGAGCTCAATTACAAAAGGGGCTCATTGCCCAACAAAGTTGGATTAAAAATCTAGAGGGTATGAACTGAGAAAATAGCTTTTGCACAAGCCTGATTACAGTTCCAATTAAGCTCAACACTTTTTCACACTTCACACAATCTTCTTCACACTCTACTCTGAATGATATTCACACTTACACACATAGGAGTATACGAAGCATACTCTACACCGGTAACATAATCTCTCTTATATATCTGCTATAAGAGATTTCATCACAACTTGGTCGCCCAAGAAAAATAAATTATATTTGCAATGTTGGCCCAGATTTACAAATAAACTTATAATGTGAACCCACCAAGGTCGGCCACAACATAGTGGAGACCCAAATTAACATCTCCAACACAAAAATACTTTCATTAATTTCACTTCGAACATTCACAACACGCTATCACCAATATGTCGACTAGGAACATGAAAAATTGAACATGCGCAAGAAAAGATCTTCAATCATGAGCTCACCGATTAATGTGGGCATACCACAAAGATAGAGAATGAACTAGAGACATCTAAGAACACCAAGAAACAACATAGAAGCATCTGCAGCAACTGAGGTAACCAAAATCACACAATCTTCATTTAGGAACACTGACAGGGACCAACAAAACACTGTCAGATCACAACATACTCAAAACTTCACGCAGACCTCTGAAACATTTGGTAGATGGTCTAGACATACTCAACAATAAACCTTATAATCTATACTAGCTAAACTTCAACATACAGAACAAAATGCCTTCATGACCTGCGCAATTCCACTAGGAACCTGAAACACTTTCTCTTACAATTTTCTCAATATCCTCAACATATACAACAACTGATACACCAAATTCTAATAGTGTTGACATCAATGACAACCACATATTAGCAACACATCCACAACATCCAACATGTTGAACCCAAAAAAATTGTGGCACATCTTTCGTCAATAATACAAATGTTATTGCCTACCTATTACATAGACTTTGTGCTAAAGTATACACATCTTATTAATACTTTAGGTGATTTATAACCATCTAGGTATGTTTTGAGTGCATATTTGTATATTTTGGAAAACACATTGTCCCTTGTTAGATATTTCCTTATGAAATTTTTTTGGTTCGTACACACCAACAATGTAATGAAGTCCACCTTAAAATTTTAGAACAACTATTTGGTATAGTAAAAATGGCATTTCACTTTCTTCATTTTATTGGAACAAAAAAATGCTCACATTATTTGCATTGTTGGAAAACACACTGTCCCTTGTTAATTATTTCCTTATGAAAAATGTCACATTATTTCCAGTGTTGGAAAACACACTGTCCCCTGTCAATTATTTCCTTATGAAAAATGCTCACATTATTTTCAATGTTAGAAAACACACTATCCCCTGTGAATCATTTCCTTATGAAAAATGCTCACATTATTGCAGTGTTGGAAAGCACACTGTCCCTTGTCAAATATTTTCGTATGAAAAGTTTTTGATTCGTACACACCAACAATGTAATGAAATCCACTTTAAAATTTTAGAACAACTATTTGGTAAAGTAAAAATGGCATTTCACTTTCTTCATTTGATTGGAACAAAAAATGCTCACATTATTTGTAGTGTTGGAAAACACACTGTCCCTTGTCAATTATTTGCTTATGCAAAATGCTTACATTATTTTCAGTGTTGAAAAACACACCGTCTGTTGTCAATTATTTCCTTATAAAAAATGCTCACATTATTATAGTGTTGGAAAACACACTGTCCCTTGTCAGATATTTCCTTATGAATTTTTTTTTCATTCGTATATACCAACAATGTAATGAAGTCCACCTTAAAAAATTTAGAACTATTTGGTATAGTAAAAATTACATTTCACTTTCTTCATTTGATTGGAACAAAAAAATCTCACATTATTTGCAATGTTGGAAAACACACTATCCCTTGTCAATTATTTCCTTATGAAAAATGCTTACATTATTTCCAGTGTTGGAAAACACACTATCTCATGTCAATTATTTCCTTATGAAAATGCTCACATTATTGTAGTGTTGGAAAACTCACTATCCCTTGTTGGATATTTCCTTATGAAAAGTTATTGATTCATTCACACCAACAATGTAATGATGTCCACCTTAAAAATTTAGAACTATTTGGTACAATAAAAATAGCATTCCACTTTCTTCATTTGATTGGAACAAAAAATGCTCACATTATTTGTAGTGTTGGAAAACACATCGTCCCTTGTCAATTATTTCCTTATGAAAAATGTTCACATTATTTTCAGTGTTGGAAAACACACTATCCTCTATCAATTATTTCCTTATGAAAAATGCTCACATTATTGCAATGTTGGAAAGCACACTGTCCCTTGTCAAATATTTCCCTATGAAAAGTTTTTGATTCGTACACACCAACAATGTAATGAAATCCACTTAAAAATTTTAGAACAACTATTTGGTATAGTAAAAATGGCATTTCACTTTCTTCATTTGATTGGAACAAAAAATGCTCACATTATTTGCAGTGTTGGAAAACACATTGTCCCTTGTCAATTATTTGCTTAAGCAAAATGCTCACATTATTTTCAGTGTTGAAAAACACACCGTCTATTGTCAATTATTTCCTTATAAAAAATGCTCACATTATTACAGTGTTGGAAAACACACTATCCCTTGTCAGACATTTCCTTATGAAAAGTTTTTCATTCGTATATACCAAAAATGTAATGAAGTCCACCTTAAAAAATTTAGAACTATTTGGTACAGTAAAAATGACATTTCACTTTCTTCATTTGATTGGAACAAAAAAATCTCACACTATTTGCAATGTTGGAAAACACACTATCCTTGTCAATTATTTCCTTATGAAAAATGCTCACATTATTTCCAGTGTTGAAAAACACACTATCTCATGTCAATTATTTCCTTATGAAAATGCTCACATTATTATAGTGTTGGAAAACACATTGTCCCTTGTCGGATATTTCCTTATGAAAAGTTATTGATTCATTCACACCAACAATGTAATGATGTCCACCTTAAAATTTTAGAACTATTTGGTACAATAAAAATAGCATTCCACTTTCTTCATTTGATTGGAACAAAAAATGCTCACATTATTTGCAGTGTTGGAAAACACATTGTCCCTTGTCAATTATTTCCTTATGAAAAATGCTCACACTATTTTCAGTGTTGGAAAACACACTATCCTCTATCAATTATTTCCTTATGAAAAATGTTCACATTATTGCAGTGTTGGAAAACACACTGTCCCTTGTCAAATATTTCCTTTCAGACCCTGTACAACAATAATCGCTTCTAAACATATTTAAAAGGATAAAAGCACCAAATATCAGACAATTTATTATGAATTCTTTTGAAACTAATCACCAATTTAACTAAGCTTTTCATACACAATTATAGATCCGATTCACATGTCACTAGATTCTATTGTGTTAGCTACCAACAAGATAATAGATGGATTTTCAAATGCAAAATTATAGATCCATAGGTTCATAAGTAGAAGATAAAAGATAGAAAACATAATTCACCAATCTTCTACACATTACATGCAAATTGGCTTAATAACTTAAATAAACTATTCTCATCTTGATCTTCATTTGTAAATTAGAATAGGTGGTTAGAAATCTCCTAGATTGTTGCCTATTCTTTGCACATAGTCAAATATCAAATAGAAAAATAACACAAACCATTAATACATCTAGCATATTTGAGTAGCCTAATTTACTTGGTTTTGTCTTGTAAGACTTAGCTATCAAATGTCACTCAACCCAAAAAAAATAGATTCTACTTAGTAATCCTTTTCCTATGTTAATTATTCCATATGCTAAGTTAGAGAGGTTTCCTATTAAGATAAATTCTTAACAAAAAGTTTTATCGCATACCATAAACACCAATTGACATGAATACAAAAAATGTTTATTAAGAAAAATACATTTTTTTGAAGCAAGTAATTAAGAAATAGAGACAATTTGACACAAACTCAAAATACTTTCTATTTCTTTAAAATGGAGTCTCTTACACTTCTCATAGATCTTCTAACCAACCTCTTGCACAAAGCATGCACATTCTACTTATAGAAGAGTGACAGTGTTCACTTCACACAAATGATTGAAAATCATTAACTTTTGTTACAATCTGAAATTTGTTATGCAGTTAACACCTTTTAAATGTGCTTCTTGGGTCCAAGCGCTCCAATGGCCATGAATGTTGAAAGAGTCTAATTTCCAACACGTCTCCATTGTCATCTCCCACATGTTCAGTCAGTTGAAACTGAACTGAAGTTTGTTGTCCACCTGTTAAAACTATTTGGCAAGTCGATCCACCACGTTTCAACCTGTTCTCCACGTCTCATCATGTTTCCCACGTTGCCTATATTTTTGTTAGAATTGTTTTCATGTCACATGATCTGTTCTTCAGGTCTGACAGACTACTATGTTGGAGTTTCCTATTTTGCTTTTATCTCCTTAATATCAGTAGAATTGTTTGTGTGTAATCCTCTATAAATAGAGAGGCAATGTAAATACAAAAGATTAAGTTTTAACTATACAAAAGATTTGATTCCTTCTTCTCTCTAACCCCAAATGGCTCTCCTCCTATTCTTGCCTCTCATGCATCTGCATGTGTCATGGAGGTGGACGTGGAGATATTTGGGAGCTGCAATGAACTTAAAAAAGAAAATGCTAGTTATCGACTCTTTGAAGGCTTCAGGGAGAAAATCTGCACGGCCGATATTGCTTTTGTAAAGGTTTGAAGAAATTTTGAAATGACAGGTCATGTGCAGCGTTTCTATCGTGCCATTTCAACCTCGAGACTGAATTTTTCTGTGGTGGGGCATAATTGTGACGGGCATGGGAAGGGAATGATCTGATTATCCTTTCGCTGTCTTAAATTATATGTCCATTTTCTTTATGATTATTTTGATTTTCTATTATTTTATATTGTTTAATAAATAGATTTATCTTTGTATTTGTCAATAAATAAATAAATCAGATAATTTGAGAGAAAAATCAAATAGACTAATCTTTGTATTTGTCAATAAATAAATAAATAAATTAGATAAAATAAATATTTATCTTTTGTAAAGTTAATATACAATTTTTTTTTAAAAATAGTTATCAATTTGGATGAAAAGTTTTATTTATTTTTGAAAGATAAAAGAAATACTTTTAAAACAATAAAATATTGAAAATATAAATGCATTTTGTACAATATTATTGAGAATTAAAAAAAATATTAATAAGACATTTATGCAATAGAATGCACAATATACCATGACAACTCTATTTACTCAAATAAATGCTCACATGTACTTGCTAAAAATTAAATTTGCTTGCTCCCAACATTCTTTTAAAATAAAAATAAAAATAAAATTGAAAAAGTGGTGACTGTTACACCCAACATTCCCTTAATAATGTCATAGCCAGTGCCACCATTCTTTTATAATTTCAATACTTACTATAAGGATATTGTTTTATTCAAAAAAAATAGAAATAATATTTAATTATGAAAATATTGTTTAATTTTTTTTTTTTAAATTGACTATTTTTAAACATAATAATATAATAAAAAAAAAAATTCTATTTTGATTGGACAAATTATTCTTCTTCAAATAAGAAAAAAGGCAAAAAAACCTACAATAAAACTAAATCAAGTGACCTCTCACTTCTATTTGACGATAAGCTTTATTCTAAATCCTAGGAAATCATTGAATTAATGGAATATTTTACATTCTCCTTCATATCGAAATTCAAAAACATTCAAGTCCATGTAAATGGCCTATCAAAATTCATATTTATTATTGTCAAATGAAAAGCTCTATTCTAAATCCTAGCAAATGATTGAGTTATGGAATATTTTACATTCTCCTTCATATGGAAATTCAAAAAAATTCAAGTCCATGTAAATGGCCTACCAAAATTCATATTTATTGTTGTGGAATGAATTTACATTATATACATATATGGAATTAATTAACATATTAATATTTTTTAAATTATAAATATTTTGGAGAACATAATCTAGATATTTTTATTCTATAATTATAAATATTTTTGGAAAACATAATCTAGATATTTTATAAAAAAATTCTTATCTTTTTAATTAAAAATTAAAAAATAATTTAAATTAATTAAATTTATAATATATACACATTAATATTTTATTTTAGATTTTAATATTTATATGATATTATATGATATAAATATTAAATATATATCCTTCAATTTATTATATAAGTATATTTTGTATTATTTATATATCAAATTTGTTAATAAATAATTTAAATTTTTTAACAACTTTTTAAAACATTTTATCTTAAATTTTACAATGATTTACATTTAGTGCTTTTTTTTTGACGTAAAATTGCTTTTTTAGAGAAGAATAATTTGTCCAATCATAATAGAGAAAACTATAAATAATTTTTTTTAACAATATTACATGTTTCTAATTGGTCTAAACTAGATGAGCGCCCTTCCCCTATAGTTCCATTGCATCAACTAATAAATGCACTAAAAAATAAAATAAACAATATAGATGTAAATAATAAAAAAGATTTACATCAATTTATCATTTTTAAATAAGAAATTCAAAATTTTAAATTTAAATTCCAAAATTCAAATTCATGTAAACAACACATGTTCTTTATCAAGTTTAGGGCTCATACATAGAGACAAACAATTTATTAACAATGTAACTTAGTGAGATCAAGTGTGAGTTACAAATTTAGATTCAAACTTCAAGTTCAATTCTACATACATATAGATCACTTAGATGACATTAGAAATGAACCAAAATAGTACATAATCAAATTTATAAATTGGTGATAATAATTAAATTTTTAAATTATAATATATGAAGAAATGCATTCCTAATATTTATATAATAACGTTTTTCATTAAATTTAGAGTGTTCATTTAACTTATTTTTTCATATTTACTTAACCTTTTTATTAGACGAATATTTGTATCTAATTAGTTAATCTAATATTCATGAAAGGTGCGCTAATTTTTAAACAAAAGAAAATTATAAAAGAAATCTCTTTAAATTGTAATACCAAACTTATTTAACTTTAACCTAATGTAATTGTAACCTAATCCTTAATAAATTCCTAACCCTAATGCTAATTTTAATTGGCCATTTATTGAACTATTAACTTTGATCCCTAATTACATTTCCACCATAATTCTTTGGTATCGCTTCCTTTTTATCTCCTGCTCTATGGAAACAAGTATTGAGGATCATAGGAAGAACCCTAGGAAGACTATTCTCCATGAAGGCCTTATGAATCTTATTTTTGAGCACATTAAGCTGAAGATGGTTCTTGTTTCTCCTAAGACTCTGACTCATAAAAATGGTAGAAAAAGTACAGGGTATGATACTGGTGAGTCAGTGTAGGAGTGGGAAGAGGACTCTGAGGATGATGATTCTGATTATGAGGTGTTGTCAGAGGAGGATAGTGAATCTATTGAGGTTTCTAAGGACTCAGATTCTTGGACTAAGGGTTATGAAACTTATAATGAAACAAAGGAAACCGTGGTGCCTCAAGTGAAGAAGAATGTGAAGGGGAAGAAAAATGCCCTAGGAAAGAGAAACATGTTGTCAAGCAGAAGGTGGATGTTTCTATTGTAAGTATGAGCATGTTTGGTGGTGTTGTCATTAATGTTGGCATTGATGTCAACACTATTCAGTATGTTGTAGATTATGCATGTATAGTTGAGATGTTGCTGAGATGTTGTGAGTACATGGATATATCTCTATGATGTTGCAAATGTGTTGAATTGATAAGTTTCCAAGTGCTTTTGAGAAAATTAATAAAGAGAGAATTCAGAGTTATGAATGTGTTCAGAATGTGCTCCAGTATGTGCTTTGTGTTTCTCCTATGTTGACCCTATGCTTGTGCGGATCTAAAGGTTTGTTGATAAGTGATTTGTTGGTGATATCTCATGATTTGTAGCTTCTAGGTTGATGGAATGTGAAAGTTGTGTTCATTGGTGTGTGAACCATTCTAGTAGAGTTAGTTTTCTATGGACTATGAGAAATGTATCTACTCTGCAATCCTCTATTGTTCTATTGTAGATCTTGTAGATCTGGAATATGTCTAATAATGGTTTTCTCTAGGTTTTGGAAAAGACTCTTGTGGTTTGGTGATTTGAAAGTTGAGTATCAGAATTGTTGTATCTGTTTGCACAGTCCGGATGGACTGATGGAAGGTGTTCAGTGTTCGAAGGTTGTTACACTTGTTTCAGATGTATTTGAAGGAACCTAAGATGTGTTCTTATGCATATTGAAGCGTGTTACATCATCCGCATGTCATCTTCTTGTTGGAAAGCATGCACATCAATGTTCATTTGTGTTTTCATTAGGTTTGGCTGACCTGGTGTTTACACTTCATTTGAAAAATAACATTTAATTAAGGAAACATGTAGTTGATCTGAGACATTATTCTTCTAGTCTCGATTAAGTGTTTTATTGCTCCACTCTCATTCCTTTCCACCGTGGGAATGTTGAGTTGTTAACCTAATTTGAATTAATGAAAGGAAGCTCATGTGGTTGACCTTGGAGAAAGTTTCTAAGGTTTAAGATGGTATGAATACAAGTCAAATTGTGAATGATTGTATGATGCAAAGTGATGAAGTAAGCCACAAATTAAAAGAGTAGAAGTGTGTGAAAGTGAGTTGAGGCAACAGTACTTCATTGTGTTAGATTCTTGATGGTAGTGAGCTGAAGGTTTTCGCAATCTTCTGATCAAGGTTGTAGATGTGTGAAAATTATTGTGGTGGATATTTTGTTTCTTTTGTATCTGTAGGCAATGAGCCTCCCTATTGGATAATGAGTCCTTTCTGTAGGCAGTGAGCCTTTGTATCTAGATAGTGAGTCCTCTTCTAGGCAGTGAGCCCTTAGCAGTGAGCCTTTATATCTGGTTTTGCAATCTCTTTATATTGTGAGTTAATCCTCACCATGCTTTTTCCCTCATTGGGTTTTCCACGTAAAAATATGGTGTTCATTGTGTTGATTTTACTTTTTATTATCTGCATTTCATCTTCATACTTAATAACAAAACAATGTGGTTGTGAAGTTAATAAGTGTTGAGTTTTGAGTTTAATTTTTGTGACAACTGATTCACCCCCCCTCTTAGTTGTCTTGCACCTTTTAACAATTGGTATCGGAGTTATGGCTCCTTGGTGTAGAGCTTAACTACTTAAGAAAGATCTGATGGCACATAAGTTGGTGATCCCTATGTTCAATGGAGTTGATTACATTGACTTGAAAGTGCAGATGAGAGGATACATTATCTCTCTTGGTTACAAGACTTGAAAGGCTATTGAGATGAAGTATGTTGTTCCAATGAGTGGCCCTACTACTGTAGATGAGGTTTCTACTTATGAAGAGAATCAGAAAGCGAGGTATGCTATTTTCAATGCTTTATCTAAAAATGAGTGAACTAACGTTCTTTCTTTAGGCACTGCTCATGAAGTCTGGAAGAAGTTGGAAGAACTATATGAAGGAAATGAAAGAGTAAAATTGACAAAGAAGCTAGCGGTAAAGTGCAAATATGAGAATCTGAAAATGGAAGAAGGTGAAGATTTTACAAGCTATTTCCAAAGGGTTGAACTTATAGCAAATGAAGTTAGGGATCAAGGGGGAAATTTGACTGATGAAGATATAATTGAGAAGATCCTAATAACCCTACCTAATTGTTACAGTGATAAGATCTTAGTGATTGAAGAAATGTATGATCCTAAGAAATACACTAAAGAACAGTATTTGGCACCTTGACAACATTTGAGATGAGAAAGTTTAGAAAAGAAGAAAAGATAGAAACATCATTTAAAGCAACAAAGACTGAGGATGATTCAAATGGTGATGGTTCTAATGATTTGAAAGCGAATTTCACTAGGAAGTTGAAGAAAGGTACTAGTAAGTATAAAGGTATGTTTCCCTTTAAATGTTTCAGTTGTGGTAATATTGGTCATTATGCTTCAAGATGTCTGAATAGAGTTGTACATAAGAAGAACAAGAATCACAAAGATAAGGATAGAAGGGATAAGAAACTATATTCTATTAAAGAAGAAGCCGATATCTCTGATGATGAATCTAATTATGAGGGTGATGATAGTGAATGCTTGTTTTTAGCTTTGGAAAATAAATCTATGTCTACTAACCCTGGAAAATGTGCAAGAAAGAATGCCCTGGAGAACAAAAAGAATGAAATGGAAGGTACTTTAGTTACTGTACATTTCATGCTCGACAAGATTATGACTACTGGGTGATTGACAGTGGTTGCTTTAATCACATGATCATAGATAAAAGTAAGTTTACTAAACTTGAAAAGTATGTTGGTGGTTTGGTCATGTTTGTTGGAAAAGGTTCTATTAGTTTTGATGGAATTCACAACATTGATAATGTATATTATGTAAAGGGTTTGAGGCATAACCTTTTGAGTGTTGGAAAAATGTGTAGTGATGGTTTTAAGCTTGTGTTTCAAAATAATACCTATGAAATGAGAAAAGGATATGGAGATATAGTTGTTATTGGAAGGAGAACTAATTGAAACATCTATCAACTTAAGGGCGTTGATGGTCAATGCCTTGTATCTCAAGTCAATGAAAGTTGGTTGTGGCACCAGATGATGGGACATGTAAATTTTGATAATCTAGTTAGGATCAATTCAAGAGATGTAGTCTGAGGTCTTCCTAGAATCACAAAGCCTGCTAATACTATTTGCAGAAGTTGTCAAATAGGGAAACAAACAAGATGCAGTTTTAAGGGAAAAGAGCACTCTACTACCAAAATGCTAGAATTAATTCATACTGACCTTTGTGGTCTGAATAGAATTGGAACTCTAAATGGTGACAAGTATTTTATGCTCCTTATTTATGATTATACTCGAATGACATGGGTTGCTTTTCTTAGAAAAAAGACTCAGGATCTGAATAGATTTAAAGTGTTCAAAGAAAGTGGAAAATGAGGTGAACCTAAGAATCAAATGTTTGAGATCTGATAGAGGTGGAGAATTCACTTCTAGTGAATTTAATGCATTTTGTGAACATGGCATAAAAAGACAATTCTTTGCTCCGAGAACCACTCAACAAAATGGGGTAGTTGAGAGGAAAAACCATATGGTATAAAAATCTGCAAGAACCATGATGAAAGAATCAAATGTACTGGATGTGTACTGGAGAGAGGCAATACACACTACTATTTATGTTCTTAATAGATTTAAGATTAGAGGCAACAACACAAAGACTCCTTTTGAGTTATGGGTTGGTAAGACTCCTACTGTGAAGTACTTTAAGGTATTTGGAAGAAGATGTTACATTAAAAGGGATGATGAAAGTCTTGGAAAGTTTGATGCTAGATGTGATGAAGGAATTTTTCTTGGATACTCTACTACTAGCAAAGCATATAGATTCTTCAATAAAAGATTGAGGAAGATTGTTGAAAGGGATAATGTGAAATTTGATGAGGACATGCACAAACCTATTGAGATAAGTGAAGTTGAACTTGATGATCCTATATGTGGACAAGTACCTGAAGAGAATAGGGAGAAGGAAGAAGAAGAGGAGGTTGAAGAAGAAGAATAATTCCCAGAACCTGATGTTAAGACTCCTAAGTATGTGAAGAAGAATCATCCAAAGGAATAGATAATTGGAGATAAGAGTGATGGTGTGAAGACAAGAAATAAAGTAGCAGTTGAGGTAAATCTATGTTTACTTTCTAAAATAGAACCTAAATCTGTGAGTGAAGCATGCGAAGATGAGAGTTGGGTTAGAGCTATGAAAGAAGAGTTGCAGCAAATAGAAAAGAATCAAACATGGGAATTAGTCCCTAGACCTGTGAATATGAATGTAATTAGTTCAAAATGGGTATTCTAGAATAAATTGAATAAAAATGGTGAAGTTATAAGAAATAAGGCAAGACTTGTATGCAAGGGATACTCACAAGTTGAAGGCATAAACTTTGAAGAAACATTTTCCCCTATGGCTAGAATGGAAGCTATTAGGATGTTTCTAGCATTTTTTTCCCAAAAGGATTTCAAAGTATATTAGATGGATATTAAGTCAACATTTCTAAATGGCGAATTGGAGGGAGAAGTATACATGGAACAACTTGAAGGATTTCAGTTATCTAACAAAATAGATATGGCTTATAAGTTGAAGAAGGCATTATATGGTCTGAAGCAATCTCCTAGAGCTTGGTATGCAAGATTGGATAGATACTCGATAAAACAAGGTTTTAGCAAAGGCTCTGTTGACAACAATCTTTACTTCAAAGTGCAAGGTAACAAAATGTTGATAGTGGTAGTATATGTTGATGATATATGTAGATGCATAAAAATGTCCTCTTAATCATTTTTATCCATTGCATAATCATATCTCCATAGAACCATTAAAATATTATAAGCATTTATAAGCATTTACTCATAACCATAATCCATCTACATAATCATTTAGTCATTTATCCATTATTTATCCAAATGCATATTTCATTAATTCATTTCATAAATATTTATCATTTCATTAATCATTAATATATCCATAAATCATTTCATATTCATCTATTTACATAAATCATTTCACTTTGACTATTTGCATGATTATTCATTTGCATTAATCATTAAAATGCATCTATATTTCATTAAATAATTTAAAATTCATAAATCAAATTCCATAAAATTAGCTGAAAATTACACATTAAATTCATAAATCAATTTCCATGGAATTAGCTCAAAATTGCACAATTTGAGCTTCCAAACATGAATCATGGCATAAATCACTCCACTCATTTCTCATTTCATTTTCACATTATGTATTCATCTATAAAAACCTCCTCCTCACTTTTTGAGGATACACATTTTTATTTAAAAATTCAATTTCAATCTCTCTTCCACTCATCACAGCTTCTTGTTGCACTTGTGCTCATAAAAATATGAGAGCATCCAATGCATAAATCAAGAATCATGGTGAAATAGGAAAACAATGGAGCTGATTTTCCTTTGAATGCATTTATTTTAGTTTTGCATAGTTTAGTTTGCATTTTGCATTTGTATTCATTTGGAAAGGCTTTATTGATGATATGCTGAAATTTTAATTTGAACTTATAGATTAAATCATTTGACTTTTTCAATTTTCAGCATTAAACAAAATGGTGAACCCGACACGAACGCCTGGATGAATATTTTCACATTATGCATGCACACTGATCTACAGAAAAATTGAAAGCCAAATCTGATATGATCTACATTTTGCATCAATTTCTTTGCATTTGATATAATCTACATTTTGCAAAGCATCGATTTCTTCACATCTATAGCATATCGATTTCTTCACATCTGAATATGATATATATTTTGCAAGATCAACAACTCCAGATCTGATATGATATACATTGTCTCATTTTGTAGTTGAAAGGAAAAATATGATATCAATTTCTTTGCAGCAAGTTACATTGTGAAAGCATTTCAAAATACAATAAAAACTTTAATTCACCAAAAGCGAAAAACCAAAAAAGCAAAAAAAAAAACAAAAATCATTTGCATAATTTTAAAATGTATCAGTTTTCAGCAATTTATGAGCTTGTAGCACAAATCCTTGATTTAAATTTGTGAATAATGAATAACACCCCATAGCATTTTATCTTGCAATTTAATTTTGAGTGTCAGATTTTAGTTTTAACATTTAAATTAGATTTTTAGTTTTCAACTTTTAAATTAGATTTTAGTTTTTAGCTTTTAACTTTTAATGTAGAATTTTTAAATTAGATTTAGCTTTTGTTTTTAGCTTTCAACTTTTAATAGCTTTTTCTAAATTAGATTTTTCTTTTTTTAATTTTTATCCTTTTAAAGTTGGTTTTATTTTAGAATGTAGATTTAATAAGATTTATTTCAGATTTAATTTAATTTGATCTAGTTTAGATTAATTTTTTAATTTAGATTAATCTTTTAATTTAGATTAATTTTTAGAACTAGATTAATTTTAAGGCTTAGATTAATTTAGATTAGTTTTAATTAACTTAGATTAATTTTTAATTTAGTTTAGAGTTTATTTTCTAATTTAATTTAGATTTTTATTTTTTAGATTTACTATTTAATTTAGATTCTTAGCCTTTTAATTTAGATTTAATTCAATCTCTAATTTCTCATTTAGTTAGATTATTTTTAATTTAGTCTAGATTTTTAGTTACTCATTTAATTCAGTTTAATTTTTACTAATATAGTTTAGATTTTAGTTTTAGATTTCTTTTCTTTTAGTGTGAATTTTAAAGTTAGAATTTAATTTAATTTAGAAGTAATTTATATTTATATTTAGATTAAATTAATTTCATTAGGATTTATGATAGTTTTCATTTTGGTTATGTTTTGGTTTTGTGACTAATTTTGTTAATCAGGTTTCTTTTGCTAGGTTCGTTTGGCCAAGAATTGAAAATCAAAACATACATTTGTCAAAGAAAAGAGGCATGAAACTACTAATCAAATTTTGATGTAGGACGTTCATCAAAGACATGATTTTGATACCAATTGTCTTTTTGATTGGAAAACACTTCAATTGGTGTACTAAAAATGAACGATTGTCCTCTTCCACATAGGCTTAACTAGGGGGTGAATGAACATTGTTTGTTCTACTTGAGATGGTAGGGAGTATTCTCTCACCTTGTGCAAAAATTGGTGATCAGAAACCAGACCCATTTATTTTATGTGTCACCCCAATTTAATAATCAAAGTATCCTCTCCCCTTGCGCACTTGTGCAATCCTGGGTGCAAGAGAAACAGTTATTGACTCTAGAACTTGGGCCTGTTCTGGTGGGAAAGAGTACTCACCCCAGGACGACTTAGACCGATAGCACCTTGAGCCTAAGGGACTTCCAATCGGTATATAAAAGTGGATTCTTGGGGAAAGCCCAAGAATCACGCATATGGTTTTGACGAGATGGATCCGAAAGGGGACTCTTGCCGCATGGATCATGCCCTACGAACGGAATTCCCTTACTAAACACCTATTTTTTTAGAAGCCAACCATTTTTCAGTCATTGCTTGGTATAGTGTAGGGTACAGTATCATGCCCGAAGACACTCACTACTGATCCCCTTGAGTAGAGATAGCGATTGAGAAGTGACTACCCAAGAATCCAAAGTTGGTGTGCCCGAATGACATTAATGAGCCGTGGAGGGGAGCCAGTGCCACCAAACTTCTAATCTATCTGCTCTCGAGAAGGAAAGGTGTGTAGCACCAATCTGGGGTATATTGGTGGGCTATATCAAGTATACAAACCCTTGGCCTATTGGCCTATTAGGATTGTGCTTGTCTCATGTGCGTTTGCATACATCGAAACATCGTGCTTGTCAAGTGTTTTCTGGATTTTCAAATAGTATTCACCACATTCAAAAATTTGAACACAAACAATATACCTCAAACAAACATCACACCTAGTAACTTGCAACACCTCAAAACATTTCCAAAACCATCAACCAAACATGACTAACTTCTATCCCCCATATTCATCCTCGACCTATGAATGAAACCAAAGGATTGAATATCTTGACCATCATTTGAAAGAGCTTGAAAAACAACATGAATCCAAAATTTTGAATGAAGTGATGAAATCATCTCATAAGCCTTTATCCTCACCCAAAATTACATCATCCAAGTTTAATGTCCATGACTTTCTGCAAAGGCTAAATGAGAAACCTAAATCTATATCCTCAAATACAAATAATATTGAGCAATCATACCATGTCATGCACCTATCTTCATCTTCCATAAGTCAAAATAAACCTCATGAGTCTTTCACCCAAGTTAATGAATCTATCCAACCATCCTCTCTCATCATACCATCTCTATCCAATGAGTCATGTTAATATATTAGTCCAAAGCATGCTAGCATAGACTCCCCTACACATCAAGATCAAAGTATTCCTTCCATTCCATCCAATGATACCAAAAATATACAATGCTCTCCAATATTTGACCAAGATCCCATCTCTCAAGAACCTCATGATGATCCCCTTATCTCTTTTTGTTTCATCCAAGATGATCCCCTTCCATCTCAAGAGAAAAGTATCCTTCCAAGTCCTCCTTCCACCCCATCTAATGAACCCATACTATCTCATGATTCCATTGCATCCCAAGAGCATGATAGTTCTTCCATCACATCCAATGATATACTACCATTTGCTGATCAAGATATGCTTTCCACAAAATCTCAAGATTCCCTTCCTCATTGAGATCAAGATAAACCTCCATTCAAGGATACCCTTTCATTCCATGATGATGTCCATCCTTCTCATGATCAAGATATGCCTTTCATACCACTTCATGATGATTCCATACCTAATAAAGAGCAAGCTACTACATCTCCTATGCCTCTTGATCCTTTTCCAAGTCAAGATCAAAGTACCCCCTCATCCCCATGTCAAGATCTTATCACCCATCCCAATTCCCCTCATGATCACAATCCTCCACAAGAGTCTATCACCCCTATTCAAGCTATCCATGAGCCCCTTTCCTATCAAATGGGTTCTCTCACTTTTATCCAAGGTGGTTTACTCAAAGATCTTGTTATTCCTTCCATATCACATCCACCTTATGATAGACTTGCATCTTGTTTCATAAATAATACATACCCCGTTGGCAAACAAATATGTCAAAGTATGAACTAAAAAGGAAAATGATTAGGCATTTATGAACAAGGTATCCTAGAACCCCTTTATATCCAAGAAAATCCATATTATCATGGCCTTGGTTATACATCTCATGCTCAAGACATTGATACTAATTGTAAGTCCACAATCCATCAAAATAAACCTAAGTATCCTAGTCCATCAAACCTTCCATATATCCTAGGTCCTTATCATATTCCATCAAACCTTCCATCTATCCTAGGTCCTTATCATATTCCATAAAACCTTCCATCTATTCTTGGTCCTTATCATCCAAACCCTAGTTCATCAACCCTCCCATCCATATTGGGGCCCTACATCCCTCCATCTCCTATTCATCAAGAACAAAAAAGGCACACATCCTTGATGCCCTCTCAAAATTATACCTACATTAACCCATCCATAATACCTCCATATCATTCATCTCCAATCACCCATCCCATTACTTTTGGAGGTAATTTGGGTGCCAAATGTCAAAAGCTTCCATATCAAAATCCACATATATCAAAGGATCAAGATGTCTCCTCGAAGAGACATGCAAAAATAAAAGAAAATATGATCCAAAGTCAAAAGAAAAAAATTCAAAGGCCACAAAGGTCCATAAATCAAAAAGGAAAATTTCAAAAGCCACAAAGGCCCATAAATCAAAAACAAAAATTTCAAAAGCCACAAAGGCCCATAAAGCAAAAAGAAGAATCTCAAAGAACACAAAGACCCATGAATCAAAAAACAAAGTCAAAAGTTATGTGGATTCCTAAAATTCTCGTAGAAACAATAAAATATAAATTGGCATCCAAATTTTCTAATCCAAAAGCTTCCTCCAATCATCCATCTAAAAACCTATCACCATCAAACTCCATTTTTCCTCCATCACTCCACCACCCTTCAAGGTGTGTGTCGATGTTGATCTTTCCATTGTTTTCGTATAACCATCAACAAGCATTCCAACCTCCTATCCATTATCCAACACTCATCCCCATTACTCTCCTTTAGTCCAAACCTTTGCATGAGTCCTAAGATTCTCCCATCATACCATTAAAATACCTATGTTTATGAGTCTAATCCCCATTGTCACGGTTTATTAGCGCACATATTTGAGGGATATTAGCTATGAAACTTGATGCTTGATTCCTCCCTCCATCCTCCTATCATGCATATATTACCTTCCATATTCATTTATCCCTATCCCTATCCATAACCTATCTTCCATATTCCTCTCCCACTTTACACTTGGGGGCAAGTTCCGTCCCTCTTATCATGCATTTTCATGATCCTCTACCTTTCCACCTTTGATCTTGAGAAGGTTAAGGATCTTCTTGAACATCATACATCTTATCCTTCACTTTATCCATATTCCACCATTCTATCTAAATGCATCCTTTCTTCCCTTCCTTGGTCTTGATGAGGAATAGGAGAAAAATACTTAGGCATTGTGTCCATATCTTATCCAGTTGATCTTGATCATCCTATTCATTATCCTTATCCTTGCATTATTCCATTCCATATCTCCTAGGTTATCAAAATCCATGTCCCATTTCCTTCCTTTGTTCTTGATGAGATTAGGGGAAAAATTACGAATGCATGCTTTGGATTTCCTTTCATATCCTTATGTGCTACCATTCCATCATAGTTCACATCTTTATCATTTATCCATGATTAAATTACCTCCAACGTTGGACATCATGTCTCTTTGCAACCTTGAATCTTATCATGCAAATCATATTTAAGCCTAGTTGTAAAACATTATCCAATCCACATATCTTTTGTCAATCAAACATCATCAATCATCAATCTTATCATACTTAGAGGAATCAATGATCCTAAGTACTTACCATCATCATGCCTTATGGAATCAATCATTCCTGGCATCTTAATCAATCAACCATTATCATCTTTTGACAAAAGATATGTTGCTTGTGTGACATGTTTTGTAGTGAATCTTTCATTTTTATCTATCGTTTATCCATGGTTGCACTACCTCTAGTGTGGGGCATCTAGTTTCTTCAATCAGTCATATCACATTTCATCTCACTCCATCTTTAAAACTTAAAAAAACCAAAAAAGTCATAAAATGTTTTGAAAAAACCCAAAAAAAATCATAAAATGTCTTGAAAAAAATCCAAAAAAAATTGTAAAATGTCTTGAAAAAAATCCAAAAAAATCATAAATGTCCTAAAAATCCCAAAAAATATAACATTTCCTTAAAAATCCCAAAATCATAAAATGTCCTGAAAATCCCAAAAATAGTAAAATGTCCAAAAATCCAAAATCATAAAATGTCCTGAAAAAATCCAAAAAAATCATAAAATGTCCTAAAAAAATCTAAAAAAATCATAAAATGTCCTGAAAAAATCCAAAAAAAATAAAAATCGTAAAACTTCAAAATCCCTAAACAGTGACACTTTCAGATCATCATATAGCTTTGAACTTCAATCAAAACACATCACAATTGACAATCAAATGGACATTGCAACATATCTACCAATCTATCTAGTAGACCCACACAACACACCTAAACTATGATAAGCGTTGGATTTATAGTAAAGCATGATGCATGTTTATTTGCTTCTCTTTGATTATTTTATGATTTTATCTTTGGTGACATGTCTTTTAGCTTCTCCAGGATGTCTTGAACTAGAGAGGCAAGGATGGGGCATGCTCATTTGTTTGTTGTTTGTGGATTGTTTCTTATTCATAGGATAACTCGTCTTAGGACATGGTTGTCTAAAACCATTGAGGACCTATGAGTCTAATGTGGATGAAAGCATTCCTTGTCTGATAGTGTCTTCCATGCAATAAGTATTCAGGTCATCTAAGGTTCTTATACCTATATGCTTATACTTCATTACTAAATAAAAATGCAAATAGTATTTAGGTCGTCTAGATGTTCATGTTATCTAGACGCTTATACTAATTTGTGACATAATAAGCTTGATGATGATAAAAGCACTTAAAAGGCACAAGAGGCTTCATTACCTTCATTCTCTTCCATCTTGTCACAAAGAAATCAATCAATTGCTTAACTCACTGATATATGTCTCTAGAATCAAATCTCAAATCAATCAACCTGCTTCTTGAAATTTCATGCCCCCTTAATCAATCAGTCAATCCATCATTGCAACACCTTGTCTTGCGTAAGCATCATTCTAGATCAGCTTAATCAGCTCAATCAGCTTCATTAGCTCATCAACCTGGCTATACTAATCATTTCCATCAATTGTTTAGTTACACCCATCAATTGTGCATTTTCATCAAAATGTACATCACCGCTTTATCACTTGCACAATATCAGGTATTTACTCATTTTCTTACAATCTATCATGATATTAATCTTCTTATCCATACATTACATTGATCAATCGAGAATGTACATATACATCAATATCAAATTACCAGGATTCAAATTTACAATGTATAATAGATCAATCTTTTTTCTTTGAAACAATGATACATCAAATGCAATAGTAATACAGAAATGGACATGGTACAACTAAACTGTGGTACAACTCTAGATCAATAGCATCAACAAAAACTTTGCAATTCACGAACACCATCTGGGGACCCAATGGGGTGCAAAGCATGTTCAACCCAACCATGTGGACCCTAAGGCCCACCCCCCATGCTAGGAGATGACAAGAAAGACCCACAACTAAAATAGTCAGGTGAACAATGGCAAACAAGACTCCATGACAAGAGCAACAACAAACACAAGACAACATATGCTTCCAAAGGTACAATAACAACAAGAGGGAAACAAAAACATACAAGGTTTCTAAAGGGTGGAGTGTCATCACATAAGCTCGACATGGATAACCCAATGTAGATCTTCATAGGTTACCGAACCCCTACCTGGTTAAACTCTGGCAACCTCAACCAATCCTCAGCCCCCATTCTCACTCATGCAAAATCAACATACCTTTCAAGAGGACAAGGCAGCTGATCTTTTCCATTCTAGGCCTTCCCACTCATCTCAAGCCTAAATGAGCACTTGCACCATGAGTGAGGCTAACTTATCTAGATTAATGTGAGATACTACCCAAACCCCCTAATTTATTATTAGGTTATCACTGATTAAGGAAACTCTCAATGAGTTACTCGTATGCCACTTTGTGTGTCGGCCCCCACTGAGAGTCACTCCCCCTACTAACAATGAAAACACTCATAACCCCAGATGAGGCAAGCCAACTTGTACAAACTATCAAAGCCAAATGTAACATAAATACACCAAGTGAGGCATGCACCATCTCATGCTAGAACTTCATAATAAAACAACTTCCAAGTGCAAGGCTGAAACCCACCAAAAAATAATCCCAGTATAAGGATCAACCATTATCAAAAGATAAATCCATGAAACCACCCCACTTTCAGGTGAAACAACATAAAACTCATGTAAACACTTTAGGATTGATATGGGTTACCCAATGCGGATCCTCCTAGGTTGTCGTCCCCCATCTTGACTTACCTAGGCAGCCTCACCAGATCCTCGGCCCCCATACCAACTCTTGCAAGTAAAACTAGACTTCCCTCTAACCTCTGGAAGACTAACAACTCACTAACACAAAGTTTCCTCCATCAAAATGGCAACAATAACATGAACTCAAAACTACGTTCAATCCACAATATAAAATAACAAGTGGATACATCACAATGAGATCTTCAAACTTGATTAAAACCAACATAAAAAACTCAATACAAATTAATCCACAAAACCAAAATCTTCTTAATAATCAATTGACACAAGCGAGATTCCTCCATAAAATAATAACCAAAACACAATGATCCCACTAATCAAATACCATAATTAGAGCAAGAAATCAATCAAGAAATACAACCACGAATACAAATTTACTCACTAACTTCACTTAATACACCATGCACACAATAATACTCAACATTTGTCTATGATGGTAAAAATCTAATATACAATTCAACTACATGAACATGCAATACTCCAATTACCTATACTTAAGAAACCATATTGATCACCAAACAATCATCTCTATTAACTAGTTAGTATGAAACCTTAATGCTAACTTACAACTTAACATTACAATATTCTAGTTATTTAATTCATTTATCTATAGCAACTTAGATGCTCAATTTAGTTAAATTACATTTCCTTGAATTTCTATTTAAAGTTACTTAATAGAGCATTTACCAATGCAATACAATTACACTAAATTACATAGTGAATTTTCAAAGCCACCAATAATCTAATCCATTTAAGTTCCCTTATTAATGTTGAATATAAACTATCCAATTACCTATATTATTTAGCTTATCAATTATTCTACCTAAGAAGGAAGATTTCTAAACAAGTGTATAGAAGTATCCACTTAACTCAACCAAATAAAAACAACTATAAAAGAATCCAAATTCTATTCATCTTAAAATAAGTAATTTAACTTTCTTTTATAAGGCATAAAACATAATTAATTTATAATTGAATTTTATTTCTCTCCTTTATGAACTATGCATAATAGAGGTAAATAAATACCACATACCATTATTTACATATATTATAATCTTATAGTGTTAGGATTTATATAGGATATTATAAACGTTGACTCTAACTTATAATTAATTGACCGATACTAATATACCTCAATCATATTCAACTCTCTCTCAAATTATTATAATAATTCAAATAAAAAAATAATTCTACAACTACAAGTTTGCTAATCATAGCAAAATAAATGACAGCATCAAAATAGTGATAACTCCACGATACTAAACCAAAATTTAAATATCAATATGATCTAGAAAGGGGAAGGAATGGTGGACAAAACCCAGAAATACCTTTGCATGAAACCCAATCAATCAAAAGGAAATTGGTCTACAACTAAACTCACAAGATTCCTATAACATGTTGATTTTAAACAAAACAAGGCCGAACTAAAATATACATAACTCCATTACATCTTGGCTAAATTTAAAACTTTAATATGTTTCAGAAAGGGGAAAGATCAAGGAATAAAACCCATAATTTAGTTTAGCATGAATCCTAAATGTGTACGAGTAGTTTTTTCTACAACACAACTCACTAATTTATCCAGAATAGTAGTTGACAATAAAATAATCTTAACTCTTTTCAATATATGCAAATTCTAAAAGTACAATTTAATCATTAAATCAAAAGAGTTTATCATCATTATTAATCAAGGTTTTTAATAAAGACTTGTCACTTTTATCATTGATATGTAAGACTAAGGTATTGAAAGCAATTGAATAAGACTCAATCTGCTTCTCTAAAACATTAAATCAATAGTTTTCTAAATCACAAATAAAACAAAAATTATATTGAAAAGCTAACCTTCCATTGATGAAACTCTATGGACAACAACAATGGTTTTAGATTCAAGTGACTCCATGAAACAAAGTATGCTATCACCATCTCAACTCATTCAAAAGTTAAAAACACTTAAATATGAAAATATATTTCCTATGAAGGGAGGCAATATTTAAACTATTTTATTATTATTTTATCAGCAGAAAAAAAGTTATTACAGACGACTCATTTAGTGTCATGGCTGTAAGACATGATCATATAATAAGAATTTTGTTTATAAGGCCTTAGAAATCCAAAGCTAAACATGTGTGCTCTACCGATCACTTTTTCCTGCGCCATATGAGGACATACAATTATTCAACAAGATAAAAGGGTAATTAGTGTATTAACTAAAATTGCATTGATAAAAATTAGAGATCAAATTCTATATTCCTAATAAAAGAGTGATTGAGTATTAAAAAACTATAAACAATCTCTTTGAATTGGACAAATTAGTTGTGTTTGTGTTTTTCTCAAGATTGTTTGAAATCTTGATGGACAACATAAGTAAAAATAAAGAAACAACTAAAAATGGAATACATATCAAATGTCTTTATAAAACAAACACAACATAAGGGTGATCCCACAAAGCTGGTTTACAATTTTTGGGAGATTCTGATTTTTGCTGAAATCAAATATTTTTAGAAAATATAATGATTTAAGTCTTTAAAAGTTCCATTTAAAACATTCCAATTGAAGAGGGTTTGATCAAAATACCTTAGATCAAACCCCCTTGGATAGAACCCCTCTAGTTTTAAACCATACTTATAACAAAGTCTCCTTTACACCTATCAAAATGTTGGTAAAAAACCACTTTTTATTTACCTTTTGGGGGATCAAATGAATTCATTTAAAATTTATTTTTGTACGTATGTAGTATTTATTATAAGCTTCCCAAAAAGTATAATTTCAAATAAATTTAATTTTACTATTATATTTAATTTTTATTTCTTGGGAATATAGGTTTTTCACTAAAAAAAAAGATCTTTGTTTTGCACATGTGGAAAAATAGAAGATTCTAATTTTTGTTTTGAAAAATATGAGTGCACCAGATATTGAAGTCCTTGATCGAATAAAAAAACCAAAATTGAATTTCGATACATACAAAAAAAGTTGTGTTATACGGCCCGCCTATGTTTGAATTGTAATTGGTTTGACTTCGAAACTTGATCACGGAAAAAAAAAAAATCAATAAAACACTATGAAACTAATTGGAAGCACTAGATATCATAGTTAGAAATCTAAATTCGAAAAAAATAGAATTTAATCCTTCATGTAATCAAATTCATGTGTTATACAGGGAGTGTCACTCCTTAAAAATGGTGTTTACTGAAAAAAACTAGTTATTAAAGTAGATGGAAAAAGAAGTGCAATATGATTCCAAAATTTTTGAAAAAAATATATTTAAAATCTATAGACAAAATGTCACAAATCACTAGTTTGCACCATCTTCAAATTTCTCACAATTTAGCCGCTATAGGTGCCCAAAAGTGAAGATTTAGTTAGGAAAAATTAGTTCAGTGTCTAGTTTGGCCAAAAATTGTAAACCCGTATTGTGGGATCACCCATAATTATTTTGGAATGAAATAAAGAACAAAAAAATGTGATCCGACCATGTACAATCCTCCATGTATATATATATATATTAAATTGAAATAATGGCAAGTTACTTACCTCAAGATTTTGCACCTTTTTTTATCATGTTATTAGTCTTGTCGATGAGAAATGATGGGAAGACTTCCTAGATACGTGCAACATGGATCTTTCAGTACAATATTGGTAAATTTGGATTACTACGCCTAAAGTCGAAGAAGATGTGCTATAATGGATTTCTTTTGCAGCCAATGATCCGATCTCCAGACTTAGTCACTCTCCAAAGAATTATTCTACTTCGAACAACATTGATACAAAACTATTTTGTTTTCATAATTTTTTTTGTAGAGTTCTATTTGTAGAACAAAATCTTACTTCAAAATTATTTTTTGTGGAGAAAAGAAACTCGAGAACAAAATTAACTCATTCCCAAAAACATTTCTCCAAAAAAAACCCCCATACTTCCAGAATAAGGAAGAGTTTTATTTTTCCAAATTAAAAATCCAAAAGATAAGTTTCGACACAAAAATAAAAAATAAAAATGGCAAGTTTCTTGATTGAGGCTCTGTTCAAAGTCGTGCATGTGCACGCATGGTCTTTTCCCATCTTTTTTCTATTTTCGCTTGTTTTTACAATAGTTCAAAAACTTATCTTCTTTATTTAATTAAAAATCACATTACTTTTCTATATTTAATTAATTATCCTCACACAACTAATAAATTATTAATTACTATTAATTACCATTAAAACAATACTTCTTATAAAATAAATTTATTTATTTATTTACTAATAAACTATTTACTTAATGTTTCACAAAATTAATTTATTGAACTATTGCTTAAATCCCAAATTTATATAAATTATTTTTTTTTAGAAAAGGTGCAATGCACCCATATTATTAGGGGTAAACGCTTTTGACTAGAGCTATGAACTAGGTACAAGAAACCACAATAAACAACCAAAATCGTGAGCATAATGGCCTAGGGAAGGCACAAGGCATGCAGGCACTTTGGCCCAGCGAGGGTTTGAACCCTAGTGGTGTCACTAGAACCAAGCGACTTGACCACTGAACCACACCCTTATTGGAAAATTTATATAAATTACTTGGTAAACAACTTTTAATTTAATTAACTGATTTAACAAGGCCATTAAAATAATGCGTTTACCACATAATCCAATAACACAATAAATGACAAAATCACAAATAAACACTTACACAAATGTCTAGACGGACTGATACAGAGGAGCACTACATTACATACTGTTGTTTTGTTCCATGATAGCGAGATGGATGGAAACTACAAAAAAGATATCATTTGGATTAGCTGAAGTGAGGAAAGACAAAAAGGAATAAAGCATGGTGTTTCTTATTCCCATGTGCACCCCTTCAAAGAGGTTTTAGGGCTGATATGAACATACCACTTACAAATGTGTAGAGTTAGAGGCATGGCTATCCAATTGGTGAGGAAACGAGGAAGGAAGATTGTGGATCCTTGTCTACTTTTAAGTAGGCACAATCACTCTTTGCATAATTCAGAAAATCATTCTTGTATAGCAGCTATCTCGTGGGTACAAGATGACAAAGTAAATGGTGTGGAAGTTGAAAAGGTTGAGGAAAGGATTGAAGAATCATGCCATGAGGAACCTTGCAGCCTTGTGACACTTAGTGTTGAAGACTTCTTTGAGCCACTTCCAACCCTAATCAGTTGAGAAGCTGATGAGACATGTCATTTGGATGATATAACAGAGACTTCAAAATTTTTAGTTGATGGTCTTGCTGATAACACTCATGGACTAGCCACACAAAGGTTATCTTGGATGGGTGTTGAAGGTATCCATAACTCCTCTTTGGTTATATCACTGATTTATTATCAAATGACAACTTTTTATTGGCTGATTGGTGACTTCATCCCCATTAACTTATTATGGCATAGTAGATGTCCTACTTGTAAACACATTCATGGGATCAATAGGGAGTATGACATGGGTTTCTTTGACATGTATGATGACCCATATGACTCTGTTCTCTCTTCAAACCTGAGTTTACGACAACATTTTTGGGCTTAATGAGTTATTTCATGCACACATATGGAAGTTGATTTCCATGTCCTTTTGATGGCCTCCTCTTACAAATGGATGGTATGTGTTTCTTGTATTATGATGGATATTTATAACCAAATGGGTAGGATGATTTGGGATCCAGGTATTGACATGGATGGTGCATTGGTACTTAGTGATTATGGTGAGTTGCTTTAGGAGTTATGGTTATCTAGTATGTATATTAGAGTGGAGCAACGAACTAGCATACAATTGACACACAATCCTAGGAAGGGAGGACTGTAATGTCCCTTCCTTAGGAAGCTCAGATTATAGCGATGGTTGGCCTACTATTAGGGTTCTTGTAGGTTAGCAAAATGGTTAGGGGACCCAACTAAGGGATATGGAGCTTAGTTGGGAGCTTTACGAGCCTTTCAATTGGAGTTCAATTGATGAATCTAAGGATAAATTAGAAATATTAAAGTTTTCTTTAATGGAATAGTAAAAAGTGAATGGTAACAGAAAATTATAAAAGGAATAGTGAAAAGTGCCCTCATCCTAGTAACTCAAAGTTTTTTTAAAAAAGTGGCCCTTTCTTTTGATGAGGAAAGACCCTCAAGGAGGATTATTTTATTGATTTTTATAAAAAAATCTCATGGGAGGTTATAAAGCAATATGTTGGGCTCATTTTTGGACATTCTATTCTCATTTTGATAAAAGAAAATTGTAGGTTTGAGCTCTTGAAGAGGGTTCCAACAACATACAGGTCTTCTGAGGATGAAATCCCTTGGAGGATAGTGAATTGGATGAAAACCCAATTCACAAAACATGGAAATCTACCTAGGGTTTCTATTTGGGCATCATTGGTCTTCATCACAAGTTAATTTTCATTTAGAATTAATTTCAACACTAAGTTATCAGAATATAATTGCATATTGGGGCTTCTTATCAGCAGATATCATCATTTCAATGCATTCACCAGCTGTTTGTACTATTTGGGTGTCATTTTTAGTCAAACCCTAGCTAGAAATTAAGGTTTTCAGATAACTAAGGAGCAAATTTAGTTCATCCATTGTTGACATGCCTATAGTTGGTTACTAAAGTTCATATTGGTCTTGTTTCAAGGTTTACATTAGCCACATCAAGTTTATTTAGAGCTGTATTGTCAAGGAAACCATCAAACTATCATCGGGTATGTTCTTAGCATGTTGGGAATATAAATATTTCATTTGTATGGGGTGTAATAGTGTTGTTACAACTCTTATAAATCTATATCAAACCTGTTATTATTGTAAATAAGACCTGATAGAGATTGAATAAAGACAACTTTTGAAGTGGAATTCATGTTATTTGTTTATGCAATCTTTGTTTATCATTTCTATACATGTTCCTTTCTATTTGGCAACATTAAACACTCCAATAAGGCTTCATACAACACATACTCAAAAATTATTCTTCGGCCATATTACATGCCAACCATTTGACGAAATGTCAAATGTTCAAGATTGAGTTTTTGGGTTATATCTAGCAATGGATCTTTCATAAATAATGGTTGGAAAGGGGGAGGAAATGTAGGATGAAATTTGTAAGGGTTGCATCACATATGAATGATATGATTTTATTCTAAATGCTACTATTAATGGAACTATACTTTGACATATTAAAGGATTGTTATTATATGTTTTAATTATTTTGTACTTATTTATCAAGGTAAAAAGTGGGAAATGAGGATATGTATGAATGGATGGGGATGGGGATGGATGGGATGATACAATATTATGATATTAGTAAATGACTAATGATTGTAAAGGTTGAATGAGATGAGTTGGTGGAAGAAGCTTACTCCCAAGTGTAGAATACTCATAGGTTATAAATTTATGCATGACATAACATAACTAAGCTTTCATCATGGTACCTACCCAATTTTTGATAACAATGGTTTTCACCATCAATTTTTTTTTAATTCTTTATATTTTTAAATTGTTTTGGTTACTAAACATGATGCCTTCGAACAAGTTTGTATTATGGTTACTACTTGAAAGAACCATGGAAATATTTTTCATTAAAGGGAAAATTTTCTACTTACTATTTTTTATTTTATTTTTTTCATCTTTTCTAAAATTTGAAGTCATCTTCCTTAAAAGCTAATGATATTTAAATATATGTACAGTCACATCATATTGATAATATTGCTCATGTTATGCTTAATGGATGTCATTTGTGTAGTACTTGGATTTAGGATAACTAGATTTTAGACCTTCTTACTAGATTAACAAATTTTGGGGCTTTAGATTCATGGATGTTTTTTGAGTTCCTTGGATTTTAAAGGTCAGATTTTGAAACACATAAAATATGGAGTTTATTCATTTTATATTTTAGAATTTTGGTTTCTTAGATTTAGGATGGTAGGTTTAGGTGTATGGTACTTTTGATTCATGTAGACTTTTGGCCCTTTTCCCTTTGAAATTATTAGAATTAAGACCATTTAGGTCTAGAGATTTTAGGAGTTTGGATATATAATCCATGATCCTTAAGAGAGATATGATATTCAAGTCTCATGGAGTTGCCTTTAGATTTTTCATTATGGAATAGGTCAAATGATCCATGCTTTCATTAATATAGGGTAACACATAGAGGAGGTGCATGATTAAGGTTACTAATAATGGGGTTAATGAAAGAGTTGGTGATGAGAGTGACGGGGGTTGAAAGAGTATTAGTGATAGAATATTTTATAGAGGAATGATAGGGATAAAACTATTTAGATGGTGAGAGAAGTTATACCCTAGTGCTTGTGCCAACATCCTTATTTTTCTTTTTGAGAGAAACATCTTTAAATCCTTGATTTCCAGACACATCAATGGGCTCTACCTAATTCCTTGCTCATGGAGGCCTAATCATTTGCTTTCATAGTTCACAATTCTACATTTTTTTTGCATACTCATTATCTTGGAAGAAAGATGCAAATCCATCACTACTTTTTTTAGATTGCTTTTTTTTGATAAATCAACACTAAACAAAAGTAATTGGGCCTAATGGAGAATATGTTTGTTTTTTGAGAGGATTGATGGGTGTTTTGATAGGATGTTTTTATTTTATTAGGATTAATTGATTGAATTGAGATGTAGCATCATAAAATGTCACCCTTGATAATTTCACACTATGTTTTACTCCCTCCTAATTGGACCTAATTCTACATCTAATGTCCTAAATTATGCATTTTGTGACCCATTTAGACATTTTTCAAGAAAATCGTAAGCCAAATCAAGGCAAAAATTAATATTTTTCTCTCGACACTTTACACACTACTAATTAGGGTTGGGGCATTGATGCCTAGGGAAACTTAGTCCCTATATTTTTCTTCTAAACTATGATATGTTGGTGTTGGCATTTTATTAGTTAAATTTTAGATGGTAAATGTCATCTGTCGATATTTACTTTGTGAGAAACTAGATTAATTGCATATAAATATCTAGTCATTTCACCATTTGAAAACTAACTAGAAAGAAGTGGAAATACTATGAATCAAGAGCATTATCAAGCAATTATTATCAATTCAAGAGCAGTAAAGAGAAAAAATATTACAAAATTTCAACATTAAAGCATCATGTCAAGTTTTATGTGAATTTTTTCATGCTTATGCTATCATTTTGTTTTTGAGGACTAACCCTTGTAGGTATTTCAAGAAAACCAAGCCAAATTGCAATCAAGCCTTGAGGATATGTGCATGAATTCAGTCTTTCAAGAAGTTTAGAAATGAGCAGTGAGTTGCATCTAATTGTTGATTCAACATTCATTTATCATTTAACCTCTATCCCTCAAAAGGATACCCTCTCTTTTATCAATTTTTCCATTATGGAGGTGGAAACACCAACATAGGGTTTGATCGAAGAAAACCCCTATATGAAACAACCCTTCCTCTCTCTTTAAATGTATAGGTTACATATCTGAAGAAGTTTGATGGAAGATTCAAGACCATTTGTTCATTGTTGCATGCAAACCCTACAACTTGACAATATACAAAAACTTAATTATCTCAAAAAATGACGAAGATTGATAGTAAGATATGGCAAAAAGAAGCCTTTGACCATGGATCTGAGGAATGTGAAATTAAATTTTAATTTAAGATCTCTAGACAATGATGCCCTAGCCACCCTTATCAGCCTAAATCAATCTCAAATTTATAGGTTAGGTACCTCTGTGTCTTCCTTTTTCTTTTCTAGAACCCAAATTTGTTTGATAGTTTCTAGTTTGCCATAATTTATGATAAATGTTGCATTTTCATAGTTAAATAGTTACATCATTTCAGTTCACCAAAAAACAATTTCAAACCCTCTCCAAAATAATTATGATCTAGGGTTGATTGACTCACCTCTTAGATTGCAAGTTAATCTCATACCCAAGTGTCGATATGAATTCTAATGTTTTGTAGTGGAAGGTGGATAATCCTAGTAAAACCCTAGGATCTAAATTCTATTGTTTTGATGCGAGGCTCTTGATTTACTATCTAATAATTTGTCTATGTATCCAAATCTCTAGATGTAAGGGCATATCCCTTTGCAGGTCTAAGAAGATCGATGTTATATTTCTGCATGACCTCTTCCAAAGCCGCAATCATCTTATGAAAAAATTTGCTACCATGATACTGTAATCTACACAAATTACAATAAACTTTACTTTTATTGTTAGACAGTTTGTAAGTATTATTCCCTAATTATGAAGAGGATGTTGCTTGTGTGTTGAATTTATTCTTTTTCTCAATTTTTTTTCTCATTTCTTGAAGATGATTTTATCTTAGGTTTGTTGGAAAACTTATTTCCTTTGAACCTTGAGATGATTGGACAACTAGTGCTTGAATTTTTGAAGTGGTGATAGTATTCATAGAGATTAACATAGATTTTTCTCTTGTGAGTCTATCATAAAAATGTTCAAAAGAAGGCATTATATGTGCTATTCCAAGAGCATCTGTTGTAGAGTAAAATTTAGAAGAAAATAGCTAAAAAGGACCTTTCAGATTTAATAAAACCAGGAAGATACACTCAAGTTGTTTTTTTTTGTTTTACCACAACCCTTTTAAGTTGAGAAGGAAAAGACTTAAACTGGACTAAGAAATATTAAATAGAATTGAATGAATCAAGAGACAATTTTTTCAATTTAGCATTCAATTGGAGTGTTTTGAATCCATAAACTTTACCAAAGAGATCATCAAACATTTCTCACATTTTCTTAGGATTTGTACAACTAGCAACATGAAATTAAATTTTTTATAAAAAATGAGAATAACTATTATTCCCATTGTTTCATCTAACTTGTTTTAATAAGTAAACTATTCAAATCCCTATTAAATTATATTTATTTTCCATTGACCATTTTTTTAAAATTTGGAATTTATTCACAAATTATAATAATCAACATCAAGAATTGGTTATAATATGAATGTGGTCGGAGTGGTCACATAGAAATATATAAGCCAACTAGGCACTAAACTAACAAAATATAACAAAGTATAAAGATCGTAGGATCATATGATCCACAACTTAACCATTTAAAACATACATAGAGGGATAAACAAGATTACATTCCAATTCGTTTTCCCTTATCCATGTTCCTACTTAGCTTGTATGATTCAAATACATTTTTTCATGTCAAAGTTCTCATGTGAAGCTTCCATGTGTCTCATAGCCTCATACTAGTGTTGTTTTGAGTATTGGTTCTGAAAATCTATGAGTTCAAAGTTCTTGAATTTTTTTTCCACCCCTCTCAGGTCCTGAGACCAATAATCTGCATCTTTAATGTCTTCTTTGAATAGGGGAGCAACCCCCTCATCCAACATCTTCATGAATCTATTTTCCTGCAACTTCAAAGTCACTATCACCTGTTCCATAATCAACAATAGATTGAGTCTACTTGACTCAGTAAGGAGCCTCTTCCTACCTTGGTACAAGTGCTCATTCATTTATTTCATAGAAACCAAAGAACTTCAATGGAAAAACTAACCAAAAAAAAGTTATACTTTTTAAACCATTTATAGACCCACACAAAATTTCAAACCAAGAGATGTTCAACCTATTGTCCCACCCCCACAACTTTCCCATAAACATAGAAAAAATAGCCTGGGCATATGGACAATGAAATAAAATATGTTCAGTACTTTCAAACTCAATACACACACTACATACAACATTAAAGGGACCAAGCACCAGCTCTTTTAACCAAAGCAACCATCTATTTAAACAACTTTTTTTTTGCTCTATGTATCTAGACCAACACATTTTGACATCTAAAACAACATTCTTTTGGCTCTATGTATCTAAACCAACACATTTTGACATACTTATTCCACTTGAGTTTACTGATATTAAGGTTCTAGTTTTTGTTTACATGCTTTAGGATTTCATACGGGCCAGTTTGCATTCTGTATAGATTAAAGGATTTGATAGTCAAGAGTGGGGAGTCATCTTTCCATGTCCAATTTTTTAGTCTTTGATCATTGTTTACTTTGCTACCTTGCCTCAATGCTTTTACCAAAATAGAGTACATTCTTTTTTGAGTTTTTGGGAGGTTGAATTCACACTTTAATTGTTCCCATAGTTTTATTCCATCATTGCTCATAATGTCATTGAAACATCTAACACCCATTTTGTCCCACTTTTGGGAAGAGCAACCTCTAACCTGAGCCAACGTCTTACCATGATTGTAAAGGTTCCACCATACCGATCTAAAACTAAAATTGACATCCCCATTCTTATCTTTCATCTTAAGGAGACTTTTAATAGACCCCCAAGCCCTCCAAATACTGACAAATACAACCAACCTAGCTGGTTTCACCTCACGATTTCCAAACAACACATCATGTAAATGCATTCCATGCCACTCCTTAGATTTTTTTGGAATGACCTCTTTAAGTTGTTCCTTATGAAGACTTTCTAGGGCTTAGTTCCTAATAAATCCCTCACAGTCCATTTTATAGCTAAGGAAATAACTTGAATTTTCAAATCTTTTAGCCCAAGTTGTCCCCCCTTCAATCTTCCCAACACAACACCATTGCCATTTCACTGCATGTCTTCTCTTCTTCCCCTTGCCATTCCATTGACCATTTTACATAATCCCTTAGATTAAAGAATTTGTTGTACTTTCACTTTCCATGTGTGGAATTTATGTGGATTATATCTTAATGTTGACCCTCCAAAAATATGCAAGACAAGATTTACAAATTTGTTAATTTTTGGAAGCCAAACAGCCAATTATAACTCACACAGGTTTTTATAATAATAAAAAATAGGATTTGCAATACTTAATATTGACTACAAATCTGGAATCATTGTGAAATTCTTATGAATTTGAAAAGAAATTCTATCAAATTTTGACAAATGGGGTCAAAGTTATGCCCCATTGAAAATTGCACAAATTACAGTGATTCATAAGGTCAAAAATACTTTTTAAAACAACACAATCTCCAAGATATGATAAAATGAAAAAGTTCCCCCTTTTACAAGCTTTAAAATCAAACTAATAGTTAAATGATTGTTAGAAGTTACAATAAATGGTAGATTCTTTATCGAATAGTTAACATAAAATGTTTGACAACTCAAAATGGTCATTGGAATAAAGAAAATTCTAACATTAAGAGTGTCAACTGCATAGAGTAAGGGAAGGGATGTGCAGTTGTGTGTGGGGAAATATAACAACAATGGAGGAATTTTGACTCTTAAAAGGTGTTGCATGAATGTTGAAATACATTAGAAGGAAATTAGTATTGAGAAAGACTTTGAATCTTTTGATCCTACAAATAAGGCACATAAAACTAGAATAAATCCATCCAAGTCGAGAAAGACACAAAACGAAGAACAATGATAATAGAGTGGCAACATGAATTATTTGTGTGGAAGATATAAATTAGGCAATAATTAGTGTGAAAGTCACTAGTATGAGGAGAAGACACTTGCTATGTTCCTGAATGTGTGTGGAGGTATATGTGCCAAATCATTATGATAAGGTGTGAAAATATTAGGAGGTTGCATAACTCTTTAGACCCTTTGCCATACCAAAATATTTAATATTGGAGGTCACTCAAATTGGAGTATATAGGTCACATGGATGAGGGAAATGCTTGATAATCCTACTTTATATGGAAAGGAAACAAACACAAGAGTTGTGCATGAAGAATTGGAACTCCTTTAGGGAACATTGCAATGAATCACCTCTAGTTTTCAATTTTGGTTCTAGTAGCCCCATGGAGCTCAAACAAACCCTACATGTCTGGAAAAAGTTGAGGCAGAAAGATCATATGCCAAGTATTTGGGCTTTGTAGGTTTCTCGGGTTGCATGAAGAGGGGTCACAACCATTGATGACTTTTGAAACCTTTTGAGGATCTCAACTAATAGAAATTTTGAAACCCATGGCATGACACTTGAAGCAAACAAACATGTCACACACAAACAAAAAAAACTAGATGAAACCCTCTAAATTGGAAGTATCACCTGCAAAAAATATCATTTTCCATAAGAAAACCAAATTTCTACCAATATGGTGAAATGGGCAAAGGGTGATTTGGCACTTTGTTAATTGTTTTGCAATTTGTACACAAAGAAATCTCTACACTATGGATGTGTATGATATTGTACCATAAAATAGGTACACTAAAAAGATTGTGAAAACTTAAAGTTACTATTTTTCATGAAATGAAAGACAATTCTTCATTTCTCGAACCTTCCAAATGTAATGATGGTGTATGTTTGGCTCCATAATGCTTTTTTGATAGAACTAAAATATTGATTCACCAAAAAATGAGAATGAACTTACAATTCAATGCTCTGATACCATTTTGGAGAAAAAATAATGAACACAATATTCTAACTTCCATAAAATGAATCAAGCATGATACATAAGCCAAAAAATCTCATAGAAGTTGTGTATATACAATTATCACTCCTTGTTTATGTAGGACAAGGAGGAAGTAGGAAGTGAAACAAAAGACTAATCAATCTAATCAAATCCATTATAATGATGAAATATGTTATCAAAAGTCTACTTTCAAGGAATCAAAATAATGAATCTAAGGTACCATACTCCTCATGAGAAATAATATGTCAATGTCATATGAAATCTCAGTAACATTCCAACTCCTATGAATTAGTCCATACAAAAAGGTTAGATGTAGTTCATCCAACTTCTTCATTCTACCCTTAAAACCTAGGATGATCCATAATCCTCATATGAAGCATAAAATGTCACTTATTAATGACTAGAATTGAGTTTTATTTAAGATCTAATTGATCAAGGACACATCAATCTTAGCCAAGATATGCCTACATAAAAAAATGAAAAATTGAGATCCTTTCCTTGCACATGTTCAAAATTGTCTACAACCAAACAAAGGTCAAAGCATCTCCATTGAATCAATTAATCCTAATAAAATAAAAACATCTTATCAAAATCCCCATCAATTCTATAAAAAAATGAACATATTCTCCATTAGGCATAATTACCTTTGTTTAGTGTTGATTTCTCAAAAACAAGCAATCTAAAAGAAGTAGTGATGGATTTGCATCTTTCTTCCAAGATAATGAGTATGCAAAAAATGTAGAATTTTGAACTATAAAAGAAAATGATTAGGTCTCCATGAGCAAGGAATCCTAGAGCCCATTGATATGTTTGGAAATCAAGGATTTAAAGATATTTCTCTCAAAAAGAAAATAAGGATGTTGGCATGAGCACTAGGGTAAATTCTCCCACCATCTAAATAAGTTTCCCCCCATCATTCCTCTATAAAATATTCTATGACTAATACTCTTTCGACCCCATCACTCTCATCACCAACTCTTTCGTTGAACCCATTATTAGTAGCCTTAACCATGTACCTCCTCTACCGGTGCATGGTTAAAGTACATTAACTTTGTGTATGAGTAAAGAAACCAACTCTTAACTCTACTATCAATTTTATTTTGTGCCACATTGAAACAGTGGAAGGAATGCTTGTGAGGAGTTGCATGTTGTGAGATGGTAGGTGTAATGCAACAGGACTCTATTTTTTCTCTTTGAAACTATTTTTTTCTCTTTAATAAATTAAAAAAAAAAATTCAGTCAATCAAATTGACAATTAGTTTTTTAATTTTTTATAAAATTTTGTATATTAACTTTACAAAAATAAATACTTATTTTATCTTATTTATTTATTTATTTATTGACAAATACAAACTAGCAATTGCACCTTGGTGTGCAATAGGTACGCCGAAAGTGTGGAAATTCAATTAGAAAAAAAATTGGTCTATTTTTTGCATACGTTTGTATAGAATGTGAGGTCAATTGGTAGGCCATTTAGCAAATAATGTTGGTTGTACAATAAAGGTCTAAATGGAGAAGTGTGAGCTTCAAATAATATATGTATCCACTTATAGGGATCTAAATATGACCAAAATAAAACTTTTGAATCAAAAAGATAGTTAGGTTTCATTACCAAGAGAGTCGTGTGTTATATTTTCAATAAGGAGAGAGAGGGAGACATAGTGATAGAAAGAGGGAGAGATAGAGAGGGGAAGATTGTGTGAGAGAGGAGTTAAGGCGATAGAGATATAGGTGGAGATGGATATGGATATGAAGGAGAGTGGTATGGAGAGAATGAGAGGGGGAGATAAAGAGTGAGAGAAGGGAGAGGTAGAAGAGATGAATGAGAGAAGTAGAGAGAGGGAGAGATAATGGATAGGTAGATAAGAAGAAATATGGAGAGATAGAGATAGAAAAATAAAATATAGATGAGGTCTAGGAAGGGGAAAGGGGGAGAGAGAGGGAGAGAGAGGTAGAGAGCTCAATAAAGAGAGAGATAGTGAGATAGAGCAAGAGATAGAGAGATATAGAGGGAGAGAGATTTAGATACATATAGATGGAAAGATAGAGTGATAGAAAGATATAAGGAGATATAGAGAGAGGGAGATAGGGGAGAGAGAAAAATAAAGAGAATTAGATATAAATGAATAGTGATTGAGAGTGGGAGAGAAATAAGGAGAGATATAGAGGGAGAGAAAGATATACAAGAAGGTAAGATGCAATTGCTAGTACACAGTACTCTTAAACATAAGATATATCCACCAATCTATAATTTAATGTGACAATGTACTTTAAAGAAACTATATTTTATATAAATACTTGAAGTTAACATGTAAAGTTAATAAGATAGGTAGTTCAAAAGAATTGAAACGTTGTGAAAAATTGTTTTCCATACATAAAACAAACCGCTTGAAATGTCAACTTGTTCTACCAGTTAAATGTGTCCTTCTCTAATCACTTTTAATATGAAACAAATGCCACGAGGGATCTTGAAACCAAGGGAAAAAATAATCTATTGTAGATTCATGCGCGTATACACTGAGAATGTCGATTTCATTGCAACTTCGGCAAAACCATTATTAAGCCATTAATAAATTTTGGGATATTCTCTCCTCGAATGTCGTATGTGTATAAAAAGAGATGAATTAGCACATACCAAATGGTGTTCTTATTCTATATTTTCCCTCTTTTGATTTACTGGTTTTGTTGTATTGTGTAGTTGATAGGAAATGTTTCTTTTAGTAGTTAATTTATTGGTTATGTTTTCCACTGAAAATCTATGGAAAATTTATTATTTGAAGGTCGAGGATACAAAACTTTTATAACTACTAGAGACAAATTCACAATCCCCACAACACTTGCTACACAACTCTCTCAATTACTTTTTTGATGTGCAGATGCAAGAAGAATGTGATGGTCTGTCGCTTGGTCTAAATGTGATTAAAAGCTCTTCACATGGGGAACCCCAAGAGGATTGGAAAAGGGGGAAAAACAAGATTCTAAAGGAGAATATACATCATATTATCACATAAAGGGCTATTTAGATTGTTGTAGACCAATATTGGTCTGAAGGTGATTAAAGCCTACAAAGGTGTGATACTTTTGCTATCTTATCTGAACTTGAATCTAAATAGCAATCTAAGGTTATTTGTCTTTCTTTTTATATTCAATCTTTTGTTATCATATTTCTCAATACTAAGCTAACTTGCCAGCACCAAACAGGGGAAGTACAACAATCCCATATGGAAATGGCTCCAAGCTATACTTCTCGTAGTATGATGTAATGCCATATTTGATCTTGTAACAAGAAAATGGTGTCGACAACAAGAGGTTATGTAAAGGTTACATAAGCTCATCCAAAAGAATAGTGGAGGATTTCTATCTTTTTTGACTTCAGCACGCACCTAGGTATTCTCCTTGTACATAGGAATCTTGACCCCCTTCGATTTCCAAACTTTTTTCAGCACCTCTTCACTTTATTGCTTTGCTCCCACAAATGATCTTCCAAAACCCCATTCAAGTGAGCAAGAGAGAGATAAATAGAGTAGGAGAGGAGGGAGAGATGAATTTAATAAGAGAGAGATCTACATAGATGATGATATGGAACAATAGAGTGATAGGGAGAGAGGGAGAAATGGAGGGATAAAAAGATATAGGGAGTTATATAGAGAGAGGTGGATAAAGGGTTATATATGAGTTAGAAGAGGTATAGATAGGGATATATATATAGATGGGAAGAGAAAGAGAGAGATTTCTTTATATCTCCATCTCCCTCTGTATCTCTATGTTTCTCATTAACTCTCTTCATCCCTCTCCCCTATTTCTCTCTATATTTGTCTTCCCTTCTCTCTTCCTCTATATATCTTTCTCTCTTTTCCTCTCTTTTCGTCTTTTTCCCTTTCTCTATCTCTCTCTTGCTTACTCTTTTTTTCTATCCTTACCTATCTTTCCTTCTCTCTCCAATTTGAAAAAGAACAAACTAAAAATTTAAATCGACAGTTTTGAGAGCCCTTGGAGACGATCAGTTTGATCATATCCATGCATGTGTCTCGTCTGGACCATTCTCCTTTTTCTCTCGCCCATACATTGATGCGTTGTTTTGTGCTTTAAAGCATATTAGATACCTAACATACACTTCGGGAAAATAATTCAGATGGGTTGGCTGGCTTTAGTTGGTGGAAACCTGCCGTTGGCCATCAAGACAACTACAACATCTCTGGCAGGCGCCACGCTCCGAAGTGAATGGTACTCCAAATTAAGTCAGCTGAAAAAGGTATCTGCTCTCAATAAACCCATGGAAGTCCTGAAATTGAGCTATGATTGCTTGCCTGCACATCTTAGGGCTTGTTTTGCTTATCTCTCTTTCTTCCCCGAGGATAAGAAAATAGAGTGTGAGTACCTGGTAAATCTTTGGATAGGAGAAGGCTTCGTTCCAGAAGGAGAAGACCAGTGGGATATTCGATGGAATTATTTGTATCAGATTTCCAATCTTTGTCTGGTTGAAGTAGTGTAAGAATGAGGACCCTACGGTGAATTAAAGAAATATTGCATAGTGCATGATTTGTTTCTTGATTTGGCCGTGTATATATCTAAAGAAAATAAATGTTGTTTTGATATCGAAAAGGCCTTCACAAAACCCCTTTCCAAGAAAAACAGTGTTGATTGTTGCAGGGTTTTGTTACCCAATAAAAGTATACATGGTAGTGTCATGACACAAAGCCTTCTGCATTTTCTCCCGAACTTCTCCGAACATTATCATTGTCTGAAAATGAGATAGGTAACATTCCCCCAAAAATTTTAATGAATATGAAAGTACTGCGGGTTCTTGATTTGAGCTGGACGAGCATCACTACATTGCCTGATTGTGTTGGAGATATGAAGCTTCTCAAAGTTTTGAACTTATCGGGAACATCTATTAAGGAGGTACCAAGGTGTGTCAGAAGGTTGAAAAGTCTTTGCTTTCTCGATGTTTCTCGGTGCCATTTAATGAAGCATATACCAGTGTGGATAGGTGAACTGAAATGTCTTCAGCATATCAATATTTCAAAAATGTTAGGTTTGTATAATCATACTTTGCCAAAGGGAATCTCAAATCTCACGTCTCTCCGGACACTGAGATTTGAGCACTTGCGGCTCTCTGTCGAAAATGAACCAGGGTTGAAGTTAGAGGATGTTGGTAGTATGATCCAGCTGCAAGAATTAAGTATAGGGCTTCACACAGAATCACAATTACAAAGTATAAAAGAAGGGGTTTTGGGGCAGTTGGTGAAGATGCGCCATCTCACTGTTAAGTGTTTTTTTCCAATCTCTTGTCCACTGTTTCCGGAGAAACTAAAGATTATGACAAATCTTGAAAAACTAGGGCTAGATGGCTTTGCTGTGACAAGTTGTTTATGCAGTTTTGTAAATCTTAGGGAACTCACGTTACTAAGATGTGATTGGAGTAGTTATCCAGAATTCCAAAATATGCCAAACTTAGTAAGGTTGCGGTTGGACTCCAACCAAAGCTGCGCAGAGATATCAGAGGCGTCTGGAAAGTCGGGCGGGTTTCCAAAACTTCAGTTCTTGCTGATTCGAGGGTTCTCTCAACTAGAGGAGTTTCCTATATTGCAAGATGGAGCCATGCCACGCCTCGAGGTTTTTAACCTATGGTCGTGTAAGAGAATGAGAAAAGTTCCCGAGGGATTGGAGGAATTGAAAATGCTCAAGGAGTTAAGCTATTGGCAGACAGGGACATATGAATTAAGGGAGAGATTAAAGGAAGGAGGGCAAGATTGGCAAAAAGTTAAAGCCCGTAATCCACAAGTGATCATCAACCAATATTAAGGCATCAATTTTATAATTTTTTTAGTTCCACCCGAAAAAGTAAATGTTATATATGATTTTGTTTAAACAAATATATTATATTATATTTTTAGAAAATTATGAATGTGTGTTGACTGAAGATATTTATTTTGTTAATTTTTTTATCTGGCTAGTTTAGATTCTTGATTTTAAATTAATTTGTAAAAAGATTAAAATTCTATTAAAAGAATAATAAAAATTGGAATGAATTTTATTATATTAAAAATTTGTTTTAAATTATAATTATTATTATAATAAATTTAACAAAATATATAAAATTATTGTTTCAAGTCAATTTATATGTAAAATCTATTTTTTGGTGGATAAATATTTATTTTTTTAATTTTATTTTATGAAGTGATTTTTTTAATATATATAAAGTTTATTTTTATTTTTATTTTCATAAGGTTGAAATGATGGTATGATATGATAATTTGTCCTCATGCCTTGGCATAAGTTGTTTTTACTTGCAGTATTGTTTTCATATATATTGTATGAGTTTAGGATCATTATAATTTGTCTCAAACTTTGGCTTGTTTAAGGAAAGATTTTTAGGCTCGTGTTTGGTTGTAGGACAGGGTGGTTAAATGATTGAAACTCTCTTGAATTGATGGTAATATCTACTAAAGATTTTTTTTGATATCTTCCTAATTTTCAAGATTAAATTAATTTTTTTAATCAATTTAAACTTAAATGTGTAAAATATTTTTCAATTATATTTTTACTCTTTATTAAAATGCTAAATAGATGGAGAGATTGTTGAAAGAAATCTAGTAAAAATAGATGTATGTTATGTATAGATGTTAAGGAATTGAATGAAATGTGTTTCCATGGTATGTGTAATGGTGAAAATTTTATATCTATTATTTTTCTTTATGTTTTGAGTTTGATTTGATTAAAGTATTGTTGACTAACATATTGGGCATCTTGAGATATCACAATTCTACACCCGAAAGGTGCCAAAAATGAACCAAATAGCTCTGAATATTAACCTTTAAACAAAAGAAAATATCCTCAAAATTTTGTCGAGGTACAACTCCCTCACAAGATTTTCAATGAATTTAAATGCTAGAATCAAATATCATGTATGCTTTTGACGCAAAAGCATCTATCAACAACAACAATTCATTAGGGGTACTCAAGACCCAAACTCAACTTGAGAAGATCACTTAATCAAAACCATCAAAATTCACTATACATTTAACAAAATTTGTCAATTTTACTTGAAACTTCAAGGCTACCAGGAAGCCAAACCACCACATCATCATACCAGACCTTTATTAGACTCAGATACAACTTAGCCATCAACAAAATGGCTGAACCAATGCATTAACACCATTGGAAAATATTGAACCATTCCATTCTTTCATTATTCACCACATTACCATTCTTTTCGACTTGTCTTAATAAGGAAAATGGACAACTAATCATCACAACTTGCTTTCATAATTTTATACACCTTTCAATATCATTATTTGACAGAAGCAAACCCTTTATACTACTTCATAACTCTGTCTTATCAGAATTTTAACTTTTTTTCTTTTCAAAACACTACTTTGCACCATGGTTCCACTTTGTCCAAGCACCAAAACAACATATTATTCCTACTAAACTCTATCCAAGCATTTAGAAATCTTTAACATCATTACCTTGACTATACCAAGACAAATTTGATCACACATATCTCCGCTCTATCAGAATTTCAGTTCTTTGCATTCAAGACCAACATTCCTAGTAGCATTGTAACAACACAAAAATGGGTATACCAAGCAACCAATATTGAATCTCTTTAAAAAAAACATAGCTTTAGAGACCCATTTTAGTCCACTATAACATACTACAAGAGAAATATCCCTTGTTTTGAAAAATGTAAGAGAAGATCAATACATTATCCGCTAGCAAAGTGCCCCAAATAGGCTTACAATACAAAGCACCCACTATTATATCAACTCCAAAACACTAAATGACCATGTGAAGCATGAAAATAGGTCACCAAACTTAGGATTCATCAACTTTTATGAATAGAAAGGTTCAAATAAATGCTAAACCACTAAACCCTTGATTATAGGCCTTAATAACTCAAAAGAGTGAGGGTTTATTGCAAATACCCTTTGCAACCTTCATACAACCTTGTAGATGCTTCATTCATCCTTGGATAGGCCTACACCAACTCTAGAAATCGTTCTCCAACTACCTTGCATGCTTATACATCAAATTTCAACTTGGAACCACACTTTTCAATGAAGAAAATTCAAATTTCCTTGTGGGGCAGCAACTTTAACTTGAAATTATTATCTTCCCTACACTTATTAACATAAAACATATTTAACATACTCTAATCTAACCTAATCTATTGATCCATCATGTCTAAGTCAGTGGAGTAGTGATAAGTTGTTGATTTAGACTCTCAAAACACTAATGGAGGTTGCAGGCCGAGTCACTATAATTTGGATCTTAGAACCTCTAAATCTGATGGAACCTCCTAAAATCACTTCTAATTGGTAGCTAAAACTCTAATCTAAGAAAAAAAAAATATATAAACTTTCTAGACTGCTGTACAATGAACTAGTAAAGAGGAAAAACACATAAAATGCTAAAATAGGGAACTTTATTTACTAGTTTCTTTCAAGAACACAAACTTTTGTCTTTTTTTCACCTTATACATGCTTTTCTAGATGTTTCCAATTAGTTTTTGTAACTGCCCCTTCACCTTCTATTTTCCCCCTTGACCCTTCACATTCTTGTCTTTTTTGCATTTTTGTGAGTTTGGCAACTTTTACAATTTGTGCAACAAAATAGCATTTTTTGCAAATTAACTCAACTAACCCCCTAGTGATGTAATTGGGGAGGCTTGCAACACACTCAAACACTATTCCAACCTGCAACCATAATTTCCAATTCACAATTTCATCAAAATCTTTTCATTCACCAAATTCACTCGGTTTCTTTGTAGTATAGGGAATCAACCAAATTGGGTACAACTTCTCAATGACAGCCTATCATACCAAGACATGAACCAATTTGGAGACCCATTTTGAGACTCTTCAACATATCAATCAATCACCTATGGCTACTTTGTAACAACTTGCTGAAAACAAGGATTTTACGCCTTTTAGGGCTCAAATTAGCCCTCTTTTACAAAGGGTCATATCTCTAAACTTTTTCAATATCTCTAAAAATTTGGGGCAGAAATTACCACATGCTAAAAACCAAGAATCCACAAATTTTTTTCCAGGAAACCCTTCAACCACGTTCCAAACCACTAAACCCTCTTATTTCTCCTACAAGCTAGGGTTTTATTGAAAACCACCCTTCTAGCACTCAAACAAACTCACCAACACTTCAAATAGGCCCAATAACCTTCGTACATGCTTAATCCAACAAGAAATAATGCTTCCCTGCACAAAACTTACTTTGACACATCCGAACCTCACTTTTTCATGAGGGAAACTCAAATTTCCCTCTTAGGGCTTCACACTCAACATCATTTCCAGACCTCCCCTGCACAAATGAGCCATCTACACACCAATACCTATGTTTCCTACCCATTCCATTGAGTTACAATCTTCATAGTAAGTGGGATGGGATTAATACATGTTGAAACTTACAAAACCTTCAAAACCCTGTTTTTGGCCAGTCTGAGGAAACTAGTGATTAAATGCACAAAATTTAAGGTGGAGCCTTCTAGTTAAAATCAAATGAAAGAAGGAAAAATATACTATAGAAACCACCAAAAATTTGAATCAAAAAGATATTGTACAGACTGTACAATCTGCTACTACCATGCTGAACAGTGAAAACAATAGAGAATTAATGGTATAACAAATTTTTATTGTATAAAACTCCTTTACAAACTTCTCTAATCCCCACATAACAAGTACTCAATCCTATTTAAACTTATTCCCTCCAAAAAAAAACAACTATAACTTCCACCAACTGAATTTTCCACTACATGATCGTTTGCCTTCCCTAAAAGGCAACTTTATAACCTTTTTTTCAAATTTTGCATTTTGCACAATGTTGCACTTTTTCCACATTTTGCAATTTCCAAACATTAAACCTCTAAACACGTAAAAACCATAAACACTAAATTTTACAACACCAAATGGTCTCATAGACCTTATTTTTAAACAAAACTCAAAAACTTCTAAAGCCTAGACCTTATAACTTTGAGTGGACAAACACCTTTAAATGGCGCCCCTACACCACCTAGAGACCTATTTATGACTTTAAATACATTAAATGTGATCACTCATGACCTTTTTACATTGCTTACATTTGAAAATTCATTTTTTTACAAATTTGCGTATTGAAGGCATTTAGAGAATAAGGTGCTCCTACACCATACAACCAACCAACAAAAAAATTCCAAGTCCCTTTGGAAACCTGTGGTATCAACCTTGCTTGTTCTTTCACCTGCAAATCAACTTCAAATTTTCTTGGACTGCTTCTTGAATCTTCATCTGTCTTGGTTCCAACCTTGCCTTCAACTTTGTCTTCATCTCTACCTTCACTTTGTCTTTTCATTTTTCTTTCTCTTCCTCTGCTCATTAGGTTCACAATCACTTTTCTTTTTCAAAAGGACACAGGACTTCCCTTTTACCACTCTCATCTTTCCACCAACTCTTTCTTTACCAAAGGACACAAGACTGCCCTTCCACTTTTCTCTTCTAAACAAACATTTCCTCTTATTCCACAATTCATCCTTGAACTTCTTTGACCAATCATCTTTTCATCTTCTCATCTACTCCCATTAGTGGAGTACTCTTTTGGCTGCAAACTCAAGTGCTTCTTTAGTCAGGTATCCATCTCTCTTACTGCTCCACAACACAACTCACAAACTCAGCAAACCATCCCTCTTACCCAATAGCAGATCCTGGAAGATGTCTCACTCTCTTTACTTTGCACCTTCTACCCAGCTCAATCTCCATTGGAGGATGGTCACCACAGACCTCAGCTTGTCTTCCAACACACAACTCAGAACTCTTCCTCTCTACAGCTTAGATGGATCAATCACCTGTAACCAAACTCAACAACTTAACCAACCATTAGAATCCACTAACTCTGCTACCAATTGATGCAAGAGAATCTATCAAAAAACAATAATTCATTAGGGGTACTCAAGACCCAAACTCAACCTAAGAAGATCACTTAATCAAATCCATCAAAATTCACTATTCATTTAACAAAATCTATCAATTTTACTTGAAACTTCAAGGCTACCAGGAATCCAAACCACCAAATCATCATACCAAACCTTTATTAGACTCAGATACAACTTATCCATCAACACAATGACTGAACCAATGCAGTAACACCATTGTAAAATACTGAGCGATTCCATTCTTTCATTATTCACCACATTACCATTCTTTTCAACTTGTCTCAATAAGGAAAATGGAGAACTAATCATCACAACTTGCTTTCAGAATTTTGTACACCTTTCAATATCATTATCTTTTAGAAACAAACCCTTTATAGTCCTTCATAACTAGGTCTTATCAGAACTTTAACTATTTGCATTCAAAACACTACTTTGCACCATGGTTCCACTTTGTCCAAGCACCAAAACAACATAATATGCCTACTTAACTCTATCCAGGAATTTAGACATCTTTAACATCATTACCTTGACTTTTCCAAGACAACTTTGAGCACACATATCTCTGCTCTATTATAATTTCAATTCTTTGCATTCAAGACCAACATTCCTAGTAGCATTGCAACATCACAAAAATGGGTATACCAAGCAACCAATATTGAATCTCTTTAAACCAAACATAGATTTAGAGACCCATTTCAGTCCACTATAACATACTACAAGAGCAATATCACTTGTTTTGAAAAATGTAAGAGAATCAATACACTGTCTGCTAGCAAAGAGCCCCAAATAGGCTTAAAATACAAAGCAACGACCATTTTATCAACTCCAAAACACTAAACTACCATGGGTAGCATGAAAAAATGTCACTTAGCTTAGGATTCATGAAATTTAATGAATAGAAAGGCTAAAATAAATGTTGAACCACTCAACCCTTGATTATAGGCTTTAATAACTCAAAAGAGTGAGGGTTTATTGTAAATACCCTTTAAAACCTTCACACCACCTTGTAGATGCTTCAATAATCCTTGTATAGGTCTGAACCAACTCTAGAAATCATTCTCCAACCACCTTTCATGCTTATACATCAAATTTGAACTTGGAACAACACTTTTCAATGAAGAAATTCAGATTTTCCTGTGGGGGAACAACTTTAACTTGAAATTCTTATCTTCCTGCACTTATTAACATAAAAAATATTTAAGATACTGTAATCTAACCTAATCCACTGATCCATCATGTCTAAATTGGTGGATTAGTGATAAGTTGTTGATTTAGACTCTTAAAACACTAATGGAGGTTGCAGGCCGAGTCACTGTAATTTAGCTCTTAGAACCTCTAAATCTAATGGAACCTCCTCAAATCACTTCCAATTGGTAGATAACACTCTAACCTAAGAAAAAAAATTAAATATAAACTTTCTAGACTGTTGTACAATGAACTGGTAAGGAGGAAAAACACAGAAAATGCTAAAACATGGAACTTTATTTACTAATCTCTTTCAAGAACACAAACTTCTTCCTTTTGTTAGCTTTATACATGATTTTATAGATGTTTCCAATCAATTTTTGTAACTACCCCTTCACCTTCATTGTTTGAACCTTCTATTTTCCCCCTTGACCCTTCACATTCTTGTTTTTTTTGCATTTTTACAAGTTTGGCAACTTTTACAATTTGTCCAACAAAATAGCATTGTTTGCAAATTAACTCAACTAATCCCCTAGAGACCTATTTATGAATTTAAATACATTAAATGTGATCAAACATGACCTTTTTACATTGCTTACATTTGAAAATTCATTTTTTTGCAAATTTTCCTATTGAAGGAATTCAGAGAATAATGTGCCCCTACACCAACTTTTAACCAGAAAGTACTAAAGGAAAACCCAATATTAGGAAAATTACTAAATCTCAGATGCGAGATATGGAAAGCAAGAATAATTGGAAAAAGACCAATTTGAACTAAACTATTTAGGAATTAAAACATACACACAATACCATCTAAGAAATGAAATTAATTATGAAGAAAACTGCATCACTTACACAAAGATAAGATATTGCATTAAGATGTTCTCAAACACAAAGATTCAAGAACCCAGATCAACTTCATAAATTGAATGCACAAAGACAAGTAGTAATTTCATTCACATCAAAAATATCATATTAAGCGGTTCAAAAGTGTCTAGAGAGAGAACATATGAGAATAGATACAATTTAAATAGGTAGATGAGCAACTGCCTCTCCGTTGTCCATAATCTACCAAATTGAGAAGAACGAGAAAAGGTAAAGAAGTTGATCCATCATGACTATGTCGCTTCACCTCCAACTTCTAAGTTCACCACGAGTTTCTTTCGCTAGGCTTGGAAAGCTTTAAGGATATGTAACAATTCTTTATGCCAAGGAATAGCTACAATTGTCATTCACACCTTCCATGTCAAATGACTATCTTTAGCTTCCTCAACGCGACGTTCAAAGATCTTCATGAGATTGACCGCTTGAGATGTGACCAAATGTAATTCGCTAAGATTTTGTAGGTGCTCAACATTGAGTGAGGGGGAATCAAGATTTTCCTTAACCATTCTTTAGAAACTATCTACCAGACCCTTGGTGTCTATGTTATTCCCAATCTCACTTTTATCCAGTAGTAACTCGAGAGACACCAAGGTACCTAATGCTTCTTCTGAAACAATGGTACACTCCTCAATGATTTCCCTAAGCTTCTATAAACTTTGTTTAGCAATCTATAACTTCCACTCCAACCCCTTATTCCATACCTAGAAATAGGTGTCTAAAGCATTGGGTACAATCTACTCTACAACAATTTTCTCCATATCCCAGCCGAATACTAATTTTAATTCAATTTGATAATTGTTCCATGAATTTTCCTCTTTTTCAATCGCAACAATATCCTCCCCCAAAGTAGTCTTCAAAGCTTTTATTTCTTGGAAACATTTCAAAGATTCACCAATAAGAAAGCCTTCCTTTGTAGTTAGACACTCCAATACTTCATAGTCTTGCTTAGAGTTTGACTACATTTTATTTTGGTCACGACTTTTTTTTCAATCATGGTTAATGATTCAACAAAGGAACCTACTAGAGAAAGAGATTAAATAACGAGCTCAAAAATAGACCTTAGGCATTCATTTAAATCTCGTACTTGGTCTTTTAGTTCATCCTTACTTTCATTATCCTTTTTATACCTTTCAACCATTTTGGCTGCAGATACCTGAAATATTTGAACATCTCCCTCTCTAGTAGGGGGGCCAAGATCTATTCTACTAACCTCAAAGTCACCTCCTATTACCTGAGTGGCATCCTTTTGTACTGAAGGGTGATCAATTTCAACTTGGAGGCTACCTGATTATGTGTCATCCACCAATCTTGCAATGGTTTTCAATTTCTACGTCTAGGATTGGGGTTCTCTGCAATAGTTGTCCTACCATATCTTGTTTGGGTACACTAAGCTATATAGATATCCTTTTCCTACACAAGGTATCCTACAACCAAGTTGTAGTAATTGGGACATTAACTACTTTACATACTGAAGACCCAAACACAGTTATTGCAATAGGAGAGGGGTGCTATCATAATAGTGGTTTACAATTCCTGAGAGGAACGAATTTTAGCTGAAATCACATATTTTTAGAAAATATAATGATTTAAGCCTTAAAAAGTTCCATTTTAAGGATTCCAATTGAAGAGGGTTTGATCAAATCACCTTAGATCAAACCCCCTTGGATAGAACCTCGCTAGTTTTAAACCATACCTATAAATGCGTCTCCTTTACACCTATCAAAATGCTGATAAAAAATCACTTTTGATTTAGCTTTTTGGGGATCAAATGAATTCATTTAAAATTTATTTCAAATGATTATGGTATTCCTCAGAACAAGCTATCCAATGAATATAATTTTAATATGTTTTGGTTTTGTTATGTATTTGTTTTTTAAGTTTTATTAAACATAGGTTTTTCATCGAAAATGAATTTCTTTGTTCTTGACATGTGGAAAAATAGAAGAGTATCAAAAAAAAATTGAAAAATATGAGTACACCAGATATTGAAGTCTTTGATCCAACAAATAAAATAAAATAAAATTTTGACATATACAAAAAAAGTTACGTGTTATACGGTTGTCTTCTTGTAATTCGTTTGACTTTGAAACTTGATTAAGGAACAAATATTCAATAAAAAACTATCTAACCAAGTGGAAGCACTAGATATCAAGTTACAAATCTAAATTTGAAAGATTTAAATTTTATCCTTCATGGAAAAAAAGTTATGCGTTATACGGTGTGCGTCACTTTTTAAAAATGTTGTTTTCTGAAAAAATCAATTTTCGTGGGAGATGGAAATAGAAGTGCAATTTGATTCCAAAATTTTGAAAAATATTTTTAGAATCTACAAACAAAATTTGATGAGACTCTAGTTTGCACCATCTTCAAATTCCTCACAGTTTAGCTGCTATAGGTGCTCGAATGTGAAGATTCAGTTAAAAATAATAATTTTAGTGTCCAGTTTGGCCAAAAATTGTAAACCACTATTATGGGATCACCCAGAGGTGTCCACTATAGATGAAACATCCTATGATTTATGTGGTACACTCACTTCCCTGATAGGTAATTCATCTTGAGAATGAGAGGAGTTAATATTTAGGGTTCCCAAACCCTCTTCTTCTTCTTCTCCTTCATTTTCTTTTTCCAAAATAGGTAGGTTTAGGATATCCTCCCCATAGGTTTGTAAAAACATATTTTTGTCTAGTGGATCCTCACCATCGTCTCCTTGAGCTCTTGATGGTAATGATTGGGGGGGATCACCAGTTGATTTCCTGCTTGTAGAAGTTTGGGAAGTTCCCTCAAGAGGTCGTGAATCCTTAGATCTAGTGTGAGGACGAGATTGTTCCATTCTTTTCTTAGTCACCCACTCCTATTTTCTAGTCAAAACATCAGCAGTCCTTGCCTCAATAGTCTCTTTCTCCCTACCACTCCAGTCAATGGTAGGGATAGGCTGATTTTGTATTAACTCAGTATAGACTGGGTCTACCATATTTGACCCATCCTCCACAATGCCCTGAAGATCCCATTTTAGGTCATAGATGATAATTTGTTCCACTGAAAACCTCATCCAACTCCTTTTCCTGACTTCATCCTCATCAAAACAGTCAGCCCAAAAATCCTCAAGGCTAGGATGGTGAAAGAAATTAGGGCTTAGTTTCAAATTATTCTTGATATAATTCTTTGAATCAAAAGGAACTCGTTCCTCATATGAGAGTATATTATACTTAGACAATTCCTTTTTAATATTTAGGGAATCAAACATAGATGGACAACTATAAGAACCAAAACCAAAGGGAAAGTGAATTGTCAATCTTTTCCTACTTTGGCATAACCTGTTTACATTGGCCAAATGCTTTCTTACTTAAATGAGCACCTACTTATCCTTAGGATATTTAGGCATTTTGATTGAAAATCCAACATATCCACCAACCCTTATTTAAGAGAATCTCCAAAACTGAATAAAATGTTGCCATAAAAGTCTACAAATTGCACTGCTTCAGGTGATAATTGCATTCCAGGTCATCCGTGTAATTCCCTGGCCATCCTCATAGTGAAAGTATCAGTTACTCTCTTGAAATATGGAAAGATTTTATGAAGCTATAGTTTATCAAAATAATCATAAATGGGTACTTTTTCTAGAGGTAAGGCACTTGGTCTTAATCCATACCAAGGTCTTGTGCTAGCGATGGCGTATATTAAGTATGAAGACATGTAAAAGAACCTATTGAGGGTGAAGAAGGTCATCTACTCATACATGTGGTTACTAATCATTTCTTCCCAATCCAAGAATTTATCTCTGCATAACATAATTTGGATGAAGAAATACATCCATTCCACAAATCCATGAAAATATTCATTTGGCTATGTGCAGGATCATGATGGGCTAAAAAGTGGCAATATTATGGGTATTTGTAGGGTATGTGGTTGACAACCTTTTTTTACCCAAAATTGATGAAACGAAAAGGGTTTTTAGAGGAGACTCTCAACTTTCTACCAATATAAATTATACTTAAATTAGAATTTCATAAATAATTATTATTCATTTTCTATTAGAATTACGACTAAAGTCCTTATCGATAGGTTGATTGAAAAACACCTATAACTTTCAAATAGTATCACATTTTTTGAATCCAAAACATGCGTCACATTCTATGCTTCACATACTATAGGATTAAAAAAGAGAAAATTAAATTTCATGAAGTTTTGACCAAGTTAAGGTGGTCAGACATATGAGTTTTTATATTTTTTAAAAGTTGTAATAAAAAAATCATAATTAATTATTTACTTGGAAAAAAATTACAAAAAAATATGCATCACATCCAAACATGAGTCCTCTACTTATATATAAAATATTTTTATCATTTTATTATGGTTAGAGTGGTCAGACAGACACCTACTTATTTTTTCCCTAAAATTTAAGTACTACTGCATTGAAATTTCAAATTTTCACCAAATAGATTTGATTTATTTTTAAATAAACCTAGTAGTTTAGAAACTACATTTAATTTTCTATAGATTCTATTCTTACATGTTTTTGAAATAATATAGATAACTTATTCAAATTTTTACGTCAAGTTACCTAACACTAATTTTTCTAAATTTTTTGCCACTTAAGTGCCTGCTTTTTCCATGATGATCCTGCACATACCCATTTCCCCTTATGTTATGCAACAATACTACAATATCAGCCACTTCTTCCACAAAATGGGTTTTGTGCAACTTTCGAGGCAATTGAGACTTACCCCTTTTAGGCTTGGCCAACCAATTTCTTTCCATTTCATTCCTGTAGATCCATTTATTTGTAGAGAATTCAATTTGAGAGGTTGACATATTCATGGGTGAATAGTCATCTTTTTATGGGATTCTCAAGAAAGACACGAAGGTGGACCTTTGGATTTTCAGGACTAGATGATTATCTTTTTTCCTAACCTCTTGTGTTTTTGAATTATAGTGCTTAATGCACTCTAAGATGAGTTAGAGGCATTACACTGCTAAAGGAAATGTGGCAGCTTCAACCAATCTGCTATCCATTATTCACTCATTGATGGGTGGTGGATTTGGTTTATTGAATTTACTTATTATTTCATTGAAACTCACAAGCCCTAGACGGGTATCTCCAATTTATAGTCCCTCATAGGTTAGCCTAGAAACATATTCATAACCCACATACTTAACCCTTGCCATGAACGATAATTATAGCTCAAACAACATACATGCTTCTGATGGGAATTGTAATGCCCGTCGTGCAAACCCTAGAGAACAAACATTGCAACCAATTTTTTTTAAATAACACAAAGTAAACATGTAGCTAACATTAAATCATATTCTCATTGCACATTAACATTATCATGTCTAGTTCTCTGGGGCACGCGAGGTCACATCGCATAACAACTATTAACAAAAGTAAAAGATAATACTAAACAACTTATCCAATAACATTACAATAACCATTTATAAAAGTACATCCATGAACCAAGAGTGAAAGTATTATTACATCACATATTACAATCATAAGGAATCTCTTACAATAATGTGTACAAAGGTTCCTAAATATTACATCATCATTTAACCATTACATTACATGATCTTGATAAATGAATTACAATAAATCTCCCATACATGTGGGATAATACATAGTACAATAACATCTGAATTGTAAAGTGAATAACTGGTACAGGCTCCAACTAAGAAATGTTGAGAAGAATGGTCGTCAATGGGGAACCCAATGGGTACAGAGCACGTTCCACCCAACCACGTGGGTTATAAATAACCCACCCCCCGTGCTCAGAGGTGACAAGGAAGTAATCCTGACCAAGAATGCCATAAACCAATCCCAATAAAAACCAACATAGTACAATAACTCAACACAACAACAAGGACTACCAATAGCATAAACGACAACATTCATGAGTCAACATATTAACATAAAGCCATGAAACTCATCACAATAACTAAGGCAATAACCATTAAACAAGTAACCAAAGAACAATCAAAAATCATTTCCAAAGAATCTGAAACAATAATCAGTATGTACAATTCCAGAGGAAACAAGAAACAAGGCATAAGGGTGTCTAATGGAAAGTGTCATCACATAACTTACATGGGTTATCTTGGTCCTTCCTCCAACCTGAGGCATCAGCCCCCATCTATGGTTATCCTGGCCCTTCCTCCTACTTGAGGTGCCGACCCCATAGGGTAGCTCATGCAGAGCTGTCAACCTCTCATGAGGACGAGGTTACGAATTTGCTGACCAGGGCCTTCTCAGCCTATCACTAGTCTATGATAGCCCTAATGCATAGATGAGGCATCCAATATTATTATCTTAGATGTTTTACTACCCATTCCCCTAAGTTCTATTATTAGGTTTTCACTTGTTACACCACTCTTACATGAGTTATCTTGAGCTCTTCCTCCTTTCGAGGCGTCGACCCCCATGAAGAGCCACTCTCCCTAAGACCCCGAAACAATAACAAACTCAACAAGGAAATGGTTGTACCATAATGGATAAAGCATATAACTCAAAACAAAGACATGCGAGGCATTACCCATCTTGCAATAACTCATAATCAAAATGACAACAATCTCGTACAACCCTTCCAAAACAATAATGCTACAATCATGTAACATTCTGAGCACAAATAGGAGGATAGACCTCCAAAGATAACAACATGCCTCTGGAAAAACTAGGGTTCACAATTCCAAAAATTGGGTTCACAAGATCGACCGGGTTCCCTCATTAATAACATCTAAACAATTAAATAACAATAAGGGAAATAATCTAAAGGTACAAGATAGTCCAACAAATTCCTAGGGTTTCACATTCCATCAACATAATCCTCTTTCCACAAATATAAACAATCCATTTTCCTTTATTGCATACTCTTAGTTCCCACCATGAAATTTTGCAATAAATATTCAATAATAAAAAATAATTTCACCTTATTATTTATTTTCTAAAATAATCCTTATAACCACAAATTCCATTTTTCATAATAAAACAACATATTTCATCATTCTTATTAAATATATATAAATATAAAAAATTTCATGTGAAAATATAATGTATTTAAAAAATAAATAAAAAATTATTTATATATTTATATATATATATATAAGATTTAATAAATGAAATAAAAAAAATAAAAATAAAAATAAAGTGAACCTCTAGTTCACTATTGCTACGAACTGTGCAGCAGCCCGTATGGGCTGCTGTATGCAGACTGCTACGCACAACAGTCCATATGGATTGTTGTGGCCAGTACGTAGCCACCAGGGAAGGGGGGAGGGTACGGCCCAGTCGTCCTCCCCTAACCCTTAATAACTTTAATTTATTTATTATTATTATTTTTTGTTTAAAAACAAAACTTTGCCAATGTAAAAATGCTGGTGGAAATTTGATTCGGCCCATAAAAAAAATACAGTCGGCCGACAAAACAAAAACTCAAATTTCAAGAAATATTTAAACGTAAATGAATATATATATATTCATAATACATAATCTGTACAACAATATATTCACAATATATACAATGGAAGATATATATATATATATATATTCATTTGACTTTTATTACAGAGGGAGATTCATTTTCCCTTCACAATATTTTAAGAAAATTAGAATCAATTTTAGAATCCAATGGTAGATTTCTTTTATAGCCAAATTGTAAGAAGAAACACAAAACATTTCAAAAACAACCCAGATAATTTCTTCAGAGATTTCCAACAACCCCACAAAATTTCTTTTCTTTCACAGTAAACCAAATTTAACTATTTTTATGTACTTTTCTATTGAAACAGAAACCTAAAGAAGAAACAAATGGAACCTAGAGTCCTGCGCTGTTGATAATTTGATGAAGCTTGCTTGATCTAGACAACCCTTCGAATAACTTTCATTCCCTCCTTCAGAACTTCGTCTCCAGATTCCTTGCTCAGATTTCTAATCTACTAGTCCATTCAGAATAATGAAAGCAAAAGAATGAAATAACATCCCAGAAAACTTCAGAAGATCTAATAATTCAGAACCTTATTTTGTGCAACTTCTGTCCAAGTCTACTTGTGAATGAATACCCCCAAAATATGCAATTAAATAAAAATATAACTCTTTTCTTTTTCAAAAACTCTAAAAATCCAATATAAAAGAAATTATCTAATTTAATTCCAGCTTTTCAGCCAACACTTAATTCTCATTCGTCCTTTTTATCTTTTCTTTTCTTTTATTGATTTTTTTCTATTTAACAATACTTTTCTGCTTTAATTTAGATTTTGCAAGCTTTACTTGCAATGCACATAATTTAATTTATTTATTTCATAATTATCCTCACCATTCTAATTTAATTAATTTAACAAAATACTAGTATTAAATGATTTAATTAACACTCAAATAAAACACATGAATTTTAAATAAAAATTTTATATTTAATTTTAAATTTATCCAACACTATTATAACCATTATTTAATTAAATAATTCACAACATACAAAACTATGACGAAAAAATAAATGCGAACAAGACACTCACATAAACCACAATAATAAAATACAAAAATGACAAAAAAAGAACGCACAATACCATTCAATCAGGATGGTTTGACAACATGGGACGAGGTGAATTCTTTTTCATCTCTGTTTCAACATTATGTCATTGGGTTATTGGTGCTCGCCCTATCTTGCCGAAGCAGGTGGAATCAAGACTCTGTACTTGCAATCCTTGCATCCAAACAAGGTCGTGTACATGTACATATATATAAAATCAAAGCATTACATTGTGAGAAGGAATTGTAGTGTAGCAAGGCACTCATGAACGAGTGATGCTACACTGTCATTTCATCACATCTATTCTAACAATTATAATATTAATGATGAAATAGCATTTCTAAACTAACAGATCATATCATAACATAATTTACTAAATCACTGCATCATAATATATTTCAGAAATCAACTAACATCACCAAACCATAATGTCATATGAAATATCCATGTCCACTAATGAAATAACATCATCACCAGAAGTCTAACTATCCAAATCAAACAATAAATAGTACTGTCACATTATCAAAGTATCAAACCAAAGCATAGAAAATAATGAGTCCAAATAGCAAACATGAGGGGTATTACATGAATTTTCTAGGAAAGTAGGCTAAAACAAATGAATAACATAAATATCGTCAATGGAAAATTATGCAACTGGAATCTTACTTCTCATCTAAATTGTCCTAGAAGAAATTCATTTAAATAAGATAACATTAATTATGAAGAAAATTGCATCGCTTACACAAAGATAAGATATATTGCATTAAGATGTTCTCAAACACAACGATTCAAGAACTCTGATCAACTTCATAAACTGAATGTACAAAGACAAGCAGTAATTTCATTTACAACAAAAATATCGTATTAAGCGGTTCAAAAGTGTCTAGGGAGAGAACATATGAGAATATATACAATTTAAATAGGCAGATGAGCAACTGCCTCTTTGTTGTCCATAATCTACCAAATTGAAAAGAAAAAGAAAAGGTAAAGAAGTTGAGTCGTCATGACTGTATCGCTTCACCACTAGCTTCTGAGTTCGCCACGAGTTTATTTCACCACGCTTGGAAAGCTTTAAGGATATGTAACCGTTCTTTATGTTGGGGAATAGCTACATTTGTCATCCACACCTTCCACATCAAATGACTATCTTTAGCTGCCTCAACCTAATGTTCAAATATCTTCATGAGATTGACCGCTTGAGATGTGACCAAATGTAATTCACTAAGCTTCTATAGGTGCTCAACATTGAGTGAGGGGGAATCAAGCTTTTCCTTAACCATTCTTTAGAAACTATCTATTAGACCCTTGGTGTCTATGTTATTCCCAATCTCACTTTTATCCAGTAGTAACCCGAGAGCCACCAAGGTACCTAATGCTTCTTCTGAAACAATGGTGCACTCCTCAATGATTTCCCTAAGCTTCTGTAAACTTTTTTTAGCAATCTATAACTTCCACTCCACCCCCTTATTCCATACCTAGAAACGACTGTCTGAAGCATTGTGTAATCTACTCTACAACCAATTTCTCCATATCCCAGCCTAATACTAATTTTAATTTAGTTTGATAGCTATTCCCTGAATTTTCCTTTTTTTCAATCACAACAATCTCCTCCCCCAAAGTATTCCTCAAAGATTTTATTTCTTGGAAACATTTCAAAGATTCACTACTAACAAAGCCTTCCTTTGTAGTTAGAAACTCACTCCAATCCTTCATAGTCTTACTTAGAGTTTGATTACTTTTTATTTTGGTCATGACTTCTTTTCCAATCATGGTTAATGATTCAACAAAGGAACGTACTTGAGAAAGAGATTGAGGAATGAGCTCAAAAATAGACCTTAGGCATTCATTTAAATCTTGTACTTGAGCTTTTAGTTCATCCTTACTTTCATTATCCTTTTTAGACCTTTCAACCATTTTGGCTATAGATACCTAAAGGATTTGAACGTCTCCCTCTCTAGTAGGGGGCCAAGATCTATTCTACTAACCTCGAAGTCACCTCTTGTTACTTGAGTGGCATCCTTTTGTACTAAAGGGTGAGAAATCTCAACTTGGAGGCTACCTGATTCTGTGTCATCCACTAATCTTGCAGTGGTTTTCAATTTTTACGTCTAGGATTGGGGTTCTCTACAATAGTTGTCCTACCATATCTTGTTTGGGTACACTAAGCTATATAGCTTTCATTTTCCTAGACAAGGTATCCTCCAACCAAGTTGGAGTAACTGGGACATTAACTACTTTAAATGCTGAAGACCCAAACAAGGTTCTTGCAATAGGAGGGGTGTCCACTATAGATGAAACATCCTATGATTTATGTGGTACACTCACTTCCCTGATAGGTGATTCATCCTGAGAGGGAGAGGAGTTGATATTTAGGGTTCCCAAACCCTCTTCTTCTTCTTTTTCTCCTTCATTTTCTTTTTCCAAAATAGGTAGGTTAATGATATCCTCCCCACAGGTTTATAGAAACATATTTTTTTTATTGGATCCTCGCCATCATCTCCTTGAGCTCCTGATGGTAATGATTGGCGGGGATCACCAGTTGATTTCCCACTTGAAGAAGCTTGGGAAGTGCCCTCAACAGGTCGTGACTCCTTAGATCTGGTGTGAGTACGAGATTGTTCCATTCTTTTCTTTTTCACCCACTCCCATTTTCTTGTCAAAACATCAACAGTCCTTGCCTCAATAATCTCTTTCTGCCTACCACTTCAGTCCATGGTAGGGACAAGCCGATTTTGTATTAACTTAGTATAGACTGGGTCTACCATATTTGACCCATCCTCCACAATGCCCTAAAGATCCCATTTTAGGTCATAGATGATAATTTGTTTGATTGACAACCTCATCCAACTCCTTTTCTTGACTTTATCCTCATCAAAACAATCAGTCCAAAAATCCTCAAGTCTAGGATGGTGAAAGAAATTAGGGCTTAGTTTCAAATTATTCTTGATATGATCCTTTGAATCAAAAGGAACTCCTTCCTCATATGAGATTATATTATACTTAGACAATTCCTTTTAAATATTTAGGGCATGAAACATAGATGGACAACTATAAGAACCAAAACCAAACAGATAGTGAATTATCAATCTTTTCATGCCTTGGGATAACTTGTTTACATTATCCAATTTCCTACTTACTTTAATGAGCACTCACTTATACTCAGGATATTTAGGCATTTTGATTGAAAATCCAACATATCCACCAACCCTTATTTAAGAGAATATCTGAAACTGAATAAAATGTTGCCATTAAAGTCTACAAATTACATTGCTTCAGGTGATAATCGCATTGCAGGACATCCCTGTAATTCCCTAGCCATCCTCATAGTGAAATTATTAGTTACTCTCCTAAAATATTGAAAGCTTTTGTGAAGCTGTAGTTTATCAAAATAATCATAAATGGGTACTTTTTCTAGAGGTAAGACACTTGGTCCTAGTCCAGGCCAAGGTCTTGTTCTGGCGATGGCGTATATGAAGTATGAAGACATGTGAAAGAACCTGTTGAGGGTGAAGAAGGTCATCTATTCATGCATGTGGCTACTAATCATTTCTACCCAATCTAGGAATTTCTCTCTGCATAACATAATTTGGATGAAGAAATACATCAATTATGTAAATCCATGAACATGTTCTTTTCCCCTTATGCTATGCAACAATACTACAATGTCAACAACTTCTTCCACAAAATGGATTATGTGCAACTTCTGAGGCAATTGAGACTTACCCCTTTTAGGCTTGGACAACTATTTTTTTTTCCATTTCATTCTTGTAGATCCATTTCTTTGTAGAGAATTCAATTGGAGAGGTTGAAATATTCATGGGTGAATACTCATCTTTTTCTAGGATTCTTAGGCAAGACACGAAGGTGGACCTCTGGATTTTTCAGGACTATATGTTTATCTTTTGTCCTAACCTCTCATGTTTTTGAATTATAGTGCTTAATGCACTCTAAGATGAGTTAGAGGAATTACACCGCTAAAGGAAATGTGGCAGCTTCAACCAATCTAATATCCATTATTTGCTCAGTGATGGGTGGTGGATTTGGTTTATTTAATTTACTTCTTATTTCATCCAAACTCACAAGCCCTAGATGAGTATCTCCAATTTGTGGTCCCTCATAGGTTATCCTAGACACATATTCAAAACCCACATACTTAACCCTTGCCATGAACGAGAATTATAGCTCAAACAACATACATGATTCTAACAAGAATATTCCAAGAAAGCAAGCTAAAAAAAATGCATAACATAAATAACATCAACGGAAAATTTTGCAGCTAGAATCCTGCATCTCATCTGAATCATCGTGAAGAACTTCATTTAAATAAGATAACATTAATTATGAAGAAAATTGCATCGCTAAACAAAGATAAGATATTGCATTAAGATATTCTCAAACACAAAGATTCAAGAACCTAGATCAACTTCATAAATTGAATGCACAAAGACAAGCAATAATTTCATTCACAACAAAAATATCGTATTAAGCAGTTCAAAAGTGTCTAGAGAGAGAACATATGAGAATAGATACAATTTAAATAGGAAAATGAGCAACTGCCTCTTCATTGTCCATAATCTACCAAATTGAAAAGAAAAAGAAGAAGGTAAAGAATTTGAGCCATCATGACTATGTCATTTCACCTATAGCTTCAGAGTTCGCCACGAGTTTCTTTTGCCAGGCTTGGGAAGCTTTAAGGATATGTAATAGTTCTTTATGCTGGGGAATAGCTAGATTTGTTATTCACACCTTCCATGTCAAATAACTGTCTTTAGTTGCCTCAATGCAATGTTAAAAGATCTTCATGAGATCGACTAGTTGAGATGTGACCAAATGTAATTCGCTAAGCTTATATAGGTGCTTGACATTGAGTGAGGGGGAATCAAGCCTTTCCTTAACCATTCTTTAGAAACTATCTATCAGACCCTTGGTGTCTATGTTATTCCCAATCTCACTTTTATCCAGTAGTAACTTGAGAGCCACCAAGGTACCTAATGCTTCTTTTGAAACAATGGTGCACTCTTCAATGATTTCCCTAAGCTTCTGTAAACTATGTTTAGAAATCTACAACTTCCACTCCACCCCCTTATTCCTTACCTAGAAACAAGTGTCTAAAGAATTGGGTATAATCTACTCTGCAACAAGTTTCTCCATATCCCAGCCTAATACTAATTTTAATTCAATTTGATAATTGTTCCATGAATTTTCCTCTATTTCAATCACAAGAATCTCCTCCCCTGAAGAAGTCGTCAAAGATTTTATTTCTTGGAAACATTTCAAAGATTCACCAATAACAAATCTTTCCTTTGTAGTTAGACACTCACTCCAATCCTTCATAGTCTTGCTTAGAGTTTGACTACTTTTTATTTTGGTCACAACTTCTTTTCCAATCATCATTAATGATTCAACAAAGGAACCTACTTGAGAAAGAGATTGGGGAACGAGCTCAAAAATAGACCTTAGGAATTCATTTAAATCTCGTACCTAGGCTTTTAGCTCATCCTTTCATTATCCTTTTTAGACCTTTCAACCATTTTGGCTGTAGATACCTAAAAGATTTGAACGTCTCCCTCTCTAGTAGGGGGGCCAAGATCTATTCTACTAACCTTGAAGTCACCTCTTGTTACTTGAGTGGCGTCCTTTTGTACTGAAGGGTGAGAAATCTCAACTTGGAGGCTACCTGATTTTATGCCATCCACTAATCTTGCAGTGGTTTTCAATTTTTACATCTAGGATTGGGGTTCTCTACAATAGTTGTCCTACCATATCTTGTTTGGGTACACTAAGCTATATAGCTTTCCTTTTCCTAGACAAGGTATCCTCCAACCAAGTTGGAGTAATTGGGAAATTAACTACTTTAAATGTTGAAGAACCAAACAAGGTTCTTGCAACAGGAGGGGTTTCCACTATAGATGAAACATCCTATGATTTATGTGGTACACTCTCTTCCTTGATAGGCGATTCATCCTAAGAGGGAGAGGAGTTGATATTTAGGGTTCCCAAACCCTCTTCTTCTTCTTCTCCTTCATTTTCAAGATTTTTCCAAAATAGGTAGGTTAAGGATATCCTCCCCATAGGTTTGTAAAAACATATTTTTTTCTAGTGGATCCTTGCCACCATCACCTTGAGCTCCTAATGTTAATGATTGGGGGGATCACTAGTTGATTTCCTGCTTGCAGAAGCTTGGGAAGCTCCCTGAATAGGTTGTGACTCCTTAGATCTGGTGTGAGGATGAGATTGTTCTGTTATTTTCTTAGTCACCCACTCCCGTTTTCTAGTTAAAACATCGACAATCCTTGCCTCAATAGTCTCTTTCTCCCTACTGTTCTAGTCTATGGCATGGATAAGTTGATTTTTTGTTAATTTAGTATAGATTGGGTCTACCATATCAAACCCATCCTCCACAATGCCCTAAAGATCCCATTTTAGTTCATAGATGATAATATGTTCCATTGACAACCTCATCCAACTCCTTTTTCCTGACATCATCCTCATCAAAATAGTCAACCCCAAAATCCTCAAGGCTAGGCTGTTGAAAGAAATTAGGGCTTAGTTTCAAATTATTCTTGATATAATCCTTTGAATCAAAAGGAACTCGTTCCTCATATAAGAGCATATTATTCTTAGACAATTACTTTTCAATATTGAGGGCATCAAACATAGATGGACAACTATAAGAACCAAAACCAAAGGGAAAGCGAATTTTCAATCTTTTCCTACCTTGGCATAACCTGTTTACTGTTGGAAAAACAAGGATAGACAATTGAGAGGGGTGGGTGAATCAGTTGTCACAGAATATTTAAACTTTTCAATCTTTACTTAACTTAATCTCATATCTTATGAATGAATAATAAACCATGAACAATCAACACATCAGAAACATAGAGAACACCAAATTTTTTTACGTGGAAACCCTGTTAGGGGAAAAACCATGGTGGAGGTTAGTCCACAATATTATACCCTATTAAAAGTATAAGAATAATGGGAATGCACATGCATTCAGGCACACTACCTAGAGCTCACTGCTGAAATACAAAAGAGGACTCACTATCCAAAGAAAGGTTTGGATTAAAACCATCCAAATTGTGAACTGAGAAAATAGCTTCTACACAAGCCTGATTACAGTTCCAGTTAAGCACAAAAAAAATTCTTCACTCTTCGCTCAACCTTCTTCACTCTTTGCTCAATCCTCTTCACACTCTACTTTGCAATCGAATGATATTCACAAATACACACATAGGAGCACATAGAGCATACATTACACTAATGAAACAATCACTCTTATATATCCACAATATGAGATTACATCAACAACTTAGTTGGCTAGAAATATAAAACATATTTTCAATTTCATCCAAAATTTACAAATAAATTTAAAATGCGAATCCATCAAGGTTGACCACGACATAGTGGAGACTAAAATTAACAATTCCAACACAAAAAGACTTCAATTAGTTTCATTTCAAAGATCCACAACACACTACAACCATCATGTCGACCAAGAACAAAAAAATTGAACATACAGAGAAAAATATTTGACCACGAACACACTGATTAATGTGGATGCACCACAAGAATATAGAATGATATAGAAACATTCATGAGTAACAAGATCTAGTAGAGAAATATCCGCAGCAACTGAGATTACTAGAATCACACAAACTTCGCTCAAGAACACTGACAAAACCCACATAAATACTGTTAGAACACAACTATTCAAAGCATGATCAGATCTTCATGTGGACCTCTGAAACCTCCATTGGATGAACTAGATACATTCAACAAAAAACCCTTTAATCCACACTAGTTGATATTCAACGTATAGAATATGATACCTTCATGACCTTCATTGCACCACTAGGAACCTATAATACTTTCTTTTACAATTTTCTCAATATCCTCGACATATACAACCTTCAATACACCAAATGCTAATAGTGTTGACATCAATGACAACCACATATCAACAACACAAACACAACATCCAACAATCTCCCCCTTTGGCATTGATGGCAACACATGATGTGAAAAAAACCATCAACCCAACTCTTAATCAACACTTACTTCTTAGATTCTGACTTTTCTCAATTTCTCTTCTCCCCAAAAAGATTTTTCACATTGCTCTTCTCCCCCTTTTCCATCAATGGAAAAGATAAGCATTATCTTTCCACATACAATCTCTGAACTACATAGCTGCACATTTGACTACTCCCCCTTAGTAGCAGCCATAGAAACATCAATCTAAATCATAATATGATCATGAAATGCACAGATCGATGCAAATTAATGCATCTCTAGTTCATATCATGAGGGGTAATCACCCCTAGCATCCCTCTGAGATACTCAAAATTATCCTTCGGTAATGGCTTGGTAAAAATGTCTGCAATCTATTCTTTGGTAGGCACATACTCTAGTCTAACTTCTCTCTCACTCACTTTCTCCCTCAAAAAGTGGAACTTGATTGATATATTCTTGGTCTCATAGTGTAGCACCGGATTCTTTGATATGTTCATTGCACTTGAGTTGTCACAGTATATGGTAATAGGTTCATCATATTCTACTCTGATATCTTTCAACATCTATTTCATCCAAATTACTTAAGTATAGTTGTTTGCAACAACAATATACTCTACCTCAACAATAGATAGATAAATGGAATGGGTATGTGCAAGATCATCATGGAAAAAAATAGGCCCTTAAGTGGCAAAAAAATCAGAAAAATTAGAGTTAGGAAACTTGATGTAAAAATTTGAATAAGTTATCCATATTATTTCAAAATTATGTAAGAATAGAATCTATAGCAAATTGAATGTAGTTTCTAAACTACTAGGTTTGTTTTTAAAAAAAAATCTATTTGGTGAAAATTTGAAATTTCAATGCAGTAGTACTTAAATTTTAGGGGAAAAATAAAAAGTAGGTGTTTGTTTGACCACCCTAACCACAATAAAATGATAATTATTTTTTTATAATATTTTAGATATAAGTAGAGGACTCATACCCCGATGTGATGCATATTTTTTGTAATTTTTCTCCAAGTAAATAATTAATTATGAATTTTTTATTACAACTTTTAAAAATATAAAAACTCGTATGTCTGACAACCTTAACTTGGTCAAAATTCATGAAATTTAATTTTTCTTTTTTTAATCTTATAGTATACGAAGCATAGAATGTGATGCATGTTTTGGATTCAAAAAATGTGATACCATTTGAAAGCTATAGATGTTTTTCAATTAGTCTATCAATCAGGACTTGAGTTGTAATTCGAATAAAAAATGAATAATAATTACTTATTAAATTCAAATTAAAGAATAATTTATATTGGTGGAAATATGAGATTCTCCTTTAAAAACCCTTTTTGTTTCATCAATTTTGGGTAAAAAAAAGTCATCGGCCACATACCCATCATATTGCCACTTTTTAGCCCATCATGATCCTGCACATACCTAAATTCTGCTTTTTGCTCAACCAAGACACTAGCTTCTTCCCTAGAAAGAAGACACCACAACTAGTACTCTTCCTATCATCTACATCTCCTACCCAATCCACATTAGTATATGCATTCAAAGTAAGATCATCATCCTTAGGCTACCAAAGTCCAAAATCAATTGTTCCTTTCAGATATTTGAAAATTCTTTTTACAACAGTCACATGAGACTCTTTTGGATTAGCCTAAAATCTAGCAACCATACATACAACATTCATAATGCTTGGTATGGTCTAACTTAAGTAGAGAAATCCACCAATCATTAATTTGTATCTTGTTTGATTTGCTTTGGGAGAATCATCATTCTGTGTTAATTTGTATCTAGTTATCATTGGTGTACCAATAGGTTTTGAGTCTACCATACCAAACTTCTTCAACAACTCTCTCAAATATTTGAACTAAGATATGAAGATCCCCTTATCTGACTAACTTGCAATCCCAAAAAGAACTTCATCTCTCCAATCATACTCATCTCAAATTCATTCTTCATTTCATCAGCAAACTTCATGGATAGATCATCATCTCCTCCAAAAATAATGTCATCAACAAAGACCTCAATAATTAATTCTTTTTCATGATCCAATTTGAAATACAAGTTGTTGTTAGTAGTACCTTTATTGAATCCAAGTTTTAGTAAGTATTTGTCCAGTCTAGCATACCAAGCTCTGGGGGCTTGCTTGAGTCCATATAGAGTTTTCTTCAGTCAACAAACCATATTTTCCCTGTCAATCAGTTGAAATCCATTTGATTGTTCAATATATACTTCTTCTAGCTCACCATTTAGAAAAGCTGAATTCACATCCATTTGATAGACCTTATAGTTCTTATATGAAGCATAAATAGGAAATAACCTTACAACTTCAATTCTCACAATAGGGGCAAAGGTTTCTTCAAAGTCAATTCCTTCCATTTGTGAATACCCTTTACATACGAGTCTTGCTTTATTCCAGACTACTTCACCTTGATCGTTCAGCTTATTCTGAAAGACCCATTCAGTACCAATCACATTTTTATCTTTTGGTCTAGGAACAAGAATCCATGTATTATTCTTTTCAATCTGCATTGATTTTTCCTTCATTGCTTCCATCCAATGTTCATCATTGCAAGCTTCATTGACATATTTAGGTTCAATCTTGGAAATCAGGCAATAATCTTTTGCAATATTTCTTCTAGTTTGCACACCTTTATTCTTGCCTCCTATAATTTGATTTTCAGAATGATTTAGCTTTACATACCTCAGAGTTTTAGGATTATCTCAAACTTCTTATTATTCTATACTTTCTTCTGCACTTGCACTTGTCTCTGCTTCCTGACTACCTTGATTTACTAGAAAAAATGGAGCATATGGAACATATGGCACAATTTTAAGTTTATTATGTGTCTGAGCATTCTTCCCTTTGTTTTTTGTTGTCTTCCTAATTATTTGAATCATATCCATAGTATCTGGATGATTTAGAAGAGTCCTCATCAACTCTGACATTTGAACTCTCAACCATTTTTCTTAGTCTTTTGTTATAGCACCGGTAGGCCTTGCTTCTAGTAGAGTAACCTAGAAAGATTCCTTCATCTCTTCTTGCATCAAATTTTCCTATATCATCATCTCTCTTGATGTAGCATTTGCTTCCAAATATCTTGAAATATTTAATAGTAGGCTTATAACCAAACCATAGCTCAGAAGAAGTTTTACCAAAATTACCATTTACATTTACCTAGTTTAATGTGTACATAGCAGTGATTACAATTTCACTCCAATATATGTGAGGAACATTTCATTCAATCATCATTGTTCTAGCAACATCTAGAACTATTATGTTCTTCCTCTCTATAACTCCATTTTGTTGAGGGGTTCAGGGAGCAGATAACTATCTTTTGATTCCATGCTCTTCACAGAAGGAATTAAGCTCCTTGGAGGTGAGATCACCACCTCTGTCTGACCTTAAGCATTTGATTTTCATACCTTTCTCATTCTTTGCCATAGCTTTGAAACTTTTGAACTTTTCTAATGCTTCACATTTTTCTCTTAAGAAAGCAACCCATATCATTCTAGAGTAATCATCAATAAGCAACATAAAGTACCTTTCACCATGGAGAGTTTTGACTTTGAGGGAACCACATAGATTAGTATGCACTAGCTCTAGTAATCCATTTGGATGATGTTGTTTTCTCTGAAAAGAAACTCTAGTCTATTTTCCCATTTGACACTCCTTGCAAATTGTGCTAGCAGGCTTCACTAGCTTAGGTAGATCTCTTACTGCTTGAGTGGAACTTATTATGACAATGTTATCAAAATTCACTTGACACAACCTTCTATGCCATAACCAAATTTCATCTTTGAGAAATTAGACAACTTTCTCTAGCAACATTCAGATGAAAAATATTACCTTTTGTCTGTTTACCTGAAGTAATTACATTTCTAGAGCTTCCAAATATCCTGCATCTTCCATCTTTGAATTGAAGATCATAACCATTGTCTACCATTTGTCCAACACTCAACAGGTTGTGTTTCAAACCTTCAACATAAAGAACATCATCAGTTTTATGCTTACCACCAAGACAAATAGATCCTCTATCATGAATTACACAAGAATTGTTATCTCCAAATCTCACAACCCCACCATCATACTTCTCTAGACTTACAAATTTTATTTTGTCACCAGTAATATGATGCGAGCATCCACTGCCAATGACCTATTCATCCTTTTCTTCAATTCAGGTTGTAAGAGCTTTCTCAACTTTAGTAGATTTAGTAGCCACTGAACTATTTTCCTTGATAGCAATGGAAACCTAACCATCTTCATTTCTATTATCTTAATTAGACCCATCATCAGTCAATCCTTTAGAAAAATAACATTTCTTTTGGAACCTAGATTTGTAAGGCTTAGATCTAGGAACTCTTTCAGGATACCTTGATACAAAATGACCTATTTTATTGTAGGAAAAACATTTGATAGGAAACACTCCTTGATACTTACCTTTACCTCGACCTTCTTTCTTTACAATTAGCACTTCCAATTCTTCAACTTCTCTTTCATCATCTTCAAGTTGTTTCAGTTCTTCATCATATTTGGATGGCTTTCTAGAACTCTCTCCCAAATCATATCTTTGCTTGTTTCTTCTAGATATAGTAGCCTTAAATGTAGTTTCAGTCTTGGGAACAAAATCACCAAATTTGCTCAATTCAAAGGCAACGAGTTTACCAATCAATGTATCCCTTGTCTCATTTTTCAATGATCTGGTTTCTTCAATAGCATGATCCTTTTCTTTGTAGGAGGGAGGCAATTATCTGAGCATCTTAGCCACAATTTCTTCCTCTTTTAGGATACCATCAACACATCTAATACGTGTCACTAGTTCATTTACTCTTTGCATGAAAGAAGAATTATTTTCATCTTCACCCATCTTCATATTTTCATACTGGCCTTTCAAACTCTGTAGCTTATCCATCTTCACATGTGCATCTCCTTCATACAAAGTTTCTAGCTTCATCCACATCTCATGAGTTGTCTTTAGAAGTAACACACTTGTCATCTTTGAATCTGTTAGAGAACTCAACATAGCTTCCATATCCTTGACATTATTCTCATCCTCTTTAACTTCATCAGTAGTGGAAGGACCATTATGAGGAATAACATATCAATTCTTTGTAATTTTCCAAAAAAGTTCACCAATACACTTCAAATTACACTCCATCCTAGCTTTCCAAAATGAGTAGTTTGTTCCATCAAATCTAGGACTGTCCTTCTTGTATGATGCCATCTCAGATCACCTCAAGCTTTTAAACTTCTTCAGAGGAATTTTCTCTGATAAAAATTGTTGGAAAAACAAGGACAGACAACTAAGAGGGGGGTGAATCAATTGTCACAAAATATTTAAACTTTTCAATCTTTACTTAACTTGATCTTAGATCTTATGAATGAATAATAAACCATGAAAAATCAACACATCAGAAACATAGAGAACACCGATATTTTTTACGTGGAAACCCCGTTAGGGGAAAAACCATGGTGGAGGTTAGTCCACAATATTATACCCTATTAAAAGTATAAGAATAATGGGAATGCACATGCATTCAAGCACACTACCTAGATCTCACTACTCAAATACAAAAGAGGACTCACTGTCCAAAGAAAGGTTTGGATTAAAACCATCCAAATTGTGAATTGAGAAAATAGCTTCTACATAAGCTTGATTATAGTTCTAGTTAGGCACATAAAACCTTCTTCACTCTTCACTCAACCTTCTTCACTCTTTGTTCAATCCTCTTCACACTCTGCTATGAAAATGAATGATATTCATACATACACACATAAGAGAACACTGGGCATACATTACACTAATGAAACAATCACTCTCATATATCCGCAATATGAGTTTACATCAACAACTTAGTTGGCTAGAAATATAAAACATATTTACAATGTCTGCCCAAATTTACAAATAAATTTGCAATGTGAATCCATCAAGGTTGGCCACAACATAGTGGAGACAAAAATTAACAACTCCAACATAAAAATACTTCAATTAGTTTCACCTCGAAGATCCACAACATGCTACAACCATCATGTCGTCCAAGAACACAAAAACTAAACATACAGAGAAAAATATTTGACCACGAACACACTGATTAATGTGGACGTACCACAAGAATAGAGAATGATATAGAAACATTCATGAGCAACAAGAACTAGTAGGGAAATATCCATAGCAATTGAGATTACCAAAATCACACAAAATTTGCTTAGGAACACTGACAAAACCCACAAAAATACTATCAGAACACAACTGTTCAAAGCATGATCAGATCTTCACGCGGACCTCTGAAACTTCTGGTGGACGAACTAGATACATTAAAAAAAAAACCCTTTAATCCACATCAACTGATCTTCAATGCACAAATTACGATACCTTCATGACCTTCACTACACCACTGGGAACCTGCAATACTTTATTTTACAATTTTCTCAATATCCTCGACATATACAACCTTTAATACACCAAATGATAATAGTGTTAAGATCAATGACAACCACATATCGACAACAAAAAAACAAGATCCATCATTTACATCAACCAACTGCCTGCTTACTTCAATGAGCACCCACTTATCCTCAGCATATTTAGGCATTTTGATTGAAAATCTAGCATATCCAACAACCCTTATTTAAGAGAATATCTAAAACTAAATAAAATGCTGTCATAGAATTCTACAAATTGCATTGCTTCAGGTGATAATCGCATTGTATGATGTCCCTAAAATTCCCTAGCCATCCTCATAGTGAAAGTATTAGTTACTCCCCTAAAATATTGAAAGCTTTTTTAAAGCTATAGTTTATCAAAATAATCATAAATGGGTACTCTTTCTGGAGGTAAGGAACTTGGTCTTAATCTAGGCCAAGGTCCTGTGCTGGTGATGGCATATATCAAGTATATGAAGACATGTAAAAGAACCTGTTGAGGGTGAAGAAGGTCATCTACTCATGCATGTGGTTACTAATCATTTATGCCCAATCCAGGAATTTCTCTCTGCATAACATAATTTGGATGAAGAAATACATCCATTCCACAAATCCATGAACATCTTCATTTCCCCTTATGTTATGCAATGATACTACAATGTCGACCACCTCTTCCACAAAATGGGTTTTATGCAACTTCCAAGGCAATTGAGACTTACCCATTTTAGGCTTGGCCAACTAATTTTTCACCATTTTATTCCTATAAATCCATTTCTTTGTAGAGAATTCAATTTGAGAGGTTGACATATTCATGGGTGAATACTCATCTTTTTTTTGGGGTTCTTAGGCAAGACACAAAGGTGGACCTTTGGATTTTCAGAACTAGATGATTATATTTTGTCCTAACCTCTCGTGTTTTTGAATTATAGTGCTTAATGCACTTTAAGATGAGTTAGAGGCATTACACTACTAAATGAAATTTGGAAGCTTCAACCAATCTGATATCCATTATTCGCTTAGTGATGGGTGGTGGATTTGGTTTATTGAATTTACTTCTTATTTCATCCAAACTCACAAGCCATAGATGGGTATCTCCAATTTATGGTCCCTCATAGGTTATCCCAGACACATATTCATAACCCACATCCTTAACCCTTGCCATGAATGAGAATTCTAGCTCAAACAACATGCAAGCTTATGAAAAAAATATTCTAGGAAAGCAAGCTAAAACAAATGGATAACGTAAATACCGTCAATGGAAAATTCTGCAGCAGGAATCCTGTGTCTCATATGAATCATCCTTGAAGAACTTCATTTAAATGAGAATTTTTTTCTAGCACTTGGGCTTTATTAAAACTTCACAAAAAAAACATGGAGGTAGATGAGCATTTAATACCTTTAATTTCTCCATGATACATGGTAGCTACCACTTCACTGCTTTGATCACAAACATCTTTCAAAATTTGAAGTTAAACGTCTATAAACAGTAAAGTGGAGAGTTCAACAAACTACACAAATGTGCACTTGAGTTTGAATATTATGTCAAAATTACATGCTTCAATAACAAACATCATATAGGTAGGAAAAGGAAAATTTTGACGCACTATACAAAAAAAATTCCAAATGAGAGAACACAAAAACTTAAAATAAAACAAATTCAAGCTACAAATTGAGGAGTTCAACGAACTACATAAAATACTGTCCAAGTTCGCATGACTAGATAAAACACCGCCTAGGAAAAGTTGAGTCGTTTATAAGTCAATAAATAAATTTTCATGGGGCAAGGAAAAATTATAGGGTAACAAGTATCATAAACGTAATAATTAGTTTACAAGTGGCATATTTTTGTGTATTCATTATTTTATATATCATAATAAGTAGAGGGTGAAAAATTCAATTTCTTCAAAGAGGATCATTTTGAAAGCTAAATTCACTATGGAATAAACCAAATCCTTTAAGCTTCAATTAAATTTACTTTTATTATCATTTTTTATAAAATATTTGTGTTGTAGAAAAAAGTACCCTTTGCTTGCATTAGATTAATTGGACTTAATAAGGCCTTGATTCAGGTGTTGTGAGGCATTTTATGCATCCACACTAGCTCTTGGACCCTTGAAAACTAAATAAAATGCTTTTAATGATGTCTTGTGAAGTTGTTGTGAAGTGTTGTAAAACATTTCTACACTCTTCTAGACTCTATTTATTACAATTCACCTAAAAACCACCTTTTCATCACTAATCAAGTCCTATTTTTAAGTGTTGTAAAGTCTTGTAACAATATTTCATGCTTTTCTAGGCATAGCTTCACCATTTATCCCTTTCTGATGCTTTGTTTGACCCCTTTATGCCCTTATATGCCTTAATTAAGTGCATTTTTTAATGTAAACCCAAAAAAAAACATTAAATACAAGATCATTCTCGACACCCATTTTTCAGGTCCTAGGTGGAATCCATTCACCATGGGTGGTGAATGAGTCCCCCTTGGTTCCAAATTCAAAATTTCTAAAATTTCCTTTCGGTTTTTAATTCAAAATCACTTGATGTCGGCCTATGATGAGGTATGAAAAAGTTACTAAGGCACACGATTGTATAAATAAGTGTTGTTACATCCATTTTAACCCCCATTCAATTTTATAACCATTCTTCATTACTCACTCATCATTATTTTATCTCAAGTCAAGTAAGCTAGGGATTTCACATTGCAAGTCATCAAATTAGCTTCCTAAGACATTCAAGGGTTGAATCTTCCTCCATTGTTGTAGAAATTCAAGATCTATCATCATGGCAAGGTAATCAATTCCATTGTTGCATGTTTCATTCTATTCTTTCATCATTTTGGTTTAATTACCTGAAAGGGGTTTGACGAAGGCAAACCCCCATGCCCTAACTTTCAAAATCTCTCTCTCTCTTGTCTTGTGTGTTTGCAGATTTAGGTCTATTCGAAGCATAGAAATTATTGAAGATAAATTTTCAAGGTTGATAAAGCCCTCTCTTCATTCAACAAGTCAAAATATCAACAAAAACTCATTTTCAATCCAGCAAATCTGAATTTCAAAAGCGAACACCTGTAGGAAGTCAAAGTGCAAATCGGAAGCTCCAGAATACACTTTTGAAAATCCAAAAATTAAAAAGTGGAATCATTTTCCATGGGTGGTGAATGAGTCCCACTTCCAGGTTAGCTTTATGTTTTCTACATTTTCTAACACCCTTTTGACAAAAATAGGTTTCAACTCAGTTTACCAGAACTGGGACTAATTCACACAGAATCGCGAATGATTCCCTCCAAGCCTAAAAAATAGCATCAACAACATTTCAAATGTTATTTCTAGTCTTCATCAAGGTTCTAGGTGCACACTTTTAGTTTTATTTGTTTCTGTTGCATTTTTCCATTCATTTGTAGGTGATTTTGTATTACACAATGTGTTTTCAAACATGTTATTTTCCTTTAGTTTCCATTCATTATTCAATCAATCTTATTTAGCTTCTTGCATTCAAACATAACATCTAGGAATATTTCATCCATATTCCATCCATATCACATTAACTTTTGAATGTGAACATAAGCAAATGTTTTTGGCCCTTCTCTCTCCTTTTAGGTGAAAAACCCTAAAAGTGTTAGAAAGCAAGTGGGTCCCAAAAATCTATGTTTCATTTTGGTGAACCTACTATTTGAATCCCCTCTTTTCTGATTTTGGAGTCCATTAATTAGTCTAGAGTTGCATTGTATTTTGCATTAGTTAGCTTGCATTATGGGGTTTCATTTTTGCATGAGTACAAGTGCATAATAGGTTGCATTTTTTCATCTTTCATCATTGAAAAGTTCTAAAATTTTTCATTTCTCACTTAGGTCTACATCATAGCACTTAGACAACATCAAAATCAGTCACTAATTTTTGCAAGTTCTAAAAAAAGTCCATACTAGGACTCATTCATCACCTTGGGCGAATCAGTCCCTTTTGACCCCTGAAACTGCATTTTACTGAACTTAGACCCCTATTTTTAAGCTTTTGATTGGTACCTTGACCTACCTATATCAGCTAGTTGCATTTTTGTAGCATGCATTTAACTAGATCTCACTTAAATTAGCTCATTTCATGCATTTTTAATTTCACTATTGTGTCCACAACATTTTATTTTTAGATTGTTGCATTGTATAAACAAAGAATTAACATACTTAAAAATTGAAAATTGCATTGCATTGTACTTCTATTTTAGCATGTTTTATTTCAAACGATATGCTCTTGATTTGATTAAACATGGATTTTATAAGCATAATATCCTCTCTTATTCGTTTTATTTTGACTACCACAATAAGGACTTCAAGAAACCTGGACAATCCATTAATACAATCCTTAATCTTACATTACCCATTGGTGAGAATGGAAATGTAGACAATCATAACAATCATACTTGTTCTTCTTCTAATACCTCTCCTATTAGTGAAAAAGGTATTTTGGTGCAAGAAATTACAAACCTTGAAAGTCTTGATTGTCCATCTCCTTATTCCTATTTGGATGACTTTACACAACATGAGATCACAGACATGTTCCTCAACATCACCTTACCAAGTCTCCACATGTGCTCATGACAATCAATCTTGTCAATATCCTAATATCCCTCCTTGATGTAAAGAGGATAGGTTGGTGTTAGAAGATATCCCTATTAAGAATCATGACACCCTTGATCCTCCCTTCCATAATGTCCCTATCCTATGGGAAGATCTATTTGCAAACCATAGTGGTTCTTCTCTTGACACCTCCTTCAATTGTGATGAATCTCCTTTAAAAATATCAAACATGGATGAACATATTACAAGCTCTCCTAGTAGGGTAGATAATATGGAACAAGAGAATGAGACCTTAATGACAATGGAAACTCACCTAACACCCTCTCAACATAATCCTCCTCTTCATAATCCCATCATTGATCATTCCCCTATTGGTAATGAAGTTATTATGGAAGAACCAAGAATTACTTGTCAAGCATATGTCACTTGTTCTCCTCAAAACTCTCTTCCAAGGGAGAATATCATGGTGCTACAATATGACAACAATAGTCATGTGTCTTCTTTCACTCAACATTTGGTTCTTGATTTCCCTCACTTAGAGATACATCAAAACAAGACTGTTGAGGATATGAATGCACAAGAGTCCATTAGATCCCCTTTGATCAATGGACCTCATACATATCTCGTGGGACATATTAACAACCCTTTTATCCTTTACCCACCTTCATCCAACCTCAAAAATCTCACACAACACACCCTTAACTCCTTCACAATTAATGGCATTGAACATCATCCTTCCCAAAACATTCAAACTATCATCTCACAAAATGCTCATGATTTGAATTCGTTAGATTTTGTATCCTCCTACAATGAAGAGAAAAAAATCTCGCAATCTAAAGAGTCTTGCGTAGGTATGACATCTACTACTAAGCAAGATGTATCCTTCACACCCACCACAAGACCACCTTCTATCATTGATCAAGAGGGTATTTTGTCGAGACTCCACCAAGATCACTTGATCTCTCTCCCTCTAAGAACTCAAAAGAAATTCTATTCCAAGACTTCATTATGCACCTATCAGAGATTTCATGGTCACTCCACTAATGAATGCAATGTTGTGAGTCATAAAATACAACATTTTCAAGAATTTGGTATGTTTCCTATAGACATGGAAAATGTACTGATTGATCATATACACCTGGTCCTAATTTTACTAACATTGCTTCATCCTGAATCATCTCCTTTGCTAGTCATTTAATTAAATAATCTTTATTTAATTAAATTCATTAGATTTCACCTCTTAATTAAATAAATCATTTTATTTAATTAGCTTCTATAGTCTCTCTTTAATTAAATAATTCATTTTTATTTAATTAAATCTCTTAAAGTCATTCTATTAAATTAAATAAAATAATCCTTATTTGATTTAATCTAACACCATCTTCTTTAATTAAATAAATCAAAATCTTATTTAATTAAGTCTAAATCATTTTCTTCTCATTTTGATTTAAATTAATCCAAAAATATTAGTCAAAATGGTGAAATTGGCAATATGAGAAAGGTGTATGAGCTCTACTAGGGTTTTTTGTTTTCTATGGTCACCCTTTTGCATCATACTACACACCCTATGCAGGAAAACCATTGTTTCTTCTGTGTACGACCGCATTTACTATGGGTTTTTGTTTTAATATTCCTTCAACTGACTCTAACCCAATAGTTCTTGTTGGTGTTAGCAGTTCAATGACGATAATCAATGGATCCTCCTCTAAACAAACATCCCCATAAATTTGTTCTGAAAGTCTTCCACGAGGTAAGTACTCTGATTCACCAACTGATGTGGTTTTTCCTTTACCATACTTTGATACTGCCTACCAATGGCTTGAGCAATACACCCTTGTTGGGTATTTTGTTGGGAGAACTCCCTCTGAAAGTGTGCTTAAAGATTGGGTTAACAAGGCTTGGGTCCCTCATGGGGTCCGCCTTGATATGGTCCAAAACTTAACCAAGGGTTTCTTTTTGTTTCACTTTGTGAAGGTCAATCATATGCAAGCTATATTAAGCCATGGGCCCTGGTATGTATAGTCTTATCTATTAGTTTTTCAAGCATGGACTCGTGACTTTATTGTCTTGGATGAAACCAAGTTGCGGGTCCTGATCTGGATTGAATTCCCTAGTCTACTACCTTGTGTGTCGTTTTTGAATAGTATAGCCTCCTCAATGGGGAGGGTTATTTTCATTGAGCCAGATAGGTTCTTTTAGGCCTACCCCCAAAAGAGGGTTTGTGTGGAAGTGGAACTTTCCAAATATTTAAAAGACTCCATTGATATCCAAATTGGAGCTCTCTGCCACACCCAAAATGTCACATATTTTAATTTTCCCAACACGTGCTATAGGTTTCAGTCAACGGACCACAAGATAAAGGGTTTCCCTTTAGCAGTGCCTCGTACACCTTCTCTGCCACGAGATGCTAGAAAACATCGTTTGGTGGCTGCATTTGCTGCCAAACCTATTTCGAAATGGAATACAGTCACAAATCGAAAGAATAAGTCCACTGGTTCTGGGTCGGGTCTTGTGACCTATGAGCTAGTGAAAGATGTTTCAAACCCTTCTGTGAAGGGGAAAGAAGCCCTAGTTGGAGTTGATTATGTTTCACAGTAGCCTAGGCCAAAGGCTCCGCCTCGGTTGGCTGCTATCATGTTAACACAACTGAATGTGTCTTCTCCTGTGATAGGAGCTCACAGGCATTCTTCCAGCCCTTCCCCTCCTAGGGAAGAAGGGGAATATGTTCATGAAAAATGGAGGATTCCCTCCCCATCCATTCAGATTGGATCAGTTCCGGTAGAATTTTTTACATAATCGTTTCTCTTCTCTGAATGAAGAGGAATTGGGTTTCGAAAACATGGAGGAGTTTCACTCATGAAGTTCTTTTCATGGAATGTTCGAGGTCTGACAGACCTCTCTAGAAAGTATTCTGTAAGGGATACCTTGTGCAAGTACTCTGGTGTTGAAGTGCTTTGTCTCCAAGAAGTTAAAATTTCTAGTTTTTTGCTTGCTGCGGCTAGCCATTCTATTTGGCTAGCCAGTAAAATATTTTGTACTACCCACGATGCTAGGCATGGCGGAGCTGTCACCCTTTTTGCCCCACGGTGGCACTCCTTTGTGGTCGACCATGGGTCTGATCCCACTCATCGGCTCGTCTGGATCCTTCTCAACATTGATAATCATTCCTTTGGGATTATTAATGTCTATGCTTTTAATGATGATGTGGTACGCTCTTTTCTCTGGCATTGGATTATTGATTCTTTACCAGTTGCTACCTGGTTTTTCTATGGGGACTTCAATATGGTAGAAATGGCATCTAAAAAAGATGGCACTTTGCCATTTAGATGGACAACTGGGGAAAGGGAGGCATGGTTTTACATGTGCAATAAATTGGGGCTTTTTGATCCCAATATTGGTTGCCACCATTCTCATTCTTTCTAGCATACTTGGTGCAATTACCGAGCCAGTTCTAACAGAATATTTAAGTGCCTTGATCGTGCCATGATCTTAGCACAATCTTTTTTCTCATTTGATAGATCCTCTCTCCCAGTTAAGCCGTTAGTGGATGTGACTTTTTCAGACCACTTCCCTATATATTTTTACATTGAATGGGAGACTCGACAGCCTAGTATGTATAAAAATCAATTTTTTTAAAACACGTCTTTACTCTGCCACAAGCCTACCTTGGCCAAAATTCACAGAGTTTGGAATTTGGAGTGTAGGTCAGCTCATCATATAGGCTATATTTCTTGGTGGAATGAGGCTATCATCCACACAGCTAGATTTTTGCTCATTTATGGGTGCCAACTGGATATTTTTCACAGGTGGTCTTATGAGGCTACCACCACTGACCTTTGTGTTGCCTTCGAGGCTTTGGTGGCCAACCCATTTTCTCCTTCATTACAATTCAAGGTGGTGGAGCTACGACACAAGAAACAAATTGCTGACAGCTATGCTGCTAGAGGAGCACAAATCAAAGCCCGGTCACATTGGCTAAAAATTGGTGATCGTGCCTCCAAAGAGTTTTTCTTGGCTTTGTGTGCCAAGAACTCATCCTCAGGCATTAAAAAGATAAAAGATGGTGCTCAAGTGCTCTCTAAGCTACTTGACATTCTCTAGGCCTTTGTGTGTCATTATGAGCAAATATTCACTGCACAGGAAGTCACGCCTATGTGACAACAAGCCCTTTAGGATTGCCTTGCTATTGTGCCAAACAAGCTTTCTTCAGCTCATAAATTTTTTTTGTGATCAACTTTTATCAGTTGATGATCTCAAAGAGGCTGTCTACTCCATGGCTGATGACAAAGCCCCAAGAATTGATGGATTCCCTTGTGAATTCTACAAAGCCATGTGAGACTATATTGGGCATGCTCTGCATCAATTTTACTTAGAAGCTTTTCATTCTAATTCCCTTTGTCACTTAGTTAATAAAGGTAACATAAAATTCATACCTAAACTAGGTGACCTGGAAGATATTTGCAACTAGAGACCTATCACGCTTCTTAATGTCTCCTACAAGATTATCACCAAGGCTTTGGCTCTTAAAATCCGCCATCTTCTACCTCAAATCGTGTGCCCGAAACAAATTGGGTTTATCAAATCCAAATTTATTTTGGATAATATCATCATTATTTGGGAAGGAATGGAATGGGCCAGTTGCTCGAACCAAAAATCCATGTTCATTAAGATTGACTTTTCCGAGGCCTATGATCGCATTGAATGGTCGTTTATTCTTGCTATACTGTAAGCCTTGGGTTTTGGGCCCAATTTCATTCAATTTGTTCGAATGCTATTTATAGATGCCTTGGCTTGTATCACCATTAATGGTCATCAATCCTCTGCCTTTGGACTCTTTCATTCAATTAGGCAAGGGTGCCCGCTGGCCCCCTCTTTATATGTGCTTGCTGCCGAGGGTTTTGGTTACCTTTTGGCCAATGCAGTTTCTGAGTGGTGAGTCAAGGGCATTTCTCTGCCCAACTCTCAGGCTTAGCTTGTTAATGGCCATTTTGCTGATGACTCATTCGTCACCCTTCTAGAGGATGAAGATTCCATTGTGGAAGCTCTTGAGTGTCTTAATACTTTCTGTCTTGCTTCCGGCTCTACCATCAAGTGGCATAAAAATTTGTGTTACTGACAACCTATCTTTCCCTCTCCGCTGTGGCTGCAACATTATGGTTGGAAGTGGATTGGGCCTGGAATTTTTTTTTGGTTTCTGGGCACTCCCTTTTCTTTTCAGACATCTCTAGTTGAGCTTTGGCAAGCCGTGCTCTCCATAGTTGAGCAGAAGCTTGCTTATTGGGTTACCAAGCCCCTCTCTTTAGTAGGGAAATTTCAAGTGTGTTCCAAAATCCTAGTGGCCACCCATGTTTATTATTCTTCTTGTTGGGCCCCCTCCAAAGCTTCCTATAGCAAGCTTGAGAAGCTACTTCGTGACTTTCTCTAGGCCTCCTCAGAAACTCATAGAGGGTTTCATTGTGTGGCTTGGGAATTTTATTATCTTCCTAGAGACTCGAGAGGTCTCAGATTGTTATCTACTCAATGATAAGGGACTGCCCTGTCTGTTAAATGGATTATTCATGCCCTTATTGGGGACGAGGCCTAGAAAATTCTTCTCAGGCATAGTATTCAATTTGGCTTCCCTGTTCATAGACCTTGAGGGGATTGGCTTTCAAACCCTTCTGGTCATGAATGAACCAATCCAGATTGTTGGGACTTTTGTGGCCAAAAGAATCTGGCGGGCCTGGGAAGTTGTTAAACCTTGGCTCCGTTGGGCTAGCTCTAGTTTTTGAGATGGGATCTCTCTCAACCAGCACAATATTTTGTGGTCACCTCTTTTTTCTAGCAATGGTCAGCCATTGGTTAAGTCACCTAGGCTTAAGGTGCTTAGATTTCACAAAAGGGTATCCAGACCCTGCAACAGATTTTTTCTAGAACCACCATGTGTATCATGTTGTGGGATGTTTTTCATGCCCAGTACAGGCTTCATAACCAAGACCGTACTTATGATGGTCTGGTGAATGCCATTCTTGCTGAAATGCTTCATAAGGTTGGAATTCATGGGACCAAACCTTGGTGGAAAGATTGGAAGTGGTATCCAAACATCCCTTTCAACAACTACAAGCCTCAACTTGGTTATAGGTGGCTCTCACCACATTTTCCTATGATTCAGAGTTTGAATCAAAGGTGGATTCTTCAATCTCCCGCTCATATCTGGTGTAAAAGATTTGCTGCCACCTGGTCTACAAGTGTTGAGCCAAAGCTTGCCCACTTTTCCTAGCGTATTCTTTTCTAGGGCTTGCCTATGGGCTCTCGGCTGGACCACCTAGGGGTCCAGGACCCTCGCTGCCCTTTTTGTGGGCAAGTTGAGAATTTTAAGCATCTTTTCTAGTTTTTCCCTAGAGCTCAGCAGCTTTGGACTTGGATTCATGACTTTTTTCGGCCCTTTTAGCCAGAACCTTTCTCCTAACATATGGTGTTGCTTTGAGATTCTCCCAAAATTCTTGCAAAATTCACCCAACTTTGGCACACTTTTAGGGTGGAAATTCTCTTCAATATTTGGAAGGACAGAAATGCTTGCATTTCTTCACATACTCAAATGGATATTCATGTATCTTTATATGCTAAAGTTATGATTTTCTCTAATGTGATTTTATAGGTTCAAGTGCAAGCTAACAAAGTTGTACTTGAGGTTGCTCACCTCCAGGTTCTCCTAGACCACTAGGGTAATGCCCCTTGTACTATTGCTTGGGTCCTCGCTTCGCCCACCTCTTCCCACAGCCGGTCACCCTCCAGGGGCTGACAACAAAGTGCTTCAGGGAGTGGTGGTGGTGGTTCCAGATGGCCCTCTGATGATCCTCTTGCTTCTAGCTCTGGTTGTCCAATCACTAGTAAAGCATTCCTGCGTCTGGCGCTTGCAATCTCGCCCTGATATGTGGAAGAAGATAAAGAGAAAAAAGATGTTGATGATGGTTGCGGTCCTCCTCCTAACATCACTCCATACCGCTAATGTATGGGGGAAAAATTTGGATGACAAAGACCCTCCTGGCTCTGCTGGCACTACTGTTGCTACTTAATGGCCTTTTTTATCTTTGTAATTTTGGACTTATAGGCTTAGCCCACGTGATCTGTTAATTTTCTAGGCATTTCCCATGTGACTCTTGGGGTGTACCTTTCTACCACCCACCCTTTTTTTGTGAATATGTATCTTTATATTTGAACTAATATAGATAGCTGCCTATTCATTAAAAAAAAATGGTCAAATCAACTAATCTCCTTTTAAAAAATATCAAATCCTGATTAATCTTAATCTTAATCTTAATCACTCCAATCCTATAGATTTTTCAACTTTCTCATGAAAATCATTTAATTGAGTTATTAAATCTCTATTTACTTTCAAAAAGGCATCAAAAAGGGAATATTCTCCAAGTTTGAAAAATCCATCCAAAAGGGTTTGTACATCCAACAAGGAATTTAAGACCTCTTACATGTCCTTTCCCTTGAGCCAAGTGACATTAACTTCATTTTCTCCTCCCTCCAACATGTCATTTCATCCATTTTGAAATTCCACTAGTTACATTTAATTGCACAATGACCAAAATATGCTCCACCTTTGTCCACTCACATGTTGACAAGTAGCTCCATGCTATTGGTTGGTCTCTTATCCCACATTCATCCATTTTTCCTCATCCTCCATCTTTCTCATCTATAAATAAGAGTCTCTCATTTGGATTTTGGTTCCACAACTTTATGCAAAGTCATTATCTTGATATTTTGAATTTTCTCATCCATTGTTCATCCATTTTCACATTTTCATAGCTAGGTTATGCAGGAATTCCACCAAGGAGCATCAAATCTTCATCAATTCATCATTCAAGTTTACAAGGGATTGGGAAAGGGCCATTTTGCACATCAAAATGGCACCAATTCCCCCATGGGATTGAGATTTTGTTGCATTATATAGGATTTGAAAGCTTTTATTTGTGTTCTTCATTCCATTTCTTGTTTTGTGCATTTCAAATGAATACTATGGGGAATGATGTTTCTAAGTTGCATTTGAGACTAATTGTGTGATTAATCTTTGTGTTTATGCCAGTCTAGAATCACCATTCACATTTTGGAACTAGCAGGAGGGTAAATCCCAAGCATCTAACACATTTTTTTGTGAAAATTATGTGGTTTTTTGTGTCTATAGGAAAACGACATTGCTGACAAAGAAACTATGTTGCTATTAGTCTAGCAGTGCCATTTAGCACTGCTATCAAACTCTAAATTGCGATGTTGAGTCATTCCCACCCAAAAAATTGAATTTCAAACATTGGTGTTGGAGTCATCCCTCTGTTGATTGGGCATCCAAACTCCAAAGTGCACTGCTTGTTGAAACAATGCCGCAATCGTGCTCATTGAATTTTCTATAGACCATCGCTATCAGTCTCAGTGGAACTATACAACGCTGCTAACTCCTTCAAACTGCGTCGCCTCTATAGACTGTGTCGTTGGAGTTGTGTAAAAGGAACTTTTCAAATTAATTTCAACATGTACTTTTTCATTTTGGTTGCTTTTGACTACTAACTGGTTTTTGGCCTCTTTTTCTGTAGTTTTAACCAATTTTTGTAGGTTGGCTTGATCAAAATTGAAGGGAAGAAATAAAGAAAAATATTTCTTTATGACACCATCATTTCATTGTATCAAGTGTTTTTAAACACTTTGGGGAGAAATTATAATCCCTTTTCTAAGGATTTGCTATCTTTCAAGCTTTAGGACTCAATAAATTTCATTTGGACTCTAAAAGGAACAACACAAAGGGATTAAAAAGAACCTTATGAAACTTACTAGATTTTGTTGAAGGCTTAACAATTGAACAAGTGAATCTCACATTTCCTTTGGTGCTTAAAAATAATCTAGTTCTTAATTTAAAGGATTAAAATGAACATGTGATTTTATGTTCTGTAATCTCTTATCCAAAATAATATCATCTAAAAGATGTATGTGCTTCTCTTGTGCCTTACGACGATCTTGAGAATCAAAAGGATTTTTGTGATATAAAGTTGTATAAGTGATTTCCTCCACACTTCAATTTGGATTCTTAAAATTGAATAAAATCTTGCGAGTGTGAGTTAGGTATATCGCATGTGTTCTCTCTTTATTTCTCAACAAAGATTGATCGAACTACAAATGTGCTTCTTCACTAATTTTTATCATTAGAGGGCCTACCTAATGGGAAAAAGTAATCACCCCATGAAATGACCCAACTGGGAACATGTTAAGGCCAAGCGACTTCCACTCGGTATATAAGTCTGGGTACTTGAGGAAAGTTCAAGTATCATGAGGATTGTTCCAACAAGGGAAGCAATGGTCTCTTATCGTATGGATGACCCCCCACTAACAAAATGCCTATACTAGAACCCTTTGTTTAAAAGACCAAAATTTTTAATCTATTTGTTGGTGCAAGAACGGTCATTCTGAAGCCGCCCTACATTTTTACGGCTCTTAGTAGAGATGAGAAGTATTCCATGGGAGTTTCATGGGTATTGATGCTTGGTTGAACTGAGAAGTGTGTGCTGTGGAGGGGAGACAATGTGTTCAAGCATCTAATCATCTACTAAGAGTAGGCATAGCTGTATTTATCCAAGTGGGGATTCAACAAATATTGCCTCTTCATTATCCATAGGGTTGTGTATGTTCTTTGAATCAAAACACTTTTCTTGGATCTTAGACATTGGAATTCAAATATTCAAACATGATCACCAAATTTCAAACCCTTTAGGAAGAAAATATCCTTGACAAAATTCAAGTGTTGTTGCTTGTCCTAGGGATTCTATCCTTAGAGGCTTCTAAGTATTTGAATTTACATCTCAATATTCTCTCACTAAAATCAACAATAGGTAACCTTTTCCTTAATTTCCTTGATTTCCACATAATGGACTTTGTGGGATGAGAAGAAATTGAGAAATTAGACATTTAGTTTGAAAACCTAATCAAGAATTGTTTTTGGTAAAAGGAACTCATTAAGCAAAGATAAGAAACAATTGGACCCCACACATGTGTTCTTCCAAATGATTTCTTGAAAGATCAAAATCTGAAAACTAAAGACCAAAGGTCTTAGTCAAAAAGGTTGCAAGAAAATGTTGTCTATGCTTTATGAGTTTAGAGAGAGATTTACCTTAACTTTTACAAATGTGCATCAAGGAACAATCCAAAGTTTTACTCATATTACTATTGTCAAAATCCAACACTTTTTTAAAGGTTTGAGTATCTCAAGTAGGAAGTACTAGCATGTTATTCAACACCTTGGTCTAGTAAACAAAGTCTCTCTAAGTCTCTTAGGATCAAAATAAAAATGCTTTCATCCATCCTTCAAACATAAAATCAAAATCACCTCACAAACAACTCTTGGAGATCTTGAAAAAATCCTTTATGCTAAAAATTTGGGCAAATCCTTTGAAAATAAAAATCCAAATCATCTTGTTTGATTAGGTGTGTAGATGAATCCTTCTTTACACACTTAGTCAAATTATCATCTTGTGGGAAAGTTTACTCTAGGACAACATCCAACCTCTTAGAGTTTATCAGTTCATTATCCAAAACCCAATCCAATCAAAATTAAATCAAATCAAATCCAAAATAAAAATCAAACATCAAATTCAAAGTCCTAAGGTTTAGTATCCCCCTCAAGGTTTCATAAGAGTTCAATCATCCACTAATCATCCATCCTTCATTATCACCATCATCATCCCTTTGATCCTTAGTTATCTTAGACTTTATTTTTTGTACTTAAAGTCTAGATAAATCCAAGGAATTAAAGGTTCACCTCCCATTCCTAGAAATTGATCCTCATTTTATGGTCCAAACTAGATCTCAACACAAGAAGAGCATGGAAACCAACAAAGAAACATCAACTTCAAGTGACTTGAGTCAAACCACTACTGAATTCAATCTTGTTGGGTCTAACAATCCCATGCTCAATCTTCCTCCACTTCCACAAGATCATCAAGAGGAAGGTGCCCAAGTGGAGGACATCACCAATAATATCTTAGGGATGACACAAGATGAAATCATTGAAATGGTCCAAAATCCCGAAACACACAAAATCGTCAACGTCATGATGAATCTCAATCCCTCACAATATATGCTTGAGTTAGCGAAGGAAGGAGCTAAACTCTCTTTTGACTATGATTTAAGAACTCTTGTGGAGAAGCCTCTTGGGATCATGCCCCCAGTTTCATCCACACCCCTAATATCATCCACACCTCTATTCCAGAGCATAACTCAAAGCATCCCCAAAATCACATCATCCATTGCTCCAACTCAACCTATTGTTAACAAGGGGAGCTCATTGCTTCATGCACTACAAACACACCCGCTTGTGAGCAACCAAGATTTGGATGCAAACACTATCTTGGTTCAATTTGTCCTATTAAATCCACTACACCCATATGTTCTGCTCACCTTTAAGGACCTCAATGACCCATCATCATCTTTTCATGCAACACCTCTCAAAACACCTCATCTTTGGACTAGGGGGCATCTTTGACCCCTGATCATCATCATTTCCATAAGGGAACACCCCACCCATTTTTCCACCATTTCCACGTTTTCCATTAACATCCACACCACCCCTTGGTTTAGGGCTACCTCCTTTGTCACAACTCAATCAATAAAATTAGAGCAACCCCCCGATCATTAATCAAAACATAGTTCCCAATCCTGTAATCTTTCCATTGTTATCACAACAACAGGTGGAAACCATCCAAGCAACTTAAGCCATCACCACACCATCCATAAACACGGTCTCCCAAGGACCCAACATATCAATTACACCATCCACTACACAAATCCCCGCCAACAATACATCACCCATCATCATGAAAATAAACACCATTCTGAATTCGCCACCACCACCACTACCAAGACCAAATGTGGCCAATCAATATAGCATCACATTGAAAGCAGCACAACAGACCTATCAAAAGCATTTTAGCAATTCCAAGTGCAACAAGCACAAAACACAAAAGTTGCACAACAAGTTCCTCAACATGTGCAAGCCACTCAAGCAGCTCAAGCCACACAACAAGCACAACATATTGTTCAAGCCCAAGCCTTATTACAACAACAACAAGCTTCCTAAGCTGCACAAGTAGCCCAAGATACCTAAGCTGCCCAAGCCACTCAAACCGCATAGGCTGCACAAGCCACACAAGCTACCCAATAGGCACAAGCTCAAGCTCAAGCGCAAGTGCAAGCTCAAGCCCAATATCAAACTAAGCAAGCACAAGTGCAAGCTCAATACCAAGCACAACTATAAGCAACCCAACAACAAGCATATTAGCAATCCCTACAACAATACCAAGCATAGCAAGAAGTAGCATTACTAGCCCAACAACAAGTTTTGTTGGTGCAGTAGTAGGAAGACCAACAACAAGCTTTTTTAGCACAACAAAAACAAGACCAACAAGTGTTGTTGGCGTAACAACAAATGCAGGCATTGATCACACAATAGAGCTTGCAACAAACTCCCACCAACATACCCAACACTCCACCCATCACTCAAACACCTTGATCACTTCAAAACTCATTCACTCCACCTCCTGATCCACAAGACGATGTGACAAAAAAAATCAAGTTTCTCTCACAGCAAGTGCTCGATCTTCAGTTGGGGAAAACTAAAAAGACACCAAGCAACTTGTTCCCCTATTCGTTCGACATGAGCCTTGCAATGGTACCATTCCCCAAGGGGTTTGAAATCCCCAAATTCAACTAATATCATGGGACAGGAAACCCTAAAGATCGCATAAGGGAATTCCAAGTACATCGCATGGATGTCACATATGATGATACATATATGATGCGGCTATTTCCTCAAATTTTGGCTAGCTCCACCATGGAGTGGTTCTCTCGCCTTCCTCTTGGCATAAAAAAGTTCCAAGAGATTATAGACGCATTCATAAAAAGTTACACCTTCAATATTGATATGGATGTTAGTCTAGAGGAATTATCAGCGCTTAAACAAGATAAAGGGGGGTCATTCACTTCCTTCTTGCAAAAATGGTGATCCAAGGCCAACAAGAGCAAATGGGCCATGCCAAAAGAAAAAAAAGTTTGCACCATCATTCCTAATCTTGACAAAACCTTGGCATTCCATCTCAAGGTGTAATGTATCACCACTTACGACCAACTGATCCCCAAGGCGCTCACCATCAAACGAGCCCTTATTGCACAAGGGAGAACACCCACATATCCAGAACATCAAGGAAACCTCCCTTCCACCCGTTATAATGAGAAACCTCACACATGGGCGAGGAACAAAAATGTCACAAATGATGGTGTCATGGATGGAAAGGTTGTAATTAGTGCTTCGAAACAAAACATGCAAACATACCAACAACTAGAAAACAATAATCGAAACAACACGCAAGCTAACGCAGTATCACAACCACCCAATAATCAAGTCAACAACCTAAATAATCAAGGGGGACCACCCCCATGAAATAGAAATCCCGCCAAGTAGAAATACACCGCCCTTGGGGAACCAATTGAATCAGTCATGAAGAAACTGATAAACAAAAATCTCATTAAAATTCCCACTTATGAGAATTATCAAGAACACCAAGTGAAACCATCGTGGAAAATGAGAATCACCTTTGTAATTTTCACAAAATCAAGGGGCACACAACAACCAGCTGTATGAGGTTGAAAAATTTGATCCAAAATCTGATTGATGACAAGGTCATAAATGTTCAGCAACCAACTAGAAATTAGGACCTGAAAATATAGACAAATCTGATGTCAAATCATAACCAAGGGAACAACCATGGAAAGACCAAGTATGCCAATGTGAACCATGTGTATGACCATGTTGTCACATCTCTAGATGAAATGGTTATTGTCATTAATATCAAGGGAGCCAAAGTTGATTGTGGAGTCACCACACACAGCGATAAAGTCACTATTGTTGGACCATCATAGCCACCTAGGGCATCCACCTCCAATCCAAAATCTATTCCTCATGGCTACAATGTTCTAGACCAACTGAAGAGAATCCCCACTCAGATCTTCATCATGGAGTTGCTGAAGATATCACCCGCACATAGAAAAATCCTAGAGGAAGCATTGGCTTCATTCACCATTTCCACATATCTTAATGCTGACCAGTTCCAAGCTATGGTAAGAAATATCGCCACCCCAAGTCTCCTAACATTATTTGATTAGGATTTCCCCTCCCAACCATCTCATAATTGTGTACTTCACCTTGAATTCTTGGTTCATAAAAAAAGTCAAAAGGGTCTTGGTGGGTGGGGGTGCAGGTCTAAACATTTGTTCCCTCAAACTAATAAAGAATCTTGGATTCTTAGAGGATGCCATTGAAAAAGGTAAGGTCATCACAATTAGGGCTTATGATGATTAGGAAAGAGTCTCTCAAGGTACTATCCAACTCCCTATTCAAGTAGGTCCAGCCATTATGGAAACCACATGCCAAGTCCCTGACCTTGATTTTCCTTATAAAATCCTCCCAGGGCACCCATGGATCCATGGGATGCAAGCTGTCACTTCCACCTTCCATCAATGTGTCAAATTCCCATATCAAAATCAAGAGGTCATGGTCCATGGTGATCCCGAACCCTTTTCCTATTGCAAAAGATTGGAAACAAAATACTATAAAATCCCTCAAGTCCCAAATAGTGATGAAGGCCCCAAAACTCCATATGTAGACCTAGCCACATTAGCCTCCAATTCTAAGACAAAGAAACCTGCCATTCTTGATATATCTGAAATTAAGGTCAATATCCAAGAAAATGGGTGTGGGGATTATAAAATGAAGAAAAGTGCATTCGTCAGAGGGGAGTTACCTCAATCTCCTAGGACTCATGAGAAACCCCAACTAGTTGAAACATCATCCCATACCTTCAAAGCAGAGCCCTCTAGATTCAAATCTTGGGGTGATCTAAGTCAGGAAGTAGTAGATGAAAGAGACATATCCAGTCTCCTATATCAAGATGAAAGGCATGTGCCTGATCTTCTAATGGATGAAAGCAACAAAGTTCTACAAATGATGCCTGGTATGGGCTATGACATAAATAAGAAACTTGTGCAGAACAACAACTTGTTTGAACCCCTTGTGGCTGAGAAGTGTATAAAAAATCTTGGCCTTGGATGTACCCCTCCGAAGGTGACCATACTTGGAAAAGGAACCTTGGTTAAGAAGGTCAAAACTCCCACTTAGCAATCAACATCCACCCTTCAATTACTCATATCCATAGGTTGAGTCATATAAAACTTTACCTTTGACATAATTGATGCGTGTAGTAGTGATGAGGATCCCATAATAGACTTACCTATTCTTTTCAAAGATTCCTCCCTACTCATGATTAGCACCCTATCTTTTGAGTCAACCAATTAAACCCATGAAATAAACTTAGTCTACCCCTAGCTCATCGATTACAACCAACGAGGATGACCAATTTTGGACACATTCAAAAATGATGAGGCACTCTTGGAATTCATGGGATTGTGGGACACAGTACCATAAAAAGATGACAAGGTTGGGTTTGATATAATACTCGACACACAAGCCTATTACAGGGAAATGATTGAATCCTTTAGTTGTAAAAGTGAAAATTTGACAATAATCTCTAGGACTTTGAGTGAAAACCACATTGTGGCACTCTCAGACTCAAAAACTGTATAAATAAAGGATGTATGCAATGGTGAAAACCTCTCTGAGGCACCAGAGGATGAAGTATTCAATCTTCCTCTCAGTGTAATTCATCAAAAAAAGTCAGCGGTCCTAGCCAAGAAGTGCAACCCAATCAACTTGGGAACAAGGAAACTACCGCACATAACATTCTATGCATAATCACTTCTCAGAGAAGAACAAAAACTTCTAGCTGCATTCCTAAAGGAAAGAAAGATAAAATTTTCATGGACCTATGCCGACATGCTTGGGCATGATCAAAAGGTTGTAGTTCATCACCTAGCTATATACCTCGAAGCAAAGATAGTCAGACAAAAGCTAAGGAAGATGCATCCCTAGATAACATTGTTGGTCAAAATGGAATTGCAGAAGCTCCTAGATGTAGGGTTCATACGACCAATCAATTATCTTGAATGGGTCTCAAACCTTATACCTGTTTCAAAGCCCACTGGGGGGCATCCACATCTACACATATTTCAAAGACCTCAACAAAGCATGTCCCAAGGATGACTTTCCATGGCCAAACATTGACATGATCGTAGATATGATAGTAGGACATGAGATGTTATCATTAATGGATAGATTCTCAAGCTACAACCAAATCATGATAGCAAAAGATGACAAACATAAAATGGCCTTCACTTGCCCATGGGGAATATATTTCTGGAATATGATGTCATTCGGGTTGAAGAATGCAGGAGCTACATATCAGAGGGCCATGACACTAATCTTTCATGACATGATCCACAAAACTGTGGAAGATTATGTGGATGATATATTGGCTAAATCCAAGAAAATACAAGATCGCATATCCACATTGGGCTCCATCTTTGATAAGTTAGAGGAATACAAAGTCAAACTCAATCCAAAGAAGTGTGTCTTTGGAGTATAGTTAGGAAATCTCCTTGGGTATATTGTGTCTATTAGAGGAATTGAGATAGATATTGCTAAGGTCAAGTCAATTCTTGAAATGGAGGCACCAAAAACATTGAAACAACTAAGGGGTTTATAAGGAAGACTCCAATCATCTACCGATTCATAGCACAACTAGCATACAAGGCTATCCCCTACTCTCATCTAATCTAAAAGGGGATAGCATACAAGTGGGATGAAAAGTGTGATCAAGCCTTCAACAAGATCAAGGAATACTTACTCATGCAAATAGTCCTCATGCTGCCAATTCTAGGAAATCCTTTGATCTTATACATATCAGCAATAGCGGCAACCCCCAATGCTCTCCTAGCACACCATGATGAAAATGGAAAAGAGAGAGCTATTTACTATATCAACAGAACTATGGTGGGCCATGAATTGAACTATACATCCATTGAGAAAGCTTGTCTAGCAGTTGTATTTGCAGAATAAAATTTCAAACATTACATGCTAGCCCATCAGATAAAGCTCATCGCAAAGATAGACTCCCTAAAGTACCTTCTCTCCAAAGAAATTATTATAGGGAGGACAACAAAGTGGGTTATGGTACTCACAAAACATGACATTGAGTATGTGGAACACAAGGCCATCAAAGGGAAAGCAATTGTATATCAACTAGCAAAGACACCAATTACTCAGAGAATCCACTTGTCTTAGAATTCCCCGATGAATCAATCTTCAGCCTAAGTGTAGCAAGTCACTAGAAAATGTACTTTGATGGATCCTACACACAACATGGATCGAGAGCAGGGATCTTCTTCATCACCCCACAAGGGGATTGCACTCCAAAATCATATAAGTTGTAATTCCCTTGCATAAATAACATCATAGAATATGAGGCTCTTGTCGTAGGGATAAGAATTGTAGTGCAATGGAAGATAATGGTACTTAGGGTCTATGGAGATTCACAACTCATAATCAACCAATTCAACAATGAGTATCAAAAAAAGGATGACAAGCTAACTCCATACAAAAAATTGGTGGAAACTCTCAAGTTGTCCTTTATTGATATCACATTTGAGTAGCTACAAAGAGAAAACAATAGAGCAACGGATGCAACGGCTACAATCGGATCACTCCTAGATGTCCCACGCAACGTTCCAAAGCAAGAATTCCTCATAGAGAATTTTCTCATGCCTGCATTCGAGGTACTAGAGTCTAATTTTTTTGCAAAATTGTTGGTCCTAGTGATCCATGGTACCATGATATATATACTTACCTGAGAATAGGAGTCCTCCCCACTGACATAACCTTGAACCTCAAGAGAGCCTTTGTCAAAAATTCACCCCATTTTTTCATCCTAGGAGACACCCTTTATCGTAGAAGCATTGAAAGAACCTTGTTACATTTCCTAAATGTTGAGGAGGCATCAATTGCCTTAACTAAGGTACTTAATGGTATTTGTGGTTCACATTCGAGCGGTATGACCTTGGCCAAGAAACTGCTGAGGATAGGGTACTATTGGCCTCCAATGGAAAGAGAAGCACATGACTATGTCAAAAGGTGTCTACAATGTTAGTAGCATGGGGATGTCATCCATGCACCAACTCAAGAGCTCCACCCAATTATAACTTTGTGGCCCTTTTCACAATGGGGGCTTGATCTCATTGGAAAAATCACTCCCACCTCATCCAGTGGACATAAATTCATCATTGTTGCCACTGAGTACTTCACAAAGTGGGTAGAAGCCATTCCCATGACTTACATCATAGGAAAGCAGATATCAAAGTTCATCTTGAACTACTTAATTTTCCATTATGGTGTTCCTCAAGCCATTATCTTAGATAACATGACACCTTTCAAGAATCAGGATGTTTGTGACCTATGTCACAAGTTTAATATCCATTATCACTTTTCAACCCCATACTACCCCCAAGGAAATGACCAAGTTGAGGCTACAAATAAGACCATCTTAAAAATACTCAAGAAAATGGTCAATGAAGTTGGTCGTGAAGTGAATCTTCAATTGAAACCCGCCCTATGGGCATATCGAATAAGTATTTGAACACTAATAGGTGCCACCCCCTTCTCCTTGGTCTATGGATCAAAAGCTATATTAGTTATCAAGATCAAGCTCCCATCACTAAGAATATCACTGCATAATCTCATCACAGATGAGGAATATTGGGTGTCAAGATTAAACAAGATGGAATTACTAGTTGAGCAGCGTATCAGTGCCTTAAACCATTTGCAAGTGTACCAGAACTGTCTCAAGCAGAGTTATAACAAGAAGATAAGAATTCAGACCTCCTAGGTAGGAGAACTTATGCTCAAGGAGAATTGAAAGAACGTTCCAAATCCAGATGGCAAGAGAAAGTTTGAACCCAATTGGTTGGGGCCCCTCGTCATCAAAGCAAGCTACAAGTCAGTGGCATATAAACTATCAACACCCAAAGGAGAACCTCTATCGGAGCCCATGAATAGCTCCTATCTCAAAAAAATTATGCTTAGGGTGTAAAACCATAAAATACAAATAAAATAAAAAAATAAAAAAAATCCAAAAAAAATCAGAAAAAGGATTAAAAATAGTAAAGAGAAAAATTGTCCTCTAGTGAAAACCACTTTGGTGGTGGTTTGGGCAAGTACCTTGGTGAAAACCTAGAAAAAAAGCACCTTGTGTAAATAAGCACTTTCCATCCAACAAGATCTCCTCGACTTGTTTTGCATCATCCATCCATCACACTTCCATCATCCATATCATCCTTTCACAACCCATCCACATCCACATCATAGCTTGGTCCTGCGTTCGTGTCATGATCCCTCCTAGACTACTCAGCCCATCCTTAAGGTCAATTTTTCCTTCCTATATTAGATTAGTCTATTGCATCATGCTAGGGGCATGTTCTCATTGGATCAGATTCATGTATGTTCTTGAAGTCCCTAAGACAAAAAATCCAAAAACAGTCATAAAATCAAAAAAATCCAGAAACATTCAAAACATATAAAAATCCAAAAACAGGTCAAAAAGTCAATCAAAAATTCAAAAAAAGAGTCATCTTGTTGAACTATAGGTCTTTGAGCTTTGAATGTAGTTAACGTTTATCTTTGATCATCCCTCAAGACACTTAGGTTAGTCCTTTAGGAGTCTGTCGTAATAAAATGGCAATCCATTTGTTCATATCTCATCAATAATTGAGTCCATGTCAGTCGAACTACATGGTCTCTACATGTATAACATAGGCAAGGCTAATATTTGATCATTCCTTGAGGCCCCTAAGATAGGTCATTAGGTTAGTCTCTTGGTCAAAATCTCAGAAAACCCCAAAATAGTGAAAATTTTGAATATCAAAACACTTGTAAAACATCTTGAAAATACCAAAAACAACCTCAAAACATTTCAAAAAACTTCAAAACATCCAAATATTTGAAAAGATCCATCCATCACATCTTTCTTTCACCTGCAATAAACTTTCACTCATAATAAATCATTGACATCCTCAACCTTTGGTGAAACAATTGGAAATAAGTCTAGCAATTTGAAAGAGAAAACTCAAAACTTCAAGGTCTCAAGTCTAGGTTAGTAAGTAAATAAGTTGTTCAAATATTTGTGTCAATAGCCTCTCATCCAATCAATCCCAAAAGCATATGATAACATCATTTCCTAGGATGCATCCTTCCTACAATGGACATCAACATCAGACATCACTATAGTTTAGTCTTGGCTAGCAGTATGAAGAACATTACCTTGTTTATTTACTTTATCTTTGTCTTTCGGCTTATCTTATTGTGCTCATTTCAATGACCTCTCAATTATGTCCCAAATGAATGGATTTAGAGAGAAAGCAATTGGGCAATGATCATTATCTTTTTATTTGCTATGCTTGTTGGATATTCTTGTAATATAACCTCGCTCATGTGTACTTTGTTTGCATGTAGGGAGGGTATTTTAGGTGTCTTGTTGACCACATGAGAAGGCTTACCTTTCCATGTTCTGGTCTGAGATGTTTCAAATATCTGAACTACATTTTGAATATGGTTTTGCATGTCAAGTGTGAATAGGAGTACTCCTATCTGATTGTCGAGTCAAATTCCATCACACTAGGTGCAACGCCATCTTGGTCCTTTATACCTTTATGCATTGTGCCTATGTGTATTACCAAAAATAAGGTAAATAGCCCTTTTAAATTCCTAATTCCTGGTAAGAAAATCATCATCATCATCATTTTCATCATCTTTTGACTTGTTGGATTCTCTCATTTTTTTCTTGTCTCTCTGTGCTAGCATGGTACCATGATAGTTAATCAAAATCATTGCTAATGCATCCATCATGCATCCACAAATCATCAACATAATGTATATCATACCATGACATATAGGAAACACTGATCATCTCACATGCATTTCATTTCATCATTGCATAATATAGATTGGTTATTCTAAGCATCTCATAAACCATAAATTTACATTCATTGCATAAACATAAAAGAACCATCACACAAGAATTATTAACTCATATCACATATCATCCATTTGCATCATCATATAAGCATTATCATACCATGTGCATCATATCATGTCATATATAGCATCACATAGGCATCATCATTAAATACATCATCACATAGGTATCATCATTAAATACATCATCACATTGGTATCATAATAAAAGTATCATCACATCATATCGTGTGCATCATCATGACATACATAAAATGCATCACCATACCATACATGAAAAAGATATCGAAAAAGAAAAAGAATGTCATTGCATTTGATATATTTCATCATCATCATTCATTAGGTACATAATATAGATCTGATAGTCTAAGCATCCTAAACCATTTTCATATCATAACATTTGCATCATCCATACAAAGTGCATAGAAAAGATACTAAAAAAGAAATGTATCCATAATCACTACATCATATAGAAACATACATCATAACATCACATAGAATAAAAAGCATACATGCATCACATATAAAACATTGCATAAGATACATCCATTCATAATGCATAAATAAGATAGAAAACATCATACATCGGATCGATCCATATCATCTCATATATATCGTCAAAATAATAATACACTATCATGGTACAAAAATCAGGATCAAGTTTGTATATCAATCAGTATAGTACAATCACCCACAGGGCTATCAAAAAATGTAACTCATGAATCACAAAAAGAATGTTGTCTCTGTTCAAAAAATAGCTAGCCATGATGGCTGCTCTTGCCTCTACCCTATCTGCTAGGAGAAGTTTGGTGCTTAGGCCGCTCGTGGCACTACTTGATGGTAATGGAACCTGTAATACTGTGCCTCTCGTACCACCTCATGGTACATCCTGGTGGGGATGATCCTGCCCTATGTGGCCTCTAGCTACTAATGATGACCAGTCTCCTATGCCAACTATAACTCAATGACTTGTCTCTGCTGGATGGCTTGGTCTTGCTCGGCCTTGGCCTGATCTCTCTCTGTCATCAGTGTGGTAACTTGTGCCAGTAGCTATTGAATAAGTGCATCTCTCTAGTCTGGCTTGGGAGGTGGTGGTGGTGGTGGCTATTGGTGGTAATCCCTCGGGGCATCTCTTTGTTGGTCTCCATCTCTTTGCTACCTATCCCTTTCTCTGTGCTAGTCTCCGAGCACCTGATCTCTTTGTCCCCTTTGATCTAAAGGTGGTCAATCTCCTCCTATGCCTTTACCATTGTCTTCGTCTCCATCATTGTTTCCTTTTCCTCCTTGCCCTTGGCCCCGCCCTCACCCTGTTGATTGGCCTCTGGGTCTCCTCCGCGACAGTAATGCACTAGGCATTGTCAATCTAACTAGCGGATGAAACCAATCTCTATAGGACTGTGTGGTCCCTGCGTTTGTTGGCCCTTGATCATGTGGCCATGGATTGGACACTAGCTACCTGAAGCTCTCAACTACCTCATCCGCTGGGATCCCCATGTCATCTCCCTTGTAGTACATGCAAAGATGGCCTCGTACTGGTCAACGGGTCTATCATGTGCCTCACCGAACTGTGTACCAACCTGATCAGGAAAGTATCACTCTATCATCATATGCTCCTGGCCCTATATAAGTTTGTCATGTCTGGAAAAGAACAACTATTGGACATCATCGTACCAGGAGGGAATGTCGAGCCAAGGCCTCCAAGTGAAAACAATCATCTCATCTATCACCCTCCTCTAGTAAGGGATGTCGACTACTCCAGTGTGCATAAATTTCATTCCACCCCTGTATTGCTAGACGACTGGGTCATCTAGTTCCATATCAACTTGACTCATGGGCGGAGCACTGTGATGTGCTCCTAGGCACAAATGTGTAGTAGAGTGACCCCTGATCTGATAGCCCTGCTATCATAGTATGCAAATTTATGAAGATCATGGTACAGCGAGGCCAGTATTACTAGCCCCTAAGAAAAACACTCTCTCTATCAGAGCATTCGCTCCCTGGAAATATCCCATCCTGGGTTGAAGTATTGACTGCTCCAATCTAGTGCCACAAGTCCTGAGATAATTGCTACTACAATCAATATGAAAGTTAGCCCTTAAGCCCTATACCACTCTAGCTCGATATGTCCCTCAGAAAAAATGAGCTCGTTAAGGCCTATGATCTCATAGCAAGCATCTGTCTCGATGTCCACATCATAGGATCGAAAAATGAAGAATGCACCACACATCCTATAGGGTCATGATCACCTCGCCTGTAGGGAAGTGAAATGAGGACATCTCATTGTTCCATCTCTCTGAAAGTGTTGTCTTCATCCCTAAGTGTGTTTGGATGGCTAGGGTGTACGTAACATACCAAAGTCCTATTGCTCCTAGGTGCTCCTGGAGAACCTTGCGCAAACTAGGATCTTGAGTCAATTTTCCTAAAATCGAGGATCTATGCTCTTGTGAATGAATTGGCTCTATGTGCTCTTGCATTAGGAAAGTCACTGCATCAAGTTTCGTAAAAAATCAAGATCCTGTTTGGAGTTTTTTGTGCCTGAAACAACAAATGCGTCACTTTTTGTAATGGCATCACTATTTGAAAGTTCCAAACTATGCTGCTAGAACCCTGTAAACTCTAAATTGTCTTGTTGCGTCATAGTTTGACCATGCACCTCTTTGACCCTTAGACCTAAGTTGCAAACTGAATCGCTACGACACTATTTACACATGCGATAGACTTTAAAAGTTAAACCCTAATTTCTAAACAAGACCACTGTAATGCAACTCTCATTAGCAGCACACTTTAGACTTGCACGGTGTCAATTTAAGGCTTTCATCGGTGCTAAAAAACACCGCTTGACTGGTTTGACCTTTAAACCTTAAATAATGTGCTCAAAAATAAAAATTAAAGGTTGGGACAAGATGACATATCGGTGGTCATGTGCCTAGAAGCCGCTGGTAAACTCAAACATGCTTGGAAATGTGTCATGGAAGCATACATTATGCCATCTCGATCAGTGCTTAGAGCTCAAAACGTAAGAATTTCTGAAGGCTAGGTGTGCAAAAGAATTGGAAATGGCCCCTTGAGGCCTATTTAAGCTTGAAAGTTAGGGATTTTTTACCCTGTTTAGCCATCCAACTAGGGTTTTGGACCCCCAAGCTCATTTTTTCCCAATCAAGGGTTGTTTTGCATCATTTTTTCATATTTTTGCACATTTTTGGCATCCCAGAGCCTTTCTAGACCTGTCAGGCACCTTGTCCTCTTTTTCGCGAGATCACCCAAAAATCCAAATTTTCATCTGATCTCTCGAGGCAACAATATACTAGCATAATTTGTTCACTAGGGTAGCAGTGGGGCATCTGAAAAAATAAAGAAAATTTTGAATTTTGATCACAACAATTTATTCTTTGAACCAACGCAACGAGTACATTGCTTCAAAGAGGGGCAAAATTTAGACATGGAAAATGTACTAATTGATCCTATACACCTAGTCCTAATTTTACTAACACCGCTTCGTCCTGAATCATCTCCTTTGCTAGTAATTTAATTAAATAATCTTTATTGAATTGAATTCATTAGATTTTACCTATTAATTAAATAAATCATTTTATTTAATTAGCTTCTATAGTCTCTCTTTAATTAAATAATTAATTTTTATTTAATTAAATCTCTAAAGTCATTCTATTAAATTAAATAAATTAATCCTTATTTGATTTAATCTAACACCATCTTCTTTAATTAAATAAATCAAAATATTATTTAATTAAGTCTAAATCATTTTCTTCTCATTTTGATTTAAATTAATCCAAAAGTCTAAGTCAAAATAGTCAAATCAACTAATGTCCTTTTAAATTAATCAAATCCTAATTAATCTCAATCTTAATCATTCCAATCCTCTAGAATTTGTAGTTTTCTCATGAAAATCATTTTAATTGATTTATAAAATCTCTATTTACTTTCAAAAAGGCATCAAAAAGGGAATATTATCCAAGTTTGAAAAATCCGTCCAAAAGGGTTTGTATGTCCAACAAGGCATTTAATACCTCTTACGTGTCCTTTTCCTTGAGCCAAGTGGCATTAACTTCATTTTATCCTCCCTCCAACATGTCATTTCATCGATTTTGAAATTCCACCCAATTGCATTTAATTGCACAATGACCAAAATGTGCTCCACCTTTATCCACTCACATGTTGACAAGTGGCTTCATGCTACTGGTTGGTATTTTATCCCACATTCATGAATTTTGTTTCATACTCCATCTTTCTCATCTATAAATAAGAGGCTCTCATTTGGATTTTGGATCCATAACTTTATGCAAAGTCATTATCTTGATATTTTGAATTTTCTCATCCATTGTTCATCCATTTTCACATTTTCATAGCTAGGTTATGTAGGAATTCCACCAAGGAGCATCAAATCTTCATCAAGTCATAATTCAAGTTTACAAGGGATTGGGAAAGGTCCATTTTCCGCATCAAAATGGCACCAATTCCCCCATCAAATTGAGAGTTTGTTGCATTAGATAGGATTTGAAAGTTTTTATTTGTGTTCTTCATTCCATTTCTTGTTTTATGCATTTCAAATGAATTCTATGCCCAGGAATGATGTTTCTAACTTGCATTTGAGACTAATTGTGTGATCTTTCTTTGTGTTTATGTAGGTCTAGGATCACCATTCACACTTCCCTATATGGGGGCACCTCATTCCTCTAATTGCTATTGATTTTCACTCTAGCATACATCTCATCAACAATTTCGGCTCACCTTTGTCCTGCACTAAGTGGGGGCAAGGGCTTCGATAGCCTTTTCCTCACATGTCACTTGTAGTGGCTTCCTTGGCTAGTCATTAAAATTTCATGAATACATAAGAGCAAGCTTGGGATTTGGATGGCATGCCTTAAGTTGGCTCGCATATGACATCTCTTTTTCATGATGTAGCTTATCGAAAACATATGACTTGGCATAAGGCATTCTAAGTAAGCTCTTGTATCCTCTTCTTCTACTTTAAAGAAATTTATCACAGTACAGATGCTTGCAACTACTTTAAAGTGGGGTCATACATCACCACTCACATTTCATTATGTGATTTTCTTTTTCTTGCAAATTCCTCCCTTGGAAGCATTAGGTACAATATTCCCCAGGAAGAGACCTTGCACTTTTCCTCTCTTTGAAACAAGATGAGACCGTTTGCACTTATCCTCTCTTGGAGACATTGGGCATGATGTTCCCTAAGATGAGACCTTGAATGAACAAAGAAAAATCCCTGTGAACAATCCTTACACTATTTTGCAATGTCTATGAATGTCAAGCATACAAAGTTTTACTTACTTCATAGGGCTCGAACCATCATTTTCCTTTGTGGCGCCTCATTAAAATTATCATGAGGTATAACTTTGATATGGTTAAGTGGGAAGCCCATGTAGTGACACAACCTTTCCCCATAGCCACCTTTGTGTTTGTGTTTGTGAGTTTATTTCACCTTTTGGGATTTCTCACCCTGCGAACGACTAGAAGTTCTATGGCCCCAAAGTGAGTATGTTGTGGAATTCTAACCCTGCAGATGACCAAATGTTCTTTGGCCCCAGAGTGAGTACATATTTTTCATTCCATTTTTCATTTTCCTAGGTCTTTCCATTGCATGATTTTGTATCTTGGTGGTTTGACTTAGGATCTTAGATCCTAGGGGCTTGACTACCTCCTTTTATCTTTGTCATTCTTTGTCATTTGCATTTGTATATGTGGAACTCTCTTGAATGTCTACTTTAGTGTGAGTTTGAAGCAAGTTAATCCTATCACTAAAGTGGGAGCTAAATGTGCCAAAGAAAAAAGTACCCTTTGCTTGGCATGAGATTAATTAGACTTAATAAGGCCCTGATTTAGGTATTGTGAGGCATTTTATGTATCCACACTAGCTCTTGGACCCTTTAAAACTAAATAAAATTCTTTTAATGACGTCTTGTGAAGTGTTGTAAAACATTTCTACACTCTTCTAGACTCTATTTATTACAATTCACCTAAAAACCACCTTTTCATCACTAATCAAGTCCTCTTTTGAAGTGTTGTAAAGACTTGTAACAAGATTTCACACTTTTCTAGGCATAACTTCAACATTTATCCCTTTCTTATGCTTTATTTGACCCCTTTATGCCCTTATATGCCTTAATTAAGTGCATTTTTTAATGTAAACCCGACAAAAAACATTAAATACAAGATAATTCCCAACACCCATTTTTAGGTCCTAGGTAGGACCCATTTTCCATGGGTGGCGAATGAGTCCCCCTTGGCTCCAAATTCAAAATTTTTAAAATTTCCTTTTAGATTTTTATTCAAAATCACTTGATGTCAGCCTATGATGAGGTATGAATGGGTTACTAAGGCACACGATTGTATAAATAAGTGTTGTTACATCCATTTTAACCCCCATTCAATTTCATAAACATTCTTCATTACTCACTCATCATTCTTCTATCTCAAGTCAAGTAAGCTAGGGATTTCACATTACAAATCATCAATTTTGCTTCCTAAGACATTCAAGGGCTGAATCTTCCTCCATTGTTGTAGAAATTCAAGATCTATCATCATGGAAAGGTAATCAATTCCATTTTTGCATGTTTCATTCTATTCTTTCATCATTTTGGTTTAATTACCTCAAAGAGGCTTGACTAAGGTAAACGCCCATGCCCTAACATTCAACATCTTTCTCTCTTGTCTTGTGTATTTATATATTTAGGTCTATTGGAAGCATATAAATCATTGAATATCAAGTTTCAAGGTTGCTATATTCCTCTCTTCATTCAACAAGTCAAAATATCAATAAAAACTCATTTTCAGGCTCGTAAATCTGAGTTTTGAAAGTGGACACCTGTAGGAAATCAAAGTGCAAATCATAAGCTCCAAAATCCACTTTTGAAAATCCATAAATTCAAAAGTGGACTCATTCGCCATGGGTGGTGAATGAGTCCCACTTCCATATTAGTTTTATGTTTTTTTCATTTTCTGACACCCTTTTGACAGAGATAGGTTTCGACTCAGTTTACCAGAACTAGGATTGATTCACCCAAAATGGAAAATGAGTCCCTCCATGCCTAAAAAACAACATCAACAACATTTCAAATGTTATTTCTTTTCTTTATCAAGGTTTCAGGTGTACACTTTTAGTTTGATTCATTTCTGTTGCATTTTTCCATTCATTTGTAGGTGATTTTGTATTACACAATGTGTTTTCAAACAAGTTATTTTCCTTTAGTTTTCGTTCATTAGTCAATCAATATTATTTAGCTTCTTGCATTCAAACATTACATGGGTATGTGCAGGATCATGGTATGCCAAAAAGTGGCAATATTTGTAGGGTATGTGGCTGACGACTTTTTTTTCACCCAAAATTAATGAAACGAAAAGGGTTTTTAGAGGAGATTCTCAGCTTTCCAAAATTATAAATTATGATTTAATTTGAATTTAATAAATAATTATTATTCATTTTCTATTATAATTAAATTAAAGTCCCGACGATAGGCTGATTGAAAACATCTATAACTTTCAACGGTATTATATTTTTTTGAATCCAAAACATGCCACATTCTATGCTTTACATACTATAGGATTAAAAAAAGAAAAATTAAATTTCATGAATTTTGACCAAGTTAAGGTGGTCGACATCGAAGTTTTATATTTTCTAAAAGTTGTAATAAAAAATTCATAATTAATTATTTACTTGGAAAAAAAATACAAAAAATATGCATCACATCCGGACATGAGTCCTCTACTTATATATAAAATATTAAAAAAATATTATCATTTTATTATGGTTAGGGTGGTCAGACAGACACCTACTTCTTATTTTTTCCCTGAAATTTAAGTACTCTGCATTGAAATTTCAAATTTTCACCAAATAGATTTTATTTATTTTAAATAAACCTAGTATTTTAGAAAATACATTCAATTTTCTACAAATTCTATTCTTACATATTTTTGAAATAATATAGATAACTTATTCAAATATTTACGTCAAGTTGCCTAACACTGATTTTTCTAAATTTTTTGCCACTTAAGGGCCTGTTTGGCATACCATGATCCTGCACATGCCCACATCTAGGCATATTTCATTCATATTCCATCCATATCACATTAACTTTTGAATGTGAACATAAGCATTTTTTGCCCTTCTTTCTCCTTTTAGGTGAAAAATCCTAGAAGTGTTAGAAAGCAAGTGGGTCCCAAAAATATATGTTTCAATAATTTATATTAAACAAAAAATTAAAAATTACAAACCAAAATGGTTAATTACAATGAACTAGTGAAAATATCTTGTCACAAAAAAATTAGTACATCTTTTCTCGAAGCCTTGCCACGAACATCAACATGTCGCATGAGCATCTTCGTGTCACACTATTGTCCAATCTAGACACACACAAAAATCATTGTAAAAAATTATTTTGTACACAAAAAAAAAGAAAATTACATCAAACTTCTAGAATGACAAAAGTTACAATAGTGAAATAACTATCTAAATATTCAAATGGAGAGAAATAAAATTGAAAAATGAGGAGTTAGAAAATATATCACTAAATAATGTTTCCTCCTCTCCAAGGAAGAAACCTACAAATGACACAAAGGAAGGAATTTTCTTTTGTGGCTATTAAGGAGCTTACTTAAGTCAAAACCCCATTTTGGTATTTCTACCTCCACGATGGCCTAGTTTCTTTATAATATTCAAAATAAAAAATGACAATGATTTGAATTGAAAATGAGAGTAATTGAAATAAAGATAAAATACCAAATACTCTATTCTAGTACTTAGAATTTTGTAAATAAAAACAAGAAATGTAAAGAAGGAGAAAGGGAACAATATTTCAAGAATAAAATAACCTAGAATCTTGTAAAAACTTCAAAGGTGTGAATTAGGGAGGAGCACTATGTGTTGATTCTAAAGTTGTGTGGTACTATAATTGGTGGAAAAAAATCCAAATACAAAGTAAGTAGCTCAAAGAGTTGGATGTGAGATGAAAGTTCATCAAAAGGGCGTAATCTAGAGGATCTGATAGATAAAAACAGATGATGAGGAGTTGCATGGAAGAACTTGTAGTGATTGGGGGCACATAAAAGGATAAAAAATGTGAGGGACTAGTGTAAGATAATTTACAGTGCAAAAAATAGAGAAAAATAATAAGCACAAACTTACCACAATATTTTCATGGAAAACCTGGTAAAATTATACTAGGGAAAAACCACAGGACAAGATCGTTCATATTTTATTTCTTAATAAATTCACAATTACAACAACCTTCAATTGCTATAGAAAAAAATACTTTAATAGGGTATAAGCAATTTGAGAACTATAGAGTTCTTATCGAGCAAAAATTTTGAAGAATAAAAAATGTGACTCATGTACAACTAGATATGAATTTTGACTATTTGTCACTTCTAGAATAACATTAAAATTGACTTCATATTCAAAAAATCTCCCACTTGAAGTCAAACTCCTCTCTTGCGAATAAATCCTCATATTAAAAGACCAATTCCAATGCTACCAATCATCAAGTAACATACAATCCTAGAGAAGTTTTGCACCAAATGAACTTCTCTCTACCAATGGGCTTTGTCAAAATATCTATTGGGTTTACATCAGTGTGTATCTTGGCCAAAGATATTTGTCCTCCTTCCACCACCTCATGTACAAAGTGATATTGAATATCAATATGCATCATTTTGGCATGATATGTTGAGTTTCATGCTAAGTGTAAAGCACTTTGGCTATCATAATGTAACACCATGTTGTCCTGCTTTACTTGCAATTCACCCAAAATTCTATGAAGCCAGATTGCTTCTTTTCTATCCTATGTTGCTGCCATATATTCAACTTCAGTAGTAGACAATGTCACTACTGTCTGCAACTTTGATACCCAACTAACAAGACCTCCAACTAAGGAGAAAATGTAACTTGTAGTGGAATTTCTCTTATCTCTATCTCCACCAAAATTTGCATCCACATACCAATTAACTTGAAGACTATTCCCACTATAATAGATAGCAATAGAAAAAGTTCCTCTCAAATACTTGAGAATCCACTTCATAGTCATCCAATGCTCAGGACCTCGATTTTCCATGTAACAACTAATTACTCCCATTGCTTCTATAATTTCTGGTTTGGTGCACACCATGGAAAACATAAGACTACCAAATATTTGATGAGTACGGTACATGAGACATCTGTGTATTCTCCACTTATGTGATAGGGCACTGTTACAAAGATAATTTAATATGAATAGGAAATGGATCACTAAGTGGTTGTGCATTCTGCACATTGAAGCGTTGTAAAACCTTCTCCACATAAGTTTTCTTATGACAACCATATTTTCCTATTATCTTTATCTCTATGTATCCTCATACCAAGAATCTAATTTAATCTTCCTAAGTCCTTCATCTTGAACTCCCTAGCAAGCTAATCTTTCACATGGATGATTTTATTCATGTTGGAACCTATTACCAACATATCATGAACATACACAAGAAAAATAATAAAACTATCATTATCATACCTTTGAAAATAAGTACAATGGTCAACCTCACATTTGCTAAAACCCAAACTCATTGTGAAGGAATCAAACCAATTGTACCAACACCTTGGCACCTATTTTAAACCATACAATTATTTTCTCAACCTACAAACAAGATTATCCTTGTCTCTTTCCTCAAAAACTTCTAGTTGTTGCATATAAATCTCCTCTAAGAGATCACCATGCAAGAAGGAAATTTTTTACATCTAACTATTCTAACTCCAAATCAAAACTAGCAACAATAGCTAAAAAAACTCTAATAGTACTTAACCGTACAATAGGTGAAAAAATTTCATAAAAAATAATACTAGAATTTTGTGCTTACCCCTTGGTCACCAATTGAGCTTTGTACCTCTCTGAATTATCATTTATTTCCCTTTTCAATTTGAAGACCCATTTGTTCCCAATAGATTTTTGACCCTTAGACAATGGTACAAGTTACCATTACTTGTTCTTATTAAGAGCATCCCTCTCCTCTTCCATGGAAACTCTTCATTTACTTGCGCATTCAAATTCACATGCCTCCTGATATGAACTAGGCTCACGAACATCAATTAGTAATGCATAAGAATAATTACAAGTAGGAGAGTACCTTTCAAGTGCTTTGGATTCTATAGTGTATCTCCTTACAAGGGGTAATATATCACCATGTGGCTCATTTGGTTGTTGTTCACCTTACTTATTTTCATCTGGTACCTACAAATTATCATCATAACTTTCCATCTCAACTGGAATGACTTTTGTACTTTGTTGTTCTTTACCTCTTTGTATTTATTTTCATTACAATAAACATCTCTTCTAACTATAACTTTGTGGGCATTAGTATCCCACAATATGTACCACTTTGCACCTTCTACATAGTCAACAAAAATACACTTTGTGGACTTCACGTCCAACTTATTCTTATTCTCTTTAGGAATATGAGCATTTAAGAATTAGAACCAACTACAAGAAGAAAAGAATAATCAACAAGTGTACCTATCCATACTTCTTTAGGGATTTTAATATCAAGAGCTATAGTGGGTGATCTATTAATCAAGAAATAGGTTATTGAAACAACCTTTGCTAAAAAAAATTGCTCTAAGCCAGTAATGCTCAACATACATCTAGCTTGCTCCATAATTGTATGGTTCATGCATTCAACAACACCATTTTGTTGTGGTTTCCTAGCAATTTCCAATTGTCTTACAATACCAAGCTCACTACAAAACTAGTTAAACTCCCTTAAAAAAAAATCTCCTTTGTAATTTATTCTCAAACATTTTATAGTCCTACCCTTCTAATTCTCTACCAGAGCTTTAAATTTCTTAAAATAAGAGAACACTTTATACTTCTTCTTGTGAAGATAAATCCACACCTTATGAGAATAATCATCTACAAATGAAAAAATATTTGACGAACCCCAAATAGATGTAACATTAAGCTTCCCAAGTATTTGAATGAATTAATTCTAACACATCTTTACTTTTGGTAGTACTTCTAGAAAAACTCAATCTATCATGTTTTTCAAACAAATAATGTTCAAAAAAATTTAAATCTTTACATTTCACAGGTCTGGGAGAAGATTTCTATCTAGTAGTACCTTAAGACCACACTCACTCATATGCCTAGTTGATGCTAGGTTGATACAAAGTTTGCTTCTACATCAAATGTCATTACAACTTCTCCACTACTAGTTTCCCCAACCAACCTATAAATATTTCCAACTTTTTATCCCTTCAGCACAACCAACACACCCTTTGTTACCTTGAGATAGCTATTTTCACCACTGAATTGATAACCTTTTTCATCAAAAACTCCAAGAGACAACAATTTTTTCTTTAATCCTAGTACATGTCTAGCAATCTTGAATAGTCCTTACTATTCCATCAAACATCTTGACTCTTATGTCACCTTCACCAATAGCTTCACAATGGTTTTCATTTCCAATGTAAAACATACCTCCATCACATGACCAATAAAAAGAAAACTAGTCTTTATGTGGAGTCATTTAAAAGGAGGCACTAGAATCAAGAATCCAAACATGAAGTAAAGAGTCGTAGGTTAGTAGTTAATACAGGTCTCCATCTTTTAATTGTATTTAAAATTCTATTAGTTTTTCCTCAAATTCTTGCAAAGTAGAATTTTATTTTCTTGCTTTAGGTATCCTGCAATCCTTTTTGACATGTCCATTTTTTCCACAATTCCAACATTTTACTCTTTTTATCCCCCCATATTTGAACCTAGTTTGATCATGCTCAGTATTTCCTCTTTCTTGAGTTCTAAGAATTTCCTTGAGATTTCTTCCACCTAGAATCTTCAAAAATTATAATGGCCACTACATCTTCAAGGAACAATTTACCACTCGGAGCTAAGTTACTAAGAGCCACAACTAGTTGATCCCAAGTTTTAGGCAACGAGCACAATAAAGTTGCTACCTTATCCTCTTCTTCAATTTTCAACCCCACAGAAGCCAACTTGCTTGTTAGTGTGTTGAAATCATTCAGATGATCTATGAAAAATAAATTATCATGTATCCTCAAATTATACAATTGCCTTTGTAACAAAATTTTATTTTCCAATGACTTCATCTCATACAATTTTTTGAGCTTAGTCCACAAGTCATATGTAGTTTTCTCCTTTGCAACATTGGATAGTACTGAAACTACTCGAGATAATTAGATTATTTCTCTAGCCATGCTATCCTTTTTAGTCCAATCTGCATCACTCATGGATGCAGTTTTTAATGCTACCCCTTTGAGAGCTAGGGCACATCCATCCTTCACCAATAAAGATTGAATTTTTAGCTTCCATAGGGAAAAATTAGAACCATCAAAATTTTACACTTCAAATCTAGTAACCATGCTTCTTGTCATTTTTTACTTCTCAAAAAAATAACTTTTGCAAAAACAACCTTGCTTTGATACCAACTATAAGAAAAATTACAGTGCAAAAATAGAGAAAAACAATAAGCACAAATTTAACATAATATTTGTACATGGAAAACCTTGTAAAATTATACCATGAAAAAACCATATGCAAAGATTTTTCATATTTTATTGATCAAGAAATTTGCAATTACAACAACCTTCATTTGTTACAGAAAACATGACTTCAATAGATTATAAGCAATCTGAGTTGGAGAGTTTTTCTTGAACAAAACTTTCCAAGAATAGAAAATGTGACTCATACAACTACATGTCGAACATTTGGAAAAACTTCCGAACATAGAAAGCCCCAAAAATTTTTTGGCTTCACCAAAAATGCTTTTGGCATGGTTACCTTTGGCATCTAGGGGGGCTACGACATCCCCCCAAGACCCCCTATCACTAGAACCTTCAGTTGTATAGTAGGCCTTTGGTCATGTCGGATGTGTACCATATCAATGTTGACTATCCATCACTACTAGAATAACATTAAAATTGACTTCGTATTCCAACAATTAGTGTATAGAGAAGTGAATTGGCTTGTGAACAAACACAACCTAAGGAGGAAGCCATGAGTTTTAATTTATTGGTAATGTAAGACTATCCTAGAAAAGAGAACCGGGTTGTTTCCAAACACATTCACAAGATAAATAGTGTAAAATATGACTGGTGGAACAAAGAAACATATGAAATAGGTGAGATTAATGTCCATGGTGGATCAATTGAGGAATACCTAAGGAAGTGGAAAGAACAAGTGGAAGAGGAAACCATGGTTTTGATAAAGAAGAGAAGTGGATTGTGACCAAACACAATCCCAAGACAAGTAGCATAAAGGATAAATGGTGGAACAAAGAAATTTATGAAATAGGTGAGAGTAGTACCCAAGGTGGATCACTTGAGAAATACCTAAGGAGGTGGGAAGAACAAGTGGAAGAGAAAACCATGGGTTTAAATTTATAGGCAGGAGCAGGCTATCATATAAAATGAAGGGACTCATTTTTTATTTACAACAGGTGTCTAATGTAGGGAAATCTTGAGATAATCATTAGGAATATACATTGTGTCAAGGAAATAGAAAATTTTATGGTAAAGTGTGTGTTTAATACATCACAAGTTACATTATACAATTGGGTGTAACCTTGTTTTAAAAATAGTTTTGTATGATTTATTGCTTTGGAATCAAAATTTGAGGTGATTTAGATTGGTCTATTTGTAATTGAGTGAATATATTTATACAAGCTAACAATGATGTCCAAGTGGAATTATTTTGGTGTATGAAACCTACTATATTGGTTTTGCACCAAGAGATATATATTTTAGGATGGTGCACACAATGATGATTGTTGGAAAGGTATGAATTGTACCACATGGAGGTTCTCTACTGATGAACCATTGGAATTCATGAATCCATTATTTCAATTTGGAAATAAGTTTCATGTGGTTTTAGGATTTATGTCATATTGAGGTTGACATAGATTAATTGGTAAGTTGGAGTAAAGTAAAAATATGTGGTATTAAGTCACTTGGGAGAAAGTGAAGAAAATCAAGGAGAATAAAAGGGTGATATGTAAGTAAAGTAGAGAGGAAGTGAGAATAGAGATGTCAGTAAGGTAACAAGGAGTATGATATGGAGTGTAAGCATGTGAGAATCCTATGGTGGTATTTTGCAGCCCATGTTACAAATATAAAATTGGTGTTCCCAAGTTATGTGTTAATATAAGTAAGAATCTATTGTGGTGCATTGTAAATTTTTTTGTGGAACCTTGATATAATATGAAGTATTTAAAAGTTGGTTTTCCCTTATTAAGGGTTACTTAGGTATATCTAGTATTATTTTGTTTTATTTATTTATTTTATGTGTGTTTATTTATGTGGATTGCATGGTTATAAAATCTTTCTTGGGGCCCTCTAACCATGATTGCATCAATGTATAATGTGCCTTATGCTAGTGTTTTTAGTATTTTGATGTATTGAATGGTTTCCATTAGACCAAATATTGTCTAAGGAGAGAAATATTGTAGCATATTTATGTCTAAACCTATAAAGAGCATTAGAATATTGCTAAGATGGTGTTTACATTTTTCTTGGAACTTCTTATTACTATTTATGTTGATGTTGATTATGTGGACAATCCATTAGATATATAGGGATTCGTTGATGTAAATTGGGGTAGTTAACTTGGATAGTTGAAGGTCCACTAGTGGCTATTATTTTCTCTCTATTTGAAGGTGTAGTGATTTGGATGAGTTAAATTAATCCCATGAATTCTTTGTCCACCAACTACTATACATTCCTCTAAGGAGGCATCCAGGTTACAAAGATTCTGTATAAGTATTTTTTTTATTGCACGATTCTTAGAATTAGAAGTTATAGTCAGAGTGTTATTTGTTTAGCCAAAAATCATATATATCATGCTTATACTGATAATTTTTATGTCTAATATCACTTTGTGCAAGAAATGGTTAAGAATGGTAAGGTCTTGTTTTGTGAAGCTAGTGACCATGAATAAGTTCTCTTGGTGCAAGATGGTCATGGGTATGTGCAAGATCATGATGGGCCAAAAAGTGGCGATATGATGGGTATTTGTAGGGTATGTGGCTGACGACTTTTTTTTACCCAAAATTGATGAAACGAAAAGGGTTTTTAAAGGAGATTATCAACTTTCCACCAATATAAATCATGCTTTACTTTAAATTTAATAAATAATTATTACTCTTTTTCTATTTGAATTATGACTAAAGTCCTAATTGATAGGCTGATTGAAAAACATCTATAGCTTTCAAACGATATCACATTTTTTGAATCCAAAACATACATCACATACAATAGGATTAAAAAATAAAAAAATGAATTTTAGACCAAGTTAAGGTGGTTAGACATACAAATTTTATATTTTTTAAAAGTTGTAATGAAAAAAATCATAATTAATTATTTACTTGGAAAAAAATTACAAAAAAATATGCATCACATCGGGACATGAGTCCTCTCCTTATATTTAAAATCTTATAAAAAATATTATCATTTTATTGTGGTTAGGGTGGTCAGATAGATACCTACTTCTTATTTTTCCCCTGAAATTTAAGTACTACTGCATTGAAATTTCAAATTTTCACCAAATAGATTTTTTTTTTAAATAAACCTAGTAGTTTAGAAACTACATTCAATTTTTTACAGATTCTATTCTTACATATTTTTGGAATAATATAGATAATGTATTCAAATTTTTAAGTCAAGTTGCCTAACTCTGATTTTTCTGAATTTTTCACCACTTAAGGGCCTATTTTTTCCATGATGATCCTGCACATACCTTCATAGGCCTTGATACTTGTAATTAGATCTATTTATTTTACCTATGGATGTATTTCTAATGGGGTAAGTGTATGTAAATGAGGGACCAAAAGTGGTCTTAAGTTTCCATTTTTTAAATTAGGAAAATCTCATCTTGAATGACAAATTGAAGATAGTTATGCTCAAAATCTTTGATTTGGATTCTTAATGAAAATCCAACTATAAGGGTTTGAAATATCTAAAGAAAATAATAATGTAAGTGTGTTATAATGTGCTCACATGTGTGTGAAGAAAATATAATCTCTCACCCTCCCTCCCTCCTTCCCTCTATATTTCTCTTTATCTCACTGCTCTTTGTCTCTTTCTATATATCTTTGCTCCTCTCTTCATCCCTTCCATTTCTACTTCTCCCTATCTCACCTCTCTCCCTATCTCCATATCCCTTTATATATCTCTCTATCTCTCTTTCTTCCACTCTAGACCTATCTCTCTACATCTCCCTTCATCCTTCCCTCTCTACTTTTCTCTATCTCAACTCTCTCTATCTATCCTTCTAGATATATCTCTATCTCTCTCCCCCCTCTCTCTCTATCTCTCTCTTCTCTCACTCCCCCTATCAATTGGAATAAAAAATGGTAAAAGGGAATGGGTATCTTGTGATTCAAAACCAACATGCTCTATTTTTTACAATCTGCACTTTATATGACATAAAAAATGCATTTTTCATGGTGTCGACAAAATATCAAACCTCACTAGGAAGTATTTTGTGTAGGATACTCAATAGTATTATCTTGGTATTGATGGAAAGGATAACTTTATTGGCAATTTTTTTTTTTTCAAGAAAAAAAAAGATCTCAATTAGTGAATCTTTTGTAATCGCTAGAAGTATGTGGAAAATCCCTGTGAATTGTAACTTTTTAAAACCAATAAAATGTTTTCATTAGCAATTAAAACCTATTTTAAAACCAATAAAATATTTTCACTAGCGATTAAAACCTATTTTCAAACCAATAAAATATTTCCATTGGTGAATTAAACCCATTTTCAAACCAACAAAATATTTCTATTGGCAAATTAAACCTATACTCAAATAAATAAAATATTTTTGTTGACAATTAAAAAATATTTGCAAACCAAAAAAATATTTTCATAGGTGAATTAAACCTATTTTCAAATGAATAAAAAAAACATTGACGAATTAAACATAATCTCAAACCAATAAAAAAATTCATTGGCGACATAAACTGGTATGTTAATAAAAAATCATAGTGCTATGGGTGGCGAAAATATCAAATGCTACATATTGTTCTATTCAATGAAATTTTTTCCACACATCCAAATTCCATCATAAAGTGTCCAGAATGGGGACAAGTGTCAACATATTTATTATGTTTGAAGCCAGATGTCAATGCAAATTAATATAACCCATGACCATTCGATGAATTTTTGATGGATGCTTGTAGTTGCATTCTGGAAGAAAATGTCTAAAGCACTAGAATTGTGAATTCAAACCTCTGAAATAATACTAGAACTGTTAGATTTCCAAAAATCAATGGTTGACGTTTTATTACTTATTTAATCACTTAAAGTCATGACACCCAAATTAATATTTTATCGTTGACTAGCTACCAGTAATTGAAGGTTGCTTAAGTTATGACTTAAGCATTTGGAGTCATCATGGTGACTGGCCTCTTGACCTAGGTGATTATCTATTCTATGGAGTATCAAATACTTTAATATCTCCTAAGTTAGGTGAAAAATATTTTCTCACAAAAATCAATGGTTGAGATATGCAATTAACGATCAAGCAGCTCCCGCATGCCTGCACTATTGAGAAGGTGATGTCATCAATTTTCTGTAGTAATGCAAGATTGTGAAATTTGTCCTCAGTGGGACCAAGCTTCAGCTTATGGTTACTACTCTAAAAGGAATCAACAATCAACGCTAAGTTCATCAAAGATCAACGGTTCTCACAAGATGGATGACTATAGTTGCATTTTGAAAGAAAATGTCTAAAGCACTAGACTTGTGAATTTAAACCTTTAGAATAATGCTAGAACCATTAGATTTTAAAATATCAATGGTTGACATTTTATTATTTATTAAATCACTTAAATTCATAACTCAATTTTTTTCAAATAATATTATCACATCAAGTGGTGAATTAAATGTTCAAGTGTTGAGTATTTGATGTCATTGTCTTCATTCTAACTTCTATATATACTTCACCAACTTGATGTTCTTCATAGTATTTATAATATATTTGGAATTTGTTTCTTTTTTCTCTATTCTCAATTTAGCTTTGATATTATGGAATCTTCATGGTGCATCATGTTACCCAAAATTTTTTGGGAGAAAAGAAGCAATGATGCCTACAATAGATGAAAGTTGGGTATGATTTTTATTATTACCTGTGTGTAGGTTGAGGAGGCTATAAGAATAATTGTGGGTAGGGAATGAATTTAGAACAACCCCCATGCTCCATTTTTTGAGGTAGATTATGCTTTCATATCCAATTCCATGGGTATTTTGTTAGATAAATATTTGGCGAAGATGTTATAAATACGTTATTTGCAACCTTTCATTTACTCTCTTTCTTTGTTGGAGTTGGCACTTGAGGTTTACAATTTTGAAATTGGGTTAAAGCCTATTGGTGGAAAATTCCCCAAACTTGAACTAGCTACTTGTACAATGCAAGCTCTTGTTGTGGTTAATATGAGGTGTGGTCTAGTGTGTGGTACGACCAATGAATCATTACAGAGTCTATAGTTTTGGAGGAAGGATTTGGGTGATTCCATTTTCTTATCTATTGTTACTTTGTTCAATTTGATTCACATCATTCTCAAACACTTGGTTGAGGGCCTTTGCTATTGTTACATATTTTTTTAGTAATGAATTATGTCAATATTTTATTGTACAACTCTTGTAATATGTATTTTATGACTGGTTTTTTTCACGGTTAGTAGCTTTTTGGCCAGGCTGGCTATTTTCTTCATGACTACTTAAATTAAAATACTTTTTGTGGATCAATTCTTGTAAATCATTTTTTTCTTTTTTGAATATAAAAATGTCGCTTTTAAGTTTGAAAAGATGTTTATATTTTTTGTATGATTCAAGTTCAACATATAGTTTTGATCATAAGTAAGCAAAAATTATTGTGACTTATTAGTGGAAAAATGTTGATAATGATTAAACTACAACAAGCCATTTAATTATCTCTTTTCAATGCCTTAAAGTACTCTACCTTTCATTTAATTCTCAATTTTTTTATCAATTTCCAAATATCCTCCAAATAGTATTTCATTGAAGAAAATGTGGTTGTGGTACTATGGATTAATGCCATATGTACCTAGGAAATCTTTAAAAGATTCAAAATTAAGTTGCTCTTCTAATCTGAAGCGAGTGAAATGTTTGATTTGATAAATTGATACTGAAAATAGTAGAAAGTATGGCATGTGGCACATGCTTTCTTTTTATCAATTTTTGCATATTTGTCGGATTGTCTTTCTTTGAAGAAAGTGTAGCTGTGGTACCACAGATTAATGACATATGTACATTTGAAGTGAGTGATTGGATAGCTTGATATTGAAAATTGCATGACGTATTGTAGATGATGATGTCATTAATCTAGCGATCAATTGAAATAAGATTTATAATGATTTCATATCATTTAAGTGGCAATTTTCACAACTTTTCAGCTTGAGATACAATGTGTATGTAGCCAAATGTCAATCACAATAAACATTGTAAATGTAAGACTTAAGTTACATGATTAAGTTGGCTACTTGTTTTGCACAATTATCATTATACCTAACCTCACATGACTCATGAGTAAATAGGGATCAGGCTAGTAGTGGTGGCCCATAAGTAGGGATAGTGAGCACAACTGAAATCATTTGTAGAAGGCTAAAGGATTTTTTATTGAGTACAATGTTCTAAATTTTCATAAAGGTTTTCATTTTGCAAGGTTAATAAGGAAGAAGAAGATGTGGTATTATTGGGGATACTCTAAATCCTCTTTCCTCCAGTTATATAGTTGCCAAGGAAAAGACCAATTTTCTTCAAGTTCAAAATGGGTGGAACTGGAAAGAAGTTGATTTGGTTCACCTGGCTTCTAAGACAGGTTTTGAACCAGGTTGAGGAGCTCTGATGGAGATAAGTGCTTTCACAAAGAGTACACCCACATAATTATTTTAATCTTGTTTGCATTCAAAGCTGGTGACTTCTCATACTCCATTTTGAAAGAGGCCCTCAAAGGGGAATTGTGGACTTTTAGATTCATCATGTGCTATCTCAATGCAATATGGAAGCAACACGTAGAAGGTGGTAGCAGATTTACTACCCCTTATCTTCTACATGACTTTGGTTCTTAAATAGGATAGGTACATTTTGTATTTTCACAACTCCCTTTTCCCCAGCATGGTAGGCAATCCGTATGGATTCTCAAAGTCATTTGTTTGGTAATATGGTCTGGATCCCATAGCCACCACTACCAGATTGGAATCAATTATGTCATGTTGGGTTGTTTTGGTGCATTAGATTAGGCATATTATAAATGTAGAAGCATATTTGAGATCCCAAGATCCAAACCATGGTAAAAAAGCCTCGTGGTTTGAGAATATGGTATAAGAAAATCTCTTCCATTGTCACCAGTAGCAACTTTTAATCAATTATGTCTGATGTAAAGTGACATGTGTCATTTATACAAAACAAGAGCTTGCATGCTCTACTCATCTTTAAAAAGCTATGTAATAATGTAACATTGTAATTCAGTGGTAATAAAATAAATGTTTGTGTTATTCTTCGGTATTCCTTTACAGTAAATAATTATTTTGTGTTTTTACTGTCTATTCAAATTATTCAAGTAATGTAATGGAATAAAATAATGGAATGAAATATTTAATAAACTTAGAAAAATTAGATTTTTTCCTTTAAGAGATTAAGTATTATCTATTTATGAAATATTTGCATGAAAATTTAAAACATAAAGCAATATAAATGAAAAAAGAAAGTTGCCATCAAATTAACAAAAAACACTAAAAGTTGTCACTCTTGCCAGAGTTTGCTAAAATGTTATTGATTTATAATTTATTGTTGACCTGCTCTCTCAATTCCCAGTATAATTCGTCATTTTATTAAGTCCTTTACAATGTTAAGTTATTAGCCCCTAGGCATTGATTTCAATCAATGTATTGCTTTTAAAGGGATTCTGCGAGTTCACAAGATGCTTCGAGTAGATCTATGTGTGACTCGCGGAACCGTAGAATGGATATGTGGACTCATGTCGATGACTCCATTAGGATTGTGTATCCTAGTGCCACTAAAGTTTAATAAAAATTTAAAACACATGTTTATTGTTTATATCATAAATTACTCAACTGTTTGATGAACATTTGATGGATTGTTGTAGTTGCATTCCAGAATGAAATGCACAAAGCACTAGGCTTGTGAACTCAAACCTTTGGAATCACCCTATAACTATTAGATTTACAAAGATTAATGGTTGAGAATTTTTTTGAGAATTTATTTCTAAGTGTCATTATAGAAATGTAATGTATTAATTGTATAGTTCGGAGGCAACATGTTGACATTTCATTCACTTTAATATTAAGAAAAAAAAAGTGAACTTTATATTGCTAAGTGATCTTATTTTTAAGTGAGAGAGTCAACACATAGGGATATTTGAGATTTCTTATTGCATTGCACCAAGGAGATTCTAGGTTCTAATAAATCTAGTCCACACCTATCAATATTAATCTTTTCAAGAATCAAAATCTAGGTAAGTGAAAGGTAAAATTCCTACGACTACGTTTCATCATTTCTTAAAATCTTATTTTGTCAAACTTTGAAGTTTGGATGTGGGGTTGAGAGACTTCAAAAAAATTAAGGACTAAGAGGGAATTCATAATTTCACATTGTACAAGGATGTCTACCACCACTAGCAGACCAAACAAAGTTATTGGGAAAGGCAGAGAAAAATTGGATAAAAAAATACATTATGTTGGACTGCTTAAAATTTGGGGTTTCATTGATCAATACCATGATATTTATGATCCTAAAATCTATGGTAGGCTTACCTCAAAACTTAGATTTTCATCTGAGAATAAGGCTACAAACCAAATGAAAAATAATAGTTTTAGTGCACTATGGGTAAGTGGATTAGGGCACATGATGTTACATGAGGGTTTCCCTTACCCAAAATTTATCATGGTCTATGCCCACAATTATGATGATAAAAAAAGAGCAATTGTTAATAAAGATAGAAAAGAAGAATTGTTATGCATTAATGCAAAAGAATTTGGAAAAGCATTGGGGTTTACAACCAAAGAATATGGAAACATCCACATTGGCCTAGAAAACCTTGCTAGTGATTATGAAGCAATCGATGAAAGGGACAAAAATAATTTCCTAAACTAAAATAGTTCAAGATTGAAATAAATTGAAAGGTAATCATAAGCCTCCTTATGATTTTGATATTTTAAAATCATGGGTTCAGGATACTATTTCCATGCTAGCATTTTGTGTCAGTCTGGATAGAAATTAGGAAGGGGGTGCAAGCCTCCTTGTATTGGTATATAATATCCATTATGTTGTTCCACCTCAACCTGTCAAATGTAACTTCATTGAGAAAATTATAGAATCAATGCATAAATAATTTTTAATGATTAAAGGAGGTCCACACTCAAATTCCACTAAGACATTTAGGTTCAAAACCTACTTGTGCTATTTATTTCTATTCAAATTTAGTGGAATATTTCAGACCAACAAGCTTCAAATTCAGCCCTATAGAAATGTTGAGGAAAAGAAAATGAATCCAATATATGATTGGACCACTAAGATAAGGATGCATGATTCTCAAAGAAACTACAATCATTTTGCAGACTACTTTTTAGCTCCATTGCATCAAGTAATTACAAATACTCCAATGCCTAGATTGTCTATGTCATGTAGAAATTGCATTCAACTAGGAAAAGAAATAGAATTTGTTGATTGGTACTTAATGGAAGAATATATTGTGCTAAAATTTTATGGATCAAGAGTAGAGCCATACAAACTTCCAATACATGTGACATAAAGGGTTTTTGCATTGGAATATGTAAGGAAGATGTAGAGTAATGATGAAATACACTTTATTAGTCAGTAGAAGAAAACTCTATTTCCTTCTTTACCTTTTTAATGTGGAGGGTTCACATTTGAGAGAAAAGCATTTATGGTGGTACTTGATCTTTTGAATTTTTTGAATTTTGATGTTACCTATCATTGACAGTATGATCCATCTGACACCGTTAAATCAATGATTATGGCCAATAGGAATGTTGCAAGTATAATTCAACATCAAAGTAAACCCTTGCTTGAAAACTTGAGAAATAAGGATTCTTGGGATAAGGTCAAAATAGCAATGGAGAAAGGTGATGTTGAGAAAGGTATTTCTTTTAAACAAATTTTCAATAGAAATTATGGCATTGCACCATTCGACAATTAGGAGGTACAACAATTTTTATGAAAAATGTGATAAACCATCTAGTAGAGTAAAAATGACAGATTATCTAGATAAGGAAGTTGCAAAAAAAAATGGTCATGATAAAAAAATTAATACCTTTTGGTCTATGAGGAAGGAGCTAGGTGAACCAAGAACTCTTGCAAACTTTGGAGATAACGAAGAAGATTATGAGTTTAGCAAATTATGGAATATAGAGCATCCCAATGAACATGAAGATTGAGAAACTGATGATGAATCTAATGATGATAGGGAAGAAAAAAGCTATGTCAAAGTTGGTTTAAGTGAGGTCACAAAAGAAGCATATACTTCAGGAGCAACCATAGCCAAAAAAATGGGTTATGAAGGTGGTCCTTTGGGGTCCCAAGGACAAGGCCTTTTGAAAGTAGCAAATGTAGAGAATAGAAAACCAAGTGATAAATGGGGCCTTGGATCTGATAAAATTGACCAAGGGTATACAAGTACAATTGAAACAATTCATTTTGTTAAAGCTTCAAATCCTAATCCTTAAGGTCAGATACAATCACAACTAGGACATTCCCATGGTGAAGAACCTAGTGCAACTAGCATTACCACTGGTGGCAATGGTATGTGTAGTAGTACTAGTAGTGGTCAACATGTGTTGTGAGATGGGGTCAAAAATCAAATAGCATAGACAAAGTGACAGCCAACACTTCTAAACTATTAACCTCATCCAAACAAGAGAAAACAATGAAAGCATAAGGAAAATAAAACATCAAATCAAAATACTCCCCATACTTGAACTTGAATAAAGATTCCAAGATGAATGGATGGGAATGCATGAGGGGGATGTTACGAAATAGATGGTTCAGATTAAGTCTCAGAAAAATATGCCAAGATCAATGGTCCAGAATTGATGCACCAAAAATATGCCATGCATGGAAAAGCTATGACGCCGACAACTATGACGCCTGAAAGCTATGATAGACATGCAAGACATGCAAGCTATGACAGAAATGAATGTTATGACAGGGGATTATGACAGAGCATCTTTCACCAGGTGGTGCATAAATAATTTATTCAAATTATTTATTTGGAGAAAATGAAAAGAGGGGAATTTAATTAAATTTATTAATTTAATTAAATGGAGAGATGAAAAATAGACCTTAAATAATTAATTTAATAGGGGAGGTGGAATGGGATAGTTAAATAATTTTAATAATTATTTAATTATAGAAGAATTAAAGGACCATGAATAGATAAATAATTAATGGTAATTATTTAACTATAAATGAAAAGTGACAAAATAATTAAATAAATAATAATTTATTTAACTATTGAAGAAGAGGGAGAAATTAGTGATGCAATTAGTTTATTTAATTGATCAGGATAGAATAAAAATTAGAAAGTGAATTAATTAAATAATTATTAAAAATTATTTAATTAATAGAGGAAGATGATCAAACATAATTGAATAACTAAAATTATTCAATTATCGAAGGATGACGATGAAGAAAAATGATAATTGCAGGCTTAGGACATGTTTCATTGTCTACATTTTTTCCCTCTTTGACATAATGCAATTCATCGCATTGTGTCAAAAAATTTAATTCTAAAATATGCCCCAGTGAAAGAAGAATGATGAGGAGGGTTGTGTATGCCCCCTCGAGAGGATAGGTGAGTTCAAAGAACACGAGTGTGTTCTTGAAATGGATGATAAGACTAGAGGATGAAGGATAGAAGAAATGTTAGCTTGGAAGGAGATGGATAATATCGTGGAAGAGAAAGGAGGATGAAGATGGAAAGATAGATGAGAAATGATAAGTGAACCAACTTCCATGCTTACATTTTTATATTTATCATCATTGGGAAGATTATTGTAATGGCCAACAAACACCATGATATGGCGTAGGCCAAGGTGTGCAAGGTTGTACCATCACATGAGACATGCAACTGTAGAAAAGGATGATCATGACTCATACTAAGAGAGCGATTGCCCCAGTATTTTTGTCATAATCAATCAAAAATAGTAAAGACAGGCAAGAAAAATCATGAAATGTCATTGCTTCTCTAAATTTTTGTTGTCAGGACATCCTTGAGGAACTAGCATCATGATTTCCAAAAGACAAAACAAACATCATGAAATTAAATTCCAATTGCTTGCCAAGTGTCTGAATGTCAAAATGTCAAGTGTGGTGGAATGTTGGATGTCTTGGTGTCAAAATACTAGGGTTAAAAATATGAAGATGCCAGATTGGTGTTGAGTTCAAGAAGGACACATCCTGAATGATGTTAATGTCAAGATTGTCGAATTCAGGAAGGACACATTCTGAATGATGTCAATTCCAAAGTGATGCCAAATTCGGGAAGGACACATCCCAAACGAGATCGATGTAAGGATGTTGGATTCAGGAAGGACACATCCTGAATGATGTTGATGTCAAGATGCAGGAAGGACACATCCTGAATGATGTTGATGCCAAAATGTCAGATCTAGGAAGGACACATCTTGAATAATGTCAATGTCAAGAGGAACATATCTCGAATGTCATGAGAATCCTCAAAATTCTAGATGACCATGATGATGCCTAAGAATGAAACATCCTAGGGCATGATTAAATGACGGGCTACCCTTCAGAAGGACATATCTGTCGAGTAAGAAAGATTTGACTAGTTTGACTAAGTTTGACTGATTTTGATCAATTTTGATATGCCAAGTGATTGTCATGCTTGATTGACAAATTAGAGAAGTTTACTTAGGTAAATTATTCATTCAAATTTTGACAAAGACCATGATAAATTTAGAGACTATTTCATGTGTGTGAGAAAATTGTGTAATGAACCGTAATGGACTGACCTAGTGTGGCCTTGGGGGCTCATCGACAGATGGCCTTACCTACGTCATACACTCAGAGATCTCATAGTTCGAGATGACCAATGACTTTGTCTTGTTGACCAAAGATTGAGTCATGACTTATTTTGACAAACCTACTAGGACTGACCTAATGTCTCGAGGGCTCGAAGATGAACCTTGCCTATGTAGCAAAAGCACAGAGACAATGTAGTTCGACAATGACAAAGACTAATCAAGACTTGAATTGACGTGACTATGTTGACTGATATGACTCCATTTTTTTGAATTTTTGGTTTTTCTTTAGGATGTTTTACTATTTAGAGGTCTTTTTTAAGGACATTTTTCAATTTTTAGGTCTTTTTTAGAGGACATTTTATGATTTTTAGGTCTTTTTTCAAGACATTTTTTGATTTTTAGGTCTTTTTTCAAGACATTTTATTTTTTTTAGGTCTTTTTTAAGGACATTTTTTTATTTTTAGGTCTTTTTTAGGACATTTTTCAATTTTTAGGTCTTTTTTCATGACATTTTATGATTTTTAGGTATTTTTTATAGGAAATTTTATGTTTTTTAGGTCTTTTTTCAAGACATTTTATGATTTTTAGGTCTTTTTTAGGATATTTTATGATTTTTTAGGTCTTTTTTAGGACATTTTATGATTTTAAGGATCACGTGCAGTACCCACTGTAGTCTTATGATAAAAGTATACTCCTAGTCAAGTTGAGAATGAGCCAGGTAAAAATGGAATGGAAAGAAAAGGTACGACTAGCATGGACAGTGGATAGTATGCAAGACTTGATTTTAGCCATTGTCAACCATGGACATAAATGTCATGATGTCAGGGTGAAGTGTTATGACAAATTTCAGAAAGAGTATGTTCATTAGGGACAAAGGTAGATAGAATGATAGTAGATGACACAACAATGACTGACTACACATGGTGCCTGTTTGCCAGGTTTTCACCATGGTACTTATACAAAGTGCTTGTTTACTAGGTTTTCATTATTGGATGAATTATTTCTCTTTATTTTTGTCATCATTTTTTATTTTGTGTCACCAAGACGCCTGTTTGCCAGATTTTCATCAAGGTGAATATTTTTTGTATTTTTCAATTTTTTTGTATTTTTTTAAGGACTTTTTCCCTAGCTCTCTGAAGCTAGGTATAAAATTGATAAATTCCTGATCCATGGAATGCCTTGACAATGTCCTGATATTGTGTGGATGACCGTACTAGACGAAAGGACCTGATCGAGATTAGGAGTACGAGTGGCAGATATGAAGGATGATAGATGTGATGAATGAAAGAGCCTATGGTAGGATCCCTAATGTGAAAACTATGTGGGCCATCAGGTTTCAATCAAAAAGGAGCTTGGGCAACCAACGAGCTAGAGTACAAGGAGTTTTCATCAAAGATACATTGAAATACATCGCCAATGGAGGGATATGATGGATATGTGAACATGGATGGATGGAATAAAGTATATGGTATGAGTGAGAGTGACATGGATATAGACCTTAGATCAACAAGCGCTTTGTTTTACTTTTTTCCTTGATAGATGCCCCTAGTGATTTTTGATGGAGAGGCATACTTTGAGATCAATTTTTTCTCATTTTCACTTTTGAATTTTATTTTTGTTTTGTTTGATAGCTTTTTATTTTGGCTATGGGACTTGTCTTTATCTTCTTTTCTTTCTTTTGATTTTTGATCTCCTTATAAAGATATCTTGTTCATTGGAGCTTTTCCTTTATTATTTTCTTGAGCTATGATTTGTTGATCCATGTCTATGATGTGAGTGGATGTGTGTGAAATGGGGGAAGTAGGTGAAGTGAAAGGAATGTTTAGTGGATGAATGGGAGTGGCGATGCCATTAATGGAATCTTTTGGACTATCCTTTTCTATACTGTTAACTTCAAAGGAGGCTTGCACATCCTTAATGACTTGGAAAGATGAATTAGTAAAGATGACAATAGGAGATTCATATCCTAGCCCAGGGTAGGTGGGATGGAAGGATGATGATTAGATATCCTCAACGGGGTCATACTAAAAGAGTGGGTTATCGTAAATTTCTTGGTCAAACAAGGGGTTATAATAGATATGAAAAGCTTGAGAGGAAGTAGATATGGCGAAGGCCGATGTGTCATTAGGGTCCCGAAAGGTTTCAATCCAAGCACGACCATCCTTTTGTGTTCCTTCTATAACAATCTTGACATCAACATTGGAATTTTGATCTCTATTAGTGGAATTAGCATCGTCATTTGCTAGTAAATTATCCATATGATATTCTCCACATCCCATGTCATGAGTTTGGACCTTGGGGTTTGATGGCGGGGTAAATGGAGTGTATGACTTGGTCAATGAAGATGGATCAATGTAGTGAGATGATGTGGAAATGGATGTGGACATGGAAGGCTTCACAAGTGCTAATGGGTCAATGAATTTGGAAGAAAAAGATGTCGAAGCTTCCCTATTGATAGGAACTTGACGCTCTGATACACCGCATAAGTTGGTACAATATTGGAACGGATCAGGGTCTCTATATATAGTAATCTCAGTGCCTTCAAAAGGAAACTTCAAACATTGGTGATACGTGGAGGGGACAACTTTCAGTGCGTGGATCCAAGGTTGATCGAGTAAAATTTTGTATGGAAGGTCCAAATCTAGAACTTGACAAGTGGTGTCTGTTGTCAATTCAGATTGCACTCGAACGCTTGAATAGTTAAATTCAGCAATCTGTTGAAACATGGAATGACTCTTAGGCCTGTGGGTTGCCTAAAACTGAGAATCAATCTCCAGAGAGGGTTGGTTCCCTGATAAAAATCCCCTAAAATCTAATTGACTTGGTTGGGAAAGAGGTAGAAATATTAAGTCTGAATTCTAAACTATGAAACTTTTAATTTACGGTGATGCACCGAAGAATCCAACTTGTAGAATTTAACTCATAGAACAATTACTCACTATTTTCATTCGCACAACTAGATCTAGAAGTTTAAACACTTGAATATTTTAAACAAAGGCTATTAAAGAAATAATCACAGAAGGGAAATATGATTTCCACAACTAGACTGTTTGATTATCGATTAACACAATGTTTAACTAGTGGATTTAAACCTGGATGCATGTAGAATTCACTAAGGAGACAGAAATATTTAAAGGTTTCAAAAAACTACAACACAATAATTACTTCGATCAATCCCACATGACAAAGATGCTTGAAACTTGAAGGCAAATTCTAAAATACTGAAACTTGAAGGAATTCTCTGCAATAACACGATCTGAACCTGTAAAAAAAACACTGCTGTATTAATCTGTAAATAAATGCTGAGTTACAAGATAGTCTTCTTTGTTGAAGGCAAAGGCAGAAAACAAGAACTAGAAATGAAAAATAGCTAATTTTTTCAATATATACAAAAACCTTTCCAAAAGGCATGCAAAAAAAACTGAAAGTCCAACTTCAAGAAAGGGTGATGATTCCAAAGCCAAATCTGAGCAGAAGAAAATATCTTTGCAAATAAGGCCCAAAACCATGCAAAAATAAGTCCAAACAAGCTCAAACTCACTGCTAAGTCATAACTGATACATGCATTATTCCAACTCAACTGCAACTCCCTGAAAAAGTGGCTTAAAGCATGCAAAACTGCCTCATTTTTACCAATCCTCCCATGGGAACTGAAATTCCAACTCTATTATCATGTGCATGATAAAAATATCTAACACTTCAGTTAACTTTGCCTATTATAATATCTTTTATTTGCATTCGTGACTAAATTAATTAAATGATCTATAATTTAATCATTTAATAAATTTAGCTATTATTGGTCAATGCATATAATAGATATTAATGTAATAAACAAAACTTAACTAAAAAGCCCACGGCCATACATACATACTTGGCATATTTTCTAAATACTTCCACATTTTATTGATAGAAGTGGCCAACCACATTAACTCAATCATATTCGACCATACCATTAGCCCATCCCTTTGGAATATTTGACAAAGTCGTCCTCATATAATAATTCAAAATTATTATGTCAAAGGCAATAATTAACCTTCAATGTTGACTTTAGGGAAAATGAACAAAAAGAGCTAACAAACCCTAAACTCATTATCATTTCTCTGCATTCGACTTAGAGAAGTTTGAAGAAAACAGCCGCCGCCACCCAAACCCTAGCCGCACTTGCTGATATTTCTGGTTTTTCCACCATTAAAGAGCTCGAATCTGGTCTTTTCTTGGCTGCCATTGTCATCTTGAAGTCATGAACTTGCTATTTCTATAAAAAATTTTCATGAAGAAGTTTGAATCTAGTTTATTTTGGGCGAATCTGCAGTATGACATTTTTTTAAAAACGTAGAGAGGCATTTTGGGGTGCGATTTCTTGTTGAAATCGATGCTTTATCATTTCTTTGAGACTTGGCTGTGAACTTGGCACAAAATCCATGCTCTTCTGGTCGCCATCTGATCTTGAGCTACAAATTTGAGTTTCTGATTTCTTCAAATTTGAATATTGGAGATTTCTGGAGGTATTTTGAGATAACAGTCTAATTTTTTTTTGCTTTTCCTGTGCATTTCTAAAAGCTTTCTTTACTTCTTAAAGATGCATTAAATATCTTTGAAGTATTTTGACAAACAAAGAACAATCTTTGCTTTAAAAAATTGAATCTGTGTCTTTGTTCTATGTATGAACCAGTTTTTCCATTACTGTTCATTATTCTCTGTAACTTCTTCAAACTGGGTATCCATGACAGTCTCTTATATCATCTCTTGCACTTCTAAAACAAACCTTGAAGAATTTGTAATATCCTCCTTGAAACCCAATCTGGGTATGCATAAAAATACCTCTCCAAGCTGTGGCTATTATTATTTCCATCTGGGTATATGTGATGTATTTGATTTGTTACACTGCACCTTTATTTCTTTCATTGTATCTTATTGCACAGAGGAAAACCTGACATAGGTGACAATAAATCTTGCATTCTTAAAAGAATCCTTATTCCTAAGCAGAGACAGTTATAATATTTCCCCAGGCCGCCATGAATGATATTAGATCTGGGTATTTTTGTCTTGTCATATTTCATGTTTCTTAAGAGAAAAACTTCATGGCTGTAGTTATGTTTGTATGGCAAGGCACGCCTGAACAATTCCCTTTGATGAGCCTCAAGACAACAATAAAGAAAATTTTTGTACATTGTTTCCTTGATACTGACTATAGATGAAGAAGATTTAACTTTTCTTTCCTTGTAAAACATACTTCCTTACACACTGGAAGCCTGTAGAACTTGATTCATTAGAAAAATAAAAAACAACACTGTTTAAAAGAGATAGATTCTCAACATTTCGTAACTGATAAGAATACTGAAAATGCACAAGACTGTCTCGATATTGAGCCATTCTTTTATTGTTAATGATTTCTTACTTTAGGAATTTGATTAAAAGAGAAAATGCCTTTCTCTTTTTTCTGTCTCATAAAATGAAAGTCTAAAACTGATCTGAATGCTCAATCATTATATTAACACATAGAAATTCAAAAACAATGATGACTCATAATGAAAACTAGTTCTGATATCTCTCATTTTGCATACTTCATTGCTGCTCTACTAGTTCAAACTTCTCACTGTCCTTCAAAGTTACTGACAAGGATGCTCTTATTTGTAATCATTATCACATATTTTCTAGCAATTTGTACTACACATTGTGATAAATTATGATGCTTTGCTCTTACTATGTGTATACCATCAAATGTGTTTTCAACATCACACTCAGCAAATTAATAAGTATTGTACTTTTCTGTTGTTTTCTCATCTTTGACTCAAACAAAAAGTTTCAAGGTATCATGCATTTTATATAACAGCACTCCTTCTACTTATGAATGTAATACTTTCATTTACCCAGCTCAAAGTATGAATCAGCTTACCATCTCCTTCCACTCATTGTTCTTTGCTGAGAATTCTGCTCATAATATTGAAATTAAATTATTATCTTGAGTCTTTTGTAAACTGTGCATGCACTTGATGGTGTAAGAAACAAAACAAAATGCTGAATGCTCTTTCTATCCTGTAATGAAAAGGAGCTCAATGTCTCATCACAATGTGAATGTGAATGAGAGATAGAGCTAAAACGAGAGCTGATAAATGTAATCAATACTCAACTGCCATGCTACTTTACTGTTCCTTTAATTTGTGAGCAAAAGATAAGTGCTCAATCAGTTCCATCATGCTGATTTAGACTGTTTTTATCATTTGATATTATAGTACAGTAATCCTTTCTTGCTCTATAATTGAAAACTTGATATGCCGGGCTCAACCCTTGTGGGAGCCCATTTTACTCCACATATCTGATGAAATGAACTCGAATATGATAAACCTGTTCCTGCACATTGAAACAAACATGTCAGCAAAATATAAGAAGTTGAAAGCTTCCATTGATTATGTCTTTCCGCTCGATCTTTTTCAATTATCTGATGAATGCTTGGTTTAATGCAAATTACATTTCTGTCTGTAGCATAGACGTAAGGCAGAAAGTAATTCACCATTGCTTAGAGTATAACTCTAATACCATTTCCTTAACGATTTTGTAGGTACACGGAGCGATGAAGTGAGGCTGCAGCTGCTTGGAGGCACGACGGCTAGAAGCACCAACGAAGTGATTCATCATTACAAGCAATGATGAATTGCTTCTCTTTTTTACGTTTATGTTATTTTCAACAGTGTAGTCTATCCATTTAAATTTTGTATTCATCTCTTGATTGTCAGAAACAAACTCAGTTACTCTCGCAGCTTGTGCGAGATTCAACATTTCACAAAATGAATAAAAGTATCATTATGCAAATTTTCTTAATTTTCTATTTTAAACATTTGCATAATAAACTTATGACACATATGTAAGATGATCTCAATGATGATCAATGAACACTTTATCAGCAAAATATGAAAATTTCCTGCACCTATAATAGCTGAACTTCATTCAGCTCTACCTGTTGAGCGTAGAGTGAAAAATAGGTAACAATGTCAACAATGACTGGCCTGATTCGAATTGGAAGTGTAATTACACCCCAAGAGGAACGTTCCTCATCGTCATATTCCTTGATAACAATGCTTTTTGTGGTGTCTACGCAAGCATTAGAAAAGCCTAGTGCCTTGACCAATTTTAAGGAATATATATTCAGTTCCGCTCTGCCATCTACTAAGACTCATTTGACCTTATGTTTATGAACAAGAACTTCGATATGAAGGGCATCATTATGGTTGGATTTGGATGAAAAATAGTCTTGGTCAGAAAAGGTGATATGGTGGGGAGTCATGAGATATCCTACCATGGCTTCAAATTGGATAACATCAATATCTTGGGGAACGAAGGATTCTCGCAATGATTTATCTAAGATGGCCTTATGGGCAGGCGAGATGCATAACAACTCAAGGATAGAGATTTGTGCGGGTGTTTTTCCAAGCTGGTCAATAAGATTAAATTTTCCTTTAGGTTGGGATGACTTTTTTTGTGGACACGATTGCAGCTGCGAAGTGGACGTGCTAGCTATTATTACCTTTGGTTGTCTAGGGGGAGGAGGGCCGGCTATGGTGACCTTTCTGCCGCGGGTGGTGACATTGCATTCAGGGGCCTTTCTGATGGTGATTGTGTAGACATATCCATCAGTTATTCTAATGTGATGTATGATAGGTCTCCCAAAATAGTCATATCCAATATGGGCATGGTTGGCTTGACTATTATTATTTGTATTTGACGTAGAAACGTTTATAGAACCATGATCCTACAGTGGGTTCTTGTGTATTGTATGATCTGCATTAGAAGCAAACTATGGTCCACCAACTTCAATGATACACTTTTGAATAAGGTCTTGTACTAGATTTTTCAATTTTCTACATGAAGAGGTTTTATTCAATGACACCATTTTGAAGACATTTGTTGAGAGCTTCAATAGGCTCACCCAAGGGAGTCTATGTACATCCTCTAGGGAACTGTTTGGGTTGTCTAGGTTGCCTTTGAATTTGACTATTTTGATTGCCTTGGTTATTCTGATTTGTCTAGACAACATTAGCAGCATAGGTTTTTGTCATCATCTGTGTGTTTTGTGGTTGTGTCCCTTTTAGAGTAATCATAGGACCCATAGTGTTGTCAACCTTAGCATCGACTACATCATCATTGGTGACATGTTTGTTCTTAACCCAATATTTGTTTTTGTCAGCAAGAGGAGGGTTTGCATTTGTATTTTTGGGACCGTATTTTAGTCTTCCTTTGGCTATGAGGGCTTGTTCAACTTGGACACCTCACTCAACTAGATCTACAAAAGTTGTGCAACAATGAGCACACAAGCCATTTTTCAGTGGGCCCAATAACATTTGTATGAACATGTCAAATTTTTCATTTTTGGGTATCTCTATATGATAGCGACTCATTAGGCCCCTCCATTTTTGAAAGAATGGTAAAAAGGTTTCACCTAAATCTTCCTGTGTGAGCTAGCATAAGTCGGTAATGGAGGTGTCTGTGTCAATGTTGTATGTGTAATTTTTCACAAATTTTTTAGCAAGTTCTTTCCATGACTGTATTATGGGTTGTAGTGTATAGAACCATTCTAAGGCTGGTCCTGTGAGGCTTTTAGGAAACAATCCCATTAGATATGTGTGCTCATGAGAAATATCCACACAACTTTTTATGAACTCTCTGATGTGGTCAAGTGGATTTGTTTTATCCTTGTATTTGTTGAAGTTTGGAGCCACATAACCATGTGGAAATGGTGGCATGTCCAAAGTTGTATCAAAAGGATATGGCATTTGTGTCTTCTTGTCAGAGGTTTTCATATTTTCCATCTATTTTTGAAGGTCATCCACTCTTGCTAGCAAGGCGTGTACAATGGGATCATTGGTTGCCTAAAAGTACAGTATGTTTTGATTAGGTGTTTGCTGATATTGCCAGTTGTGAGTGGGAATTTGTTGTTGAGTATGAATCTGGGACGAGTATGAGGGAATATGTGACCCAGCCATGCTTGTTTGTATTTGAGGTATCTGAAATCCCTGACTCATTTGATTACCAAAGTTACACATTTGTTGTCATTTGAGTTCCTTGTCCTTATTGAAAGAATTGTCCATGTAGCATGTTGGTGTTTGTTCCTTGGGAGTGTCCATGTGGTGCATTGATATTTTGTCCTTGTCCATGTGTGATCATATTTTTTCCTTGTTCATGTGTGATGTTCATATTTTTTCCTTGTCCGTGTGGGATGTTATGTCATTTTCCATGTGGGATGTTTAATTGCAATGATGTATTAATGTTGTGTTGAGGGCCTTGAATGAAGACTCGTCATGAGTTTCCTCCAAAGGGATTAAATGAGATTCCACCATAAGGTTGCGATGAAGATTCCCCCATTGTCATAGATGAAAATCCCAACATAGGGTTTGTGGGATTTTCTCCCATTGATGTGGACCCAACGGTTATTCCTATCGTGTGTGATGATGATGTGGACGTTGTAGGCATGGACATAGTATATGTTCCTCCAATAGATGTTGTATTAGTTGAGGTGGAGGCGTTTTGACTTGTGGTGCCACTAGATGTCACATTAATGGTGTTAGTGGCAACTTGTGTGGTGACCACAATGCTATTGCTATTGGGGGTATTGTTCGTGTTTTGATGAGATGTCATGGTTTGTGTCGTGTTGTCTAGAGAAGAAGATATTATGGTATTAATGTCGAATCCTTTTGGTAGTTTTTTCCCCTTGGTCTAAAAGCATAGCAAGGTATCTGTCAGGATTGTTCAAGACCAATTCTTCTACAAATGAAGCTATGTCAGGGTTTTGAGCGGTAGTGTCTAAATCCTTAGCTAGTACTTGTCCATTTTGGTCTCTTTGTATGAATTGTTCAAAAAGTGGATTTTGAAAGGAAGTTGACATGCTCATGGATGATTGTACATTCAAATTTCCAAATGGGTCATCATATATCCAGTCATTGGGATTAGTGTTGGTGTTGGTGTTGTTGTCAAAGTCTTGTCCAAAGTCTGCCATTTGTCTTTTCTTTCTTTTCTTTCTTGTTTCCACCATCAAGGAAATTGCTCAAATGAAGATGATGACTATGCAAGTATGACACTAGTCTATGTTTTTGTCTTTTTGTGTGATAATGGATGAAAATGCAAAGAGATGATAATGCAAGTTTGCCAAAAGCCAAGGTGACTAGGATGACGATGTTGACTTGGATGACAATGTTGATTAGGAAAATGACAATGTGGACTAGGAAAATTGTAAGCTCAAGGTGCAAAACGAGGACTAAGGTGATGAAATTGAATAAAGAGGTAGCTAGTGTAAGTTTTAGGTTCAAAATGATGACTATGATGCATAGTATTTTTGGACTTTTAGGAATAAAGTATACAAGGTATGAACTAAAATGAATGAAATTTTGTAGAAAGGGGTACCTAAGCACTCTAAGCTTAATCTTTGTTTTCAATTTTGGTTACCAAAGGACTTGTTGAAAATGAAAAAGTGACAAGGTCAAGATGACTAGTGAGTTTTCCTAACTAGACTGTTGAGTTGGAAATTCTCACAAAAGGGACAATGACTAAAAATAGGAATGATGACTAAGTCCAAGATAACCTAGTTTTGAAAGAAATGATTTTGAAAATTGTGATGATGTTAACCTAATCCAAAGTATGCAAAGATGAAAACCTAGGATCAAGCTAATGCCATAAATTATGATTATGAAGCCTAATGTATGCAACTAAAATTTGAAATATTAAGCCTATGGTCAAGAATACAAACTAATGGTTGAATAATGAGGATTTTGAGCAATTTCAAAGCTGATTTCTAATAGAGACCTCTTAGAAAAAAATTTGACAGCAGGCTGAAACTATTTTTTGATGTTTTGTTGAAAAGTCTGAGTTGTATGAGGTCGATTATTTGTGTCCAAATTTGTGAATGTTGTGTATATTGTTTGAAAATATAGAAAACACTTGACAAGCACGATGTTTGAATGTGGACAAACACAAATAAGAAAAGCACAATCCTATGGTTAGGCCATGAAGATATTCGCTAGATTCCATGTGGGTTTCCCCAACCGCATATCAGTAGCGTGTGAATCTAGAAGCTTGGCCACACGGGATCCCCCTTACAATGCACTCTCTTCCCAAGCCAACCAAGCTTCCAACCCCCATGAAACTCCCATGGTAGATTGATTGACTCTACTATAGACTGTGAAGATGTGATGCCTTCACACCAGCCGGTGTTGCGCTAGAAAATAAAAGGTTTTTGGCTACTAAACAAAGGTGTTTAATTTGGGACCCTTGTTCGAGTGGCCATACATGGGGGTGCAAGATTAAGCTCCATTTAGGAGGCACTCTAGCCTGAAGAAGTTAAGCTCAATAGGGTTTTGAGGAGTACTACTTGGTCCGTATGACACATCCACACTCATAATCCTAGGCTTTCCCTTAGGATTCACTTTTATATACCAGTCGGGGCTAGCTTGGCCAAAAATCTTTGTTGCCGGTTTGAGTCACCTTGAGGTGAGTACTTTTTCCCACCAAGGTAGGCCCAAGTTCTAGAGACAATAACCATTTCTCTTACACCCAAGATCGCATGAATGCACAAGGGGAGAGAATACGATTATTGCATCAAGGTGACAAAATTTGAACACACTTGTAAATTTTAATTACCAAATGATAATGTGAGGAGGACACACAAGACACTTTTTTCTTTTTAAAAGTTTAACTTGAAATATGAAAAACAAAGTTCATTTTAAACTTATGTCATGAGAATGCAAGTTCATTTTAACCATATGAGTTTCAATGCACGCTTGTGTTCATTTTAGCCCAATGACATGAAAATGCAAGTTGCAATTGTAAATTTTAGGCCCAGTGAATGATTCATGTAGATTTGTTGTTTGCTTTAAGCTCCCCATGAATGAAATATGCAATTTGTTGTTCATTTTAAGACCAAATGAGTGACATGCAAATTGTAGTTCATTTTATCCTCATGAGTGTAAATGCAATTTGTTGTTTTTGTTGAAAGCAAACAAAATTGATTATGCCTAAAGAAGTGAAAAAGATTGATTTTTTGTTTCTATAGAAACAATTTTAGACTCCCTCCAAGTTGTGCCACATGCTGAAAACAAGAGATTAGTAACCCAAAATAAAAGTTTAATGACAACAAAAAATTAAAGCATCGATAATTTTCTCAAAACTTAACAAAATTTTAAATCATTTGAATCCATGGAAAGCTGAAAATCAAACCTTCAAAACCCAAAAAGTATTTTTTGAAAATTTTGTACGAAAAAAATGTTATAGGCAAAAGAAAATGCGGGTTTTAAAAGGTAGATTAAAAACAACAAATACTAAAACAGCCATAACTTTCTCAAATCTTAACAAAATTTTAAACCATTTCAAGTTCCAAAAAGCTAAGAACAAGGCCTACAAAAACTAGATAATCATTTTTAAAGATTCCATGTGCTCATTTTTCTGTGCTCAAAAGAATATAACATGATTTTGTAATTCTTGGCTATAACCTGCAAAACAATGAAAACAAACCAATTTCTCTACAAAATTGTAAGATTCACGTCAGGTTCAACAATGTGAGATGGGGTCAGAAATCAAATAGCATAGACAAAGTGACAACCAACACTTCTAAACTATTAACCTCATCCAAACAAGAGAAAACAATGAAAGCATAAGGAAAATAAAACATCAAATAAAAATACTCCCTATGCTTGAACTTGAATCACTTCTCTTGCTCTCCTATTTCTCCTTTTGCAAATATGCCCTCAGATCTGTAGTCTAACTTGTGCAAATACCTGCAAATTGTAAGTAGAAAGTTGGAGAAGAATAGTTGTTAAGGTGAAAATGGAGAAGGAAGGTTGCTTTTATAGACAACCTTTTGAATGGACAACTGAGATTAATCATCTATAAAGATTCCAAAATCAATGGATGGGAATGAATGAGAGGGATGTTACGAAATAAATGGTTGAGATTAAGTCTCAGAAAAAGATTCCAAGATCAACGGTCCATAATTGATGCACCAAAAATATTCCATGCATGGAAAAGCTATGACGCCCACGACTATGATGCCTGGCAGCTATGATAGACATGCAAGGCATGCAAACTATGATAGAAATGAATGTTATGATAGGGGATTATGACAGAGCATCTTTGACTAGGTGGTGCATAAATAATTTATTCAAAAATGGAGAGAGTGGAGGAAATGGACAAGTGGAAAATAAATTATTTATTCAAATTATTTATTTGAAGAAAATGAAAAGAGGAGAATTTAATTAAATTTATCAACTTAATTAAATGGAGAGATGAAAATTAGACCTTAAATAATTAATTTAATAGGGGAGGTGGCATGGGATAGTTAAATAATTTTAATAATTATTTAATTATAGAAGAATTAAAGGACCATGAATAGATAAATAATTAATGGTAATTATTTAACTACAGATCAAAAGTGACAAAATAATTAAATAAATAATAATTTATTTAATTATTGAAGAAAATGGAGAAATTAGTGACACAATCAGTTTATTTAATCGATCAAGATAGAATAAAGATTAGAAAGTGAATTAATCAAATAATTATTAAAAATTATTTAATTAACAAAGGAATATGATCAAACATAATTGAATAACTAAAATTATTCAATTATCGAAAGACGGGGATGAAGAAAAATGATAGTCACGGGCTTAGGACATGTTTCATTGTCTACATGTGCTACAACAAAAAAATACACACAAGAGGAAAACAATACAAGATACCACACAAACACCAATTGATTAAGGCATACTAAAGAAGGCCAGGATTTTCATAGGTCCAATTCCAACTACCAGTTCCACCACAAAAAAAGTTATTTCCAAGCACTCCCCTAGTTAGTGTGGCTGCAACTTCAAATACTAGTCCTTCACCATTCAAGCATTCTATTATTCCTATGTCCCTAGGTTTTGTTTACATTGATGAGTTCAAAAAGAAATCATAATTGTACAAAAAAGAAAGGAAGCAACTGATGGAGAGTGTGCATGTTGTAACTTCAGAGTCTGCAACAACCATGCTATTACCCACATTTGACACAAATAAAGAAATCATGGAGTACACATTTTTTGTTCCCATAGTTCAAAAGAAACCTACAAATAAAATGGATCGATCTAAATTTTAGGTGAGCAATTTCCAATTGGATTTTTCTAGATTCAAAAACACAAACAAAATTGGTGTACACATCATTGCTAAAGAGGGAGAGAGAGAGAGAGAGAGAGAGAGAGAGAGAGAGAGAGAGAGAGAGATGATGCAAATTCAAATAGAAAAGTTACAGAAAAACCTAGAAAATGAGAAAGCAAGGAGGAAAGTTGCAGATAACAAGAGCAATGAAATAGAAAAAAGAATAATTTTTTTTCCTCTACATCAACTAGCAAAGAGGATAAACAAACTAAGGTGGAATTGAATGAACTAAAGAAAAGGTTAGATGAGAGAAAAAATAAATATGATGAGGAAAAATCCACTTCAGAAAAATTAAGACAAAGCATTGGGAAAGAAAATGAATAGTGGGAACAAAAAATTGAGAAAGAGAGAAAAAAGGGATTGGTCATAGAGCTGATGGAAGCAAAAAATGAAATAAACTCTTGTCAAAATAAGTTAATTGCATTTTGTAGAGAGAAAATGAGGCATATCAAACAAAACACATGGGAGGAAATAATATGGAGATTGATCATTTGTGTGAGTTTTTTCAATAGATTGATGCTATGAGACTACATTATAAGAAGCTCAACAAATATTTAATGGGTAACAAAAATGTGTTGGCAGTAGAGAAATCTACAAATCAAGTTCAACAAATAGTCTACAAAGCTAGTGACAATGAATTGAAATCAAAAGGGATTAATAATCAGATTGAAGCCTCAATGAAGGTGTCATCTATCATTCAAAAGTGTTCGAGAATGCGTGAAAGAGTAGAATTTGTGAATCTAGCTGCAACAAAGATTAAGAAGCTAGATGAAAAGGTAAAGAACATGACAAAGCTTGGTTTTCTAGAGGATTTTGACAAAAATGAGTGATTCATTAGAAATTATGGTTTCAAAAACAAGATGGAGGTTGCATGGAAGATTGATTTGGACTAGTTTCCTCAGAACTCAGATGAGGCGAACTATTTGGATTCCATCAAACCACTACTAACCCTGAATGTAACTTTGGCTGAAACATTCAAGTCAAGATCCAAATTCAATTATACATTGTTAACAAATTTTCAAGTCAAACAACATTAGTTGGAACAAATGACAATTCCATCACTTGAATAGTGGAAATTACTACACAAGATGTTAAAATGATTTGATATTGATAATATGAGTTTCCAAGTTCCAACTCAGCCCTATGCAGAGTTGTCTTTGAGCAAGATTTTGCATTGCCTCTATGTATTCCTTCATTTGAAAATCAATAGAAAACTCAAATTCAGTAATGTGTTGATGTTCAATTATTTGTATTATTTATTTTATCAATTGAAGAAAAACTCTAGTTTCAACTACTAGATACACATTAAATGATTGTTGATGTTCATTGTTGTATATGCTACTATTGTTAATATGTTATTAAGCATTAAGCTGAGTGATGAATCATTGAGTACATGTTTAACACAATTAAAATATGAAATTATTAGTATGTTAATTTATTCAATTTGATGCATAATTTCAAGGAATACAATATCAAATATCAAATACAATATAAAATATCAACTACAAATTGAAATATAAAATTCTTGGTAATCCTCAACTAGTTAAATTAGGGTTGTTAGGTCTACAACCTAGGGCTTTCTGAAACCCTATTATCCTAAAACCTTGGCATAAAATTCTTGATAATCCTCAATTGGTTAAATTAGGGGGGTATGTGCAGGATCATGATGGACCAAAAAGTGGCGATATGATGGGTATTTGTAGGGTATGTGGTTGATGGCTTTTTTTTTACCCAAAATTGATGAAACGAAAAGGGTTTTTAAAGGATATTCTCAGCTTTCCACCAATATAAATTTTTCTTTACTTTGAAATTAATAAATAATTATTATTCATTTTCTATTTAAATTATGACTAAAGTCGTGATTGAAAGGTTGATTGAAAAACATCTATAGCTTTCAAATGGTATCACATTTTTTTAATCTAAAACATCTGTCACATTCTATGCTTCGCATACTATAGGATTAAAAATAATAATAATAAATTTCATGAAGTTTTGACAAAGTTAAGGTGGTTAGACATGGGAGTTTTTATATTTTTTAAAAGTTGTAATAAAAAATTCATAATTAATTATTTACTTGGTAAAAAATTACAAAAAAATATGCATCAAATCTAGACATGAGTTCTCTACTTATATCTAAAATCTTATAAAAAAATATTATCATTCTATTGTGGATAGGGTGGTCAGACAAATACCTACTTATTTTTTCGCTGAAATTTACATACTACTGCATTGAAAAATCAAATTTTCACCAAATAGATTTTTTTTCTTTTAAATAACCTATTAGTTTAGAAACTATATTCAATTTGCTTCAAATTCTACTCTTAAATATTTTTGAAATAATATAGATAACTTATTCAAATTTTTACATCAAATTTTCTATCTCTGATTTTTCTAAATTTTTTGCCACTTAAGGGCCTATTTTTTCCATGATGATCCTGCACATACCCAGGATTGTTAGACCTCTACAACCTAGGGCTTTCTAAAACCCTATTATCCTATAACCTTGGCATTAAATTCTTGGTAATCCTCAACTGGTTAAATTAAGGTTGTTAGGTCTACAACCTAGGACTTTCTCAAACCCTAAACCTATTATCCTAAAACCCTGGAGTTCTTATGTTTTATTGTTGAAATCGTTCACTTTTTTATTAGTCTTTAAGTTATGACTTATGGGTATCGATGTCGTGAGTCTCATGTCCTTTTTTGCTAAGAAGTTCCCCTTTGATATCAGATATAAAATAAAAATCGAAACCTTTACTTTTTGTAATTTTATTTTTTTATGTTCATTACGTGAAAAAAATAATGCATTCCACAAGTCTACAAGCCCATAGTGGAATGTTCTTTTCTTGGTTGTGGAACCATGGAAGGAAACTTTTTGACTGGTCTTTAAGTTTAAGTTATGACTTATGGATATCAATGTTGTGACTCTCATGTCCCCTTTTGCTAGGAAGTATCCCTTTAATATTAGAGATAAAATCAAAATCAAAACCTAAATACTTTTTTGTAATTTTATTGTTTTATATCTATTACATGGTAGAGATAAAGGATTCCACAAGTCTGTAGACCGATAGCGGAATGTCCTTTTATTTGTTATGGGACTATGAAAGGAAACTGTGTGATGATATTAGCACATGGTACATGGGAGAATTCTATTGGATAGAGGGGATGGTTGTGTTCGTTTCAAGAAAATCAAGGCTTTACTCATCACTAAAATTTTAGATTTGTACGTCCCTTTCTAGATGGACAACCCATGTTCAAAATTGATAAATGGATAGATGAATGAACTGCACTCGAATGAACAAGAAGTAATGCCAGATGTGACATATGATGACTCATAATTGCCTTCATTAATTTTTGGTTCATTTGTTTGGTCCAACATAGTAGAAAAAATTGTAGAGGTGCACCTATTTCACGTCAACTTGAGTTGAACTAAAAAATAGGTACGCTTGTCTTGGAAAAATTCACTATTATTATTCTTTAAGCTCATAATTAGGTCTACAAACTCTGTTGCAAAATAATATAGAAATCATTTTTAATCATTTTGGAATTATGAGTCGGTCAAACACCCAACCCTCCGACTCTCCATCTAAAAGACCCTTAGAGGAGGATATTTTGGCCCAATTTTCAAGTTCCTCAAAAAACCCTCAATGTGAATGTAACCTCATCCCTAATGCAGTAGATGGGATGGTTGACATAGCCAAAAATTGTAGAGATGCTGAATTGAAGTACCTAGATGACACAATCACTGGGTGGGGATTGTTCGTACACTGGTATGGAAAAAGAAACCATTGTTCTGCTCACTAGTACAAAATCAACAATATATGATTCAAAAACTATAAAAAATTACATATAAATGACCAAACATGATCACGTGACCATTAGTAGTTTATTGCCAGTCATTTATAATGCAACCAAATTGATGACTAAACCATTTTTAGTAATTTATTGGTTGTTTTGATTGATCAATTTGATAGTATATTTAGTCGTTGATTTAGTCATTGATTGTTGTAATCTACTCACTTGTTTAGTCATTTTTTATTCACTGATATATTTAGTTGTTAATTTAGTCTTTGATTATTGTTAACTTGTCACTTATTTAGTCATTTTTATTCATTGATTTCTGTCCATTGGTAGTGCATTGAGTCATTAATTTTAATCATCATTTTGATCAATTTGATAGTATATTTAGTCATTTTTATTCATTGATTTCATTGGTCATATATTTAGTCATATCTATTTACTATTCACTAATTTCTATCAATTGGTAGTATATTTAGTCAATTTAATTATTAATTGACATCAATTAGTAGTATATTTAGTCATTTTGATTGACTGATATTTGAGGATTTAAACACAAAAAACAAAAATACACATCAATCATCATTTGCACACAATAAGATAGCCATTGAGAAGGAAAAATAGCTGAAATTTATTAAAATAAAGGTGTTCTTACAGCTTGCGCAAGTCTAAAATATCTATATTGTTTGAAAAATGCTTAGAAATAGAGTATTACAATTTTTATTTTAAGTCATAAAATTGAAAATCTGAGTTACAATGCTCATAAATGACAAGAAAGAAACTTCTCCAAAAAAATTCTGCAATGATGGAAATTCATGTTTGGACCCCTTCAATGCGAGCACATGCCCCTTTCATCTCTTAAAACTTCTACAATGTGGGCGATCTTCCTGGAGCAAGTTGTAATGTGTAGAATCCAAGAAGGATAGTGTTGATCATGTCCCATATATGAAGCTCTCTCCTTTAATGTAGTCAATAATAAACCTAGAATATTTCCTCCTTTGTGATGAGCCTTGCTAGCTCACTGCTCAAACCCCTATCTTTTTCTTAAGTCTATTTGTGTTTTTTAGTTTTTTAGAGAAATTTTGTAGATAGAAGAGAAGGGGCGCATCATATAAAAACTCACAAAATGAAAACTTGAGCAAATCTAATCAAACTAAAATTGTAGAAGGTGTTTATTATCATCAACAATGGATTTAAAACATATAAACATACCCGTAAGCCTCCATATTTTTTAAATAAGAAATCTGATCAAAATAGTGAAGAACTAACGAAAACTGGAGTAGAAAGTTACAGATTGAAAAGTTTAGTCTGAAATTGAAGCCAAAGAGAAGTATAGGTAGGGCACCCAAGATCATGAAGAGAGATCCTCAGAAAAGAAGACGTTTCTCCAAGAAAATCCAAAAAAAACTCATTTGCAACATCTTAGAAGGTGCACCCAAACAACCATGAAGTCTTCCATGGTGAAGGAAGAACACCAACCAATAAACCCTCTATTTCTGATGAAGAACACTACAAAAAATCTATTGAAGCACTGCAAAACTTCTGAAATGAAGCTCTCTAAATCTACACCAATTCAGCTGATCTCTCATAGCCTCACAAGTGCTCACATTGAAGAGATTTCGTTCTCCAATGGTGTATTTACTCCAAACCTGATCACAGGATGAAAGCAATGGAAAAAATCTCCAAGGAAAAGTTGAAATATTCAAAAAGATGAGTTTCTCATTGCCTAAAACCCTTATATAGCAAAGGGGTATGAATTTCTAAGGATTAGGGCATACTTTAGGTCATTTAAATATTTTGAAATAACCTCAAGTCCTTTTCAATAGTTTCAAATTTAATATTTGGCCCCCACATAAAGGTATTAGTGATATAAAATTAAATCACCTTTTTTTTTTCCAAACTTATTTAAGTGATATAAAATAAAAAAGTTAATTTGACTTTATAAGAATACTTTAAGTTAAATAATAACTTAAATCACTTAAGTAAGCTAACTTCCTCAAAACTCAATAGAATTCAGTGTCGTTAGAAGCAGACAACTCCTATACAGCCAAGGCCTGCAATGAGCCAATCCCTGATCACAAAAGATGAGAATGAACAAACTCTCCAAAAGATACCACTGACCCTCTAACCAAAATAGTTAGCCCACAAGGGTCTAAGCAATAGGCTAACACACTCAAAACAAGATCACGCTAAAAAGGGGGACATTACATCCTTTAAATGTAATGTGCCATTTCATATGAACAACAAGGTGCTACCTTTTCCACCATGAATGAAGTTTTGCCTCAATACAACCATCAAAATTACTATAAGTCTCAATTCAGAAAGAATAAAAGTGCATTGTATATTGCAAGTTTACAAAAGTAATTCCAAACACAACTGTGACACCCCGCCGAGCAAACCCCAAAGGACAACATAAACAACATATTACTGCACAATTTTTTTTTGAAAGAAAAATTCATAAGATAAACAACATATATTGCATATAAGGAAATTATCCAATCACAATGACCATTACGTCCTCTGGGGTACACAAGATGGCATCACAAAGTCCTAAAACTAATACCATAATGATAATGAACAAATCAAGATTACATAAAGCTAACATATAACCATCCATGATCAAGGAAACAAAAAGGATACATCATTCTATTACATTTCAATTCATAGTTCAAAATTACAATGGTGGAGCATATTTCCACAAATACAACACATCAAGGACAAAATAATACATTATAGTCATTTCAGGAGTACATTACATCACTTCAGGAGTACATATGCATCATGTCATGTAGAGGAAAGGATACATCAAAAATAAGAATGTTACATAATTGAACATGGTACAATAGAATTGAGGTAGAGTCCTAGATTGACAACATTGACATGAACTCAAACTGGGGACCCAATGGGGTGCATAGCACATTCCACCTAACCACGTGGACTCGAAGGACCAACCCCCAATGCTAGGAGTTGACAAGAAAGATCCCCATTCCTCAACCCAAAACAATCCAATGGACCAATGGAAAACTAGAATCCACAACAAGGATAGCCATAACATAAGATAACAACCCATAATATTGCCATCACATATCCACAAAAAAATTTAAAAAAGTTCAACAAAACCAAATGCTAATATTATAGATCAACACTATGTAACCATAAGAGGTGCCAACAACAATAGGATCTAAAGCCTTCAAATGAAATTGCAATATCAACCAACAATAAATAACAAGGGAACCTTTCATTAACATCAATCAAGTTGCCATAAGGCATGTGTGCAACACTAAAGATAGAACTTGGAGGCTTCAACAACAAACACCAAGAACCAATTGCCTCAACAACATCAACAATTCAATCCGCACTCCTAGAGGTAACCAAACAAGGGAAAATAAATGGGTACTGTAGGAGAGTGTCATCGTATGACCTTACATGGATTAGCCAAGCAACCTATCATAAGGTACCGCCTCCATCTATGGTTATCCAGGCTTCCTATCTCAAGGTGACTGCTCCATAGGGTGACTCATGTGGGACCACTTACCTTTCATGAGGACAAGGTAGTGATCTTACCAACCAGGTCTTCTCATCCCATCCTTAGCTTGTGAAAGCACTAACAGTATGGGTGAGACTCATAATTAATCTTGTTTAATGTTTATCTACCCAAACCTACTAGTTCATTAATTATATTATCACTTGTTTAGGAAACTCTTCCATGGGTTACCCTAATAGCCCCTTTGTGCACCAGACTCCCATGAAGAGCCACTCCCTACAGGTACCAAACCAAAACACGCAAGGGGTGTACCTCATCTCACATAAAATCAAGGTATACATAACACACAACATACGAGGCAAGAACCATCTTGCAAACCCATTCCATATTACTGAAACAAGAACAAGGAGGTACCAGCCTCAAGAACTGTCACGTCTCAGACTTTGATGTTGTTTTGACCATGACTTTGTGGGATTTATTATATGAATGATGGTGCGTGTTAGAGCAATATGATATAATACAATGCTTTGGTGTATGGAAATGTAGAAAAATATTTGCTTTTAGAATTATGAATGCATTTTATTTTAAAATATACAAGATAGAACAAAATAGAAGTATTGATTTAATTATTGCTTTGATTTATATTTCTATATCGGTTACTGATACAATTTCGTTGTGGCATGCTTGAGTGCATTTGAGTCGCAGGTGGTCGAAGACCAAGAGTGTGATTGAGGAAAAGAAGGCTAGCTTCCCGATAGGGTAAAAGAGGAGGAACTCTCGATCGCACACACAGCACCTAAAAATCATATAGTTGCATTTAGGCAATGTTTGTTTCAATATGATTGTTTTGAATTGCTTACAAATAGGTAATAAATGATTTGAATAAGTAAATGGTAAAAATAATAACATAAAAAGAAAAAAAATTAATTAATTAATTAATTAATTATCAATTAAAGTTGTGAAAATATTATGATTTATTTTATTTAGTATAATCCACTTTCTGTGTAATAATAGAAAATCTGTTTATTAAATTTTATCTAATTAGGAAATTAAATAAAGTGGAAACATTTTATATTTGCATATGATAAAGAGGAAATAGCTTTGTTTGCATTTAAACCTAAGTCCAAAATTTGGAGAAGGAAAAATGAACAGTCCTGAGAAACTTTGGGCTCTGGGAAATTCTCCTTAAAAACCAACAAAACTCTCGGCAGGTGGCTACCTCTTTAATTTGCATGTAAATTTGCCAAGAAAAATACACATCTGTCATTTGGAAATGGTCTGCATGACTCTCGGAAGAAGGAATAAAGCTTTAAGGGGGAGATAAGAGAACAATTTTGAGAACATAACCATGGCTCAGGGAGAAGGAGACTAAAGGTAATTCTGGACATCTGCAACTGGAGTAATCTGCCAGGTTTTCCATTCTTTGCTTTTAAAACCAGTTTAAATTTCAGTATGAAATTGGAGAAATTGTATGCATCATTTTATGAAAATGATTACAAATATCTGAGAAATGTCTTCCAGTTTTATTTTTAAATCTGAGTGAAATCCTTTTACTCATTTGTTGCATTGTAGAGAAAATACCCAATTTCTTTCTTCCAGAATAGGGTTATAATCTGTTGCAAAACTACATTTCTTTAAACTGTCCTCATTTGCTATTCTTTAGTACAGAAAATTTGTGAGAGAAAAGATCTGAAATCATATATATATAAATATATATATATACACAAGAATTTGTATTCCTGTGCATATATACATATAATCTCGCAAGAAAACCTTTACCAGACAGTAATTCGAAATTCTTTTGAAATGAATTAAATTGCAGTTGAATGCTGGGCTAATTCTATTTTTATGAAATTGTTTTACTGTAGAGGGGAGGGATTTTAATCCCCAGCCCTTCCCATAGGAAGGGCACGACTCTGTGGGGAGGCTCACGCCCTCCACAAGCCGTGGCCTGTGGAGGGGGCACGAGCTCCTCACAGCCTGCGCCCTCCCCATGGGAGAGGCAAGGCATCCTAGCACCTTTAGGGTGCTTATCACCTACTCAGAACCCTGTATAATGCTCTTTTCTGTGTGCATGACTAGAAAATGTGAGAACAGTATGAAAATCTATATTTCTTTTTATTTAAAACATATATATACATAAATGCAAATTTATACAGGAAAACCATCTTCAGAATGTGATATAATTTCTGTCAAATATATACAAACATCTCAGTAATTTTTGAAGTTGGAAATATGAAAATGTACCTCTAAGAACCATGCAAATTGGTGACCTTCTTTGATCACATTGTCTTATGCTTACATACAGATGTAAATTTCTGAATATTGGTATACAATATAAAACTCAAATGCAAGATTTCCAAACCTCTATTTTTCCTAAAAGCATTATCCTGTTTCTATATATTATTGTTAACCAGAAACCTGTAGCAAATTGGGAACTCCACTTTCAAATCAGCTTGAATTTTGAAAATATAGAAATATATACATAAATTTGAGAACACTATTTTATACAGAAAATTATTTCCTCTACTTATGTTCATACACTGAAAGTATCATGATATACATGCATTTTTACATTTGAAAAACCAAACTTGAACAAAACCTTCAAGAGAGTAGCTTGGAGTGAAAACAGATTCCTTTACCAAAACAAAGAAAATTACTAAGAAAAGAGCAGATGATATTTAATACTGAAACTTACAACCTTTTTCTTTTGTTCAAATGGAATTCAAAAGATGTTTTGAAACTCTCATTTGAAACCTAAGTATGCATGAATGTGGACAAATGAAGAAAATTCTTTTAGAATCAATAGAATACATGAAACATGTATAGAAAATGCACAACTTTTTGTTCTTGCACTTTATTATACTATATTTTGGTAACTTCCGGGATAGGATGCCGAAGGTGGATCCATAGAGACGGTAGTTTTACCTTTTCTGAAACTACCACTTGTTTATTTCATTTATGCTTGGCCAAGCACTTGTACCATTGAAATAGATGGATTTGTTTTAAAATCCTAGAAATATATATATTTGAGTCTCTGCCACCTCCTGTTGCAAGAAATATGTTTTCTCATGTTAGAAATGCATATAGGCACCAAACATGCATCGAGAGTTCCCTCCTGTTTTATTGTGTCAGGTTGCTAGGCTCCTTTATGCAGGGCCGGGGATTCCTTCGAGTTAGGAAGGAACCCGAGGAAGTCATATACTTTGTGGTTGGGCGGAAAAGGCGCCTGAATTACACTCTTGGCCCCAGCTCGCAAGAAGACCGATGGTGTCACGCGGTTGGAGGATCAGAGTTTTATTTGCTATTGATGTACTTGTGTATCATTCTAGAATGGCTCTTATAGCCCCATTGTATATGTATATGTATTTGACATTCATTATTGAACTTTGAAATAGAAGTATTGGATGAAAGAATTCGATGTAACATTGATGTGTAAAATTAAGGTTTTATGATGTAACATTGAAAAGATGTTTTTATTGGAATTATTGAACTCTTTCGAGTATGGATGAATATATTTATGAAAATTCATTGATGTAATTTTTGCCTTGTACATAATCTTGATAAATTATAATGTTATACTATATACATGAAATGCAATTTATCCTCTCTTACATTGAGCTCATTTTGAAAGCTTTTATGAATGGTAATAATTACTTGTAAACCTTTTGAAAATAGATGAACAAATCAAAATGCTTTTGCTTATCTCCCAAGCGCTACAAGAACTCAAATAAGAAAAAAGATCAATGCATCACAAGGATCCAACCATGGTAAATCAATATAATTCAAGTTTCTCCTTTGCCTCTAGAAGCCAAAAACACTAATAATCCATAAACGAGGATGAGTCAAAGTAATACGAGTTTCCAAAAATCCATCATGAATTCAACAAATGATATCTCCTCAAAACCAAATCAATTTAAATGACTCTACATTGGAATGGAATCATAAAAGAACATCAACCTTTAAGTTTGCAACACAATCAAAATGGTCAATTTCAAGAATGTTTAACTCTTCATCATGATTTATCCTTTCTCTCAACAAGAAAACATTTAAACAATTAATTTTTTTTAAAAGAAATATATTTTAGATATATCCCAATACCAAAAACAAATAAATGGATAAAAAAAGTGACCATGCAACACATAATACCAACAAGCTCATGAAATCAACATATAATAATAAATCATCCAATCCATAACCACTTTTAAAAGGATTATCCAAACAAATTCTTAAATAAATACCTCATTTACACAATAATAGTTAATTCAAATTCATGAAATATAACCATTCATTCAAAGAGACTAAAATATTATTTTCTAACATTTAACTTCACAATCCCTACCTTTATCAATCTTGTTATCCTATGTTCTACTAATACAACAAGATATAATGAAAATGCCAATATTGATCTTAAAATGATATTTCTTATTCATTATCATGTTCACACTTCTCTTTTGTATATGATATACAAACTCAACACCATCTAGGAGTTTTAATATAGGTATAAAAGTAACACCCTAGAGCCTATTTAAGTTCATAGTCCTTATACGCAAGAAATAAATACACTAAGACTATCAAATTACTAATATTATCTAGAAGTTAGTATCATCTCTTAACATCATTGCTTGGTTATCAACCTGAGAGGTACTATCATTATCTAACCAACTAGCCACAATTAGTGTTGATGATTAATCTTCTCTTAACATGAAAATGAGTATTATCCTATAAATAACCATCAATATTTACAACTAATGATATTATTGTTATCCAATAAATTACTAGTAATATTCTATCCGTGATTAAGACTATCAAATTACTAATATTATCTAGAAGTTAGTATCATCTCTTAACATCATTGCTTGGTTATCAACCCCAGAGGTACTATCATTATTTAACCAACTAGCCACAATTAGTGTTGATGTTTAATCTTCTCTTAACATGACAACGAGTATTATCCTATAAATAACCATCAATATTTACAACTAATGATATTATTGTTATCCAATAAATTACTAGTAATATTATATCCGTGATTAAGATTGAGGTTGATCAAGCCCTCATAAGAGTATAATTAGGTATCGACACCAATAACCAAATCATTGTATATTATATAGGTCATAGATCCTTATCAGACCAATTCCTATTTAAATGAGTAGTAAAACCTTCCATGTTAGAATATAATTTTTTTATTCTAATTCAAATATCTCCAAATATAAATGTTTCAATTTTTTTTTATATTATTATTATTATTAATTTACTTAACCCCATATATATATTCTTAAAAAGTAAATAATATATATATTCTTAAAAATAAATAATAAAATAAAATTAATAAGATTAAGAAATAGCATATAAATATACATTAATTCTTTTACACCTTACTTATTATTAAATTTCCATTTAATAAGGAAAGGAGGAGGCCCACAAATAAAGAACAGTTTCTGAACTTTTATTTTTTTGTAAGGAGTAGAGTGAATAACTTTTTAAAGAACTTTTGTTTTATTCTAAGGAGCATATTTTAATGTGAGTATCTTTTTCAGATTAACTTCCTCCTCTTAAATTTTAAAAGCAATAGGAAACTTGGAATTGTGGCTTTCTTTGTCATTGAATATATTTAAGATAAACCCCATTCGATATATTATGGAATGGGGTACTAATGTGGCTTACCAACTTTTGTTCGTGTCTCTCTCCTTCTTTACTGGCCTCCCATAAACATTAATCCATCCAGAAAAATAATGACTCCATTCTCTGATGTTTCCCCAAAAGAAGACGCAAACCCAGGAAGAAATGCATGCAAAATAAGGATGCCAAGACAAGGCACGTGGAATGCTTGACAGAATTCTCCAGTGGTCCCTCTCCCAGGGCGATAAGCATGCAAAAATATGGAAGCTTAGGCAAGGCATGTGTACAGTTTGACAGATGCCTCTAGACACGTGGCCCCAAGGAATGCCACCTGAAGAACAATTTCCTAACTCTTTTCTACTAATGTTTTAGCTTAATATTTTCTAACTCTAATTTATATAAACTTTTATCTCCTCTTAATACATAAATACTGTGTTAACCTTTTAAATTATTTTATATCGTAATTGTAATACATTAAAATTAATGAATTAAATATACATCACAACATATATATATAATCTTCATTATGCATTTACCCCTCAAGAAATAGCATTATTATTAAACTTGAGCTTCTTTTTAAACCTATTGTTAATTTTAATACCAAGACATATTTATTATTTTTTATTCTTTAATAATATCTATACCCCAGCTACACTCTTCTTTGCATTTTCTTTATATTTACTTTCGCAAATTTCATACTTTCCTTTACTTTTTTAAAATCTTTTTAATACTTCTATATATTAAATTTTCTATTTTTATTACACCCTTACAATTTATTTAATTTTGATTTAACTCTTTTCTTTAATTTAAAATTAAATTATTTCCTAATCAATTAATTAAAATCAAGGGACAATAATATTCATTTTTTATTTATTTTCAATTATTAATTCATTTGAACACATTATGTTATTTAATAATACATATAATGTCATTTCATAAACAAAATTTAGTTAATTATCAATTCAAGTTACCTTTTTGATCTATTTTAATTTACTAAATTGATTAATCAAGGTTAATCTAAATATTAACTTTATGACATAATTATGAAATCAAATTAAGTAATATAATCATGGAGTCAACAAGATGTTGCAATCAAATCAACCATACTTACTCAAATGTCACAAAGGGGCCAAAAGCGGAGCGTCGCTACAACAACAAAAAGATAAATCAATTAAAAATTTGTAGGGGACAAATCACATCCACAAACATGGGAGAGCTATGCAAAATTGGAGAAATCGGCTTGGCAAATGAAGGCAGTAGGGTATTTCCAGATTCAAGACTTTTACTTAATGTTGTGGAATAGAAGAAAAAAGAATCGTTTATCTGTCACCATCGTGAAAAGTTAGCAATTACATTTGGTTTGTTAAACACAACCCCTGGTACAACTACTAGAGTTGTTAAGAACCTTCAAGTATGTTCTGATTTTCACACTGCATCTAAATTCATCTCCAAGATTGTTACAAGACAAATTATTTTGAGAGATATGAACCATTTCCATCATTTTAAATAGGGACAATGTTCTTGTGGAGAATATTGGTGATGCTAAATGAAACAATCTAAAAAATAGGCTTCAACTATAATAATATGAACTACATCAAATATCCAATAATAATAAAGGGATATCCATCAAAGCATAACAACAAGTATTTTTTGTAATATATTGTAGTTACAAGTGCCTTGCTAGACATACATGAAAATGTGGAAGAATAGACAAGGAAAGCAAACTATTTCAAAAAATGCCTCAAAGAAATGTGATATCATGGAATGTCATGATTAAAGGATATGTTCAAAATGGGTTTTTCTAAAAATTTCTTATAAAATTTTAAGAAAATGCAACCAATGGGTGTAAATCCCAACTCCTCAACCTTTGAAAGCATCCTTCCTGCCTGTGTGTGAATTGGAGCTTTGGATGAGGATATGAACATCCATCAAAAGAATATTTCGAAGTGTATTTTTATCAAATATTGTAGTTGCAAGTTCAACTTCGGATCACCAAAGCCTTCACAAAACCTTCTACACAATCGCAAAATTGCATAGTTGTTGTTGGGCCTTCATGGTGATGTGGGGTGCTTACCTCACATCACTGCGAAGGCCCAACGACAACCATGTGGTGTTGCGGTGGTCTTCTACAAAAATCCTTCAATACAATCACATCCTTTGTGTTCCAAGCATGAAGCGATAAATAGACAATCTTTGATTAAATATCATTCAACGTTTGATTGAATATCACTCAACTATATTTTTTCAACTCAATAGAATATTGAACTAGTCCATCAAAATGCTATACCTGTGTGCCATAGAAAAATGGTCCCTTATCATTTTCATGGCATTTTAGGTCTTGTTTCATGGTGTTGGAACTATGTTGCTTCAATTTTATGTTGTATCATGGCTTGAAAACACTTATTTAGGTATTAAAACTCAAAGAATGATATCTTGTGAAGGTGTTTTGAAGTGTTGTAAGACATTTCTACATTCTCCTAGACTCTATTTAATGCAATTCACCTAAAAATCACCTTTTCACACATCAACAAGCCCTATTTTGAAGTGTTGTAAAGTCTTGTAAAAAGCTTTCATGTTCTTCTAGGCATATTTTCACTATTTACACCCTTCTCATGCTTTATTTTGTCTCTTTATGCCCTTATATGACTTAATTAAGTGTATTTTTGAATGTTATCCCAACAAATAACATTAAACACAACATTTTTCCCGACACATGTTTTTAGGTCCTAGATGGGACCCATTCACCATGGGTGGTGAATGAGTCCCCTTTGGCCCAAAATTCAAAATATTTCAAATTTCCTTTCAATATTTTATTCAAAATCACTTGATGCCAGCCTGTGATGAGGTATGAATGGATACTAAGGCACAAGAATTGTATAAATAAGTGTTTTTCACCTCATTTTACATACTCCAATATTCATGCACCATATTCAAGCAATACCAAGCATTCAAAAAATTTACATCATCTTTTCAAGCACTTTGAAGTAACCATTGACATTAATTCAGACTTGCATCATCAAGAAATAGGTAAGTTGATAACACTTGCATGTTATTAGTTTATCTTTCTCTTTCATTTCATTATCTTTTCAAGGGTTTAATTACCAAAAGTGGGGTTTGACCAAGGAAAACCCTTATTCACTAACCCCTAATCAAATTTCCCCTTTTGCTTGTTTGTTTGCAGCCCTTTGTTTCTAGATTTGATAGGTTATTAGGTGTTGAAGAGTGATTTTCAAGTCAACTAGGTGCTTCAAGTCAATTTAAGTCAAAATCAAGCTTGGAGAGAGTTATTTGTCCCTTTTTTACATATTTGACTTCGCCAACCCGACAAGAAAACATTCTCAGATATGGTGTTGCAAAGTTATCTCCCAATTTTTTAGGAATTTGGGGGAGGAATGATTCGCCACCTATGGTGAATGAGTCCCACCTTAGGACTGGAAACTTGAGTTTTTTTAGATTTCAAATCTTGATAGACGAAAACCAGCTCCTGACAGTTTTTCACTAGTAGGTGGACTTATTCGCCACCCTGGGCGAATGAGTCCCACTATGAAAATCAATAAAATTCATCAACATCTAGAACACTCTAGAATAATCACACTTTTCCTAGGTGCACTATGTTTCATCCCATCTCTTACTATTTTGCATAAGTTCTTCATTTACATAGTTATTTGAATTTCACATTGTGTTTTCAAACAAGTCATAAATCTTAGTTTTGCATTTGTTTTCAATCATTTAGATTAGTCAATTGCATTTAGTTAACTTCATTTACATCACATCACATCACATGCGTCCTAATTTGAGTGTTACATAAGCATTTTTGGCCCTATCTCTCTCCTTTTAGGTGAAAAACCCTAGAAGTGCAAGAGTAGTCCATAGGGTCCCAAAAATCTATGTTTCATTTTGGTGAACTCAAACTTTGAAAATTTTGAATTTCTGATTGCATTCACATATTGCATCTTAATTTCCATTTGCATTAGCATTCAATTAAGATATTGATTTGTTATTGCATTCTAGGACTTTTCATTTTACATTAGTGAAAATTTCATCTAGATTTCATTTTTGCATTACATCCAATTGAAAAAAGTCAAAATCTACATTCTGCATCTGAAAATTGCATCTTGTAGAGAATTTAAATCATCTTAAAATTTATGAAAAACATTAAAAAACCTCATACTGGGACTCATTTGCCACCCAGGGTGAATCAGCCCCTCTACACTTCTAAAACAACGTTTCTACAATCTCTTTGACATTTTTCTACATTACACTTTTCTATTCTTGCATTCTATTTTTATTCATAGATTCTCTATTTTTCTTCCTTTATTGCATCTTAGTTTATTTTCATCATGGTATTTTCTTTCAATAAGTTTTGGAATTCCTTAAAGTCATTGGTAGACATGTCCAACTGTGCCTTTGGTTGTGACCCTAATGACCTTGAACTCCAACATGCTCCTACAACTCCTAATGATTGTCCTCCTCGTGAAGTATAAATCATTAGAGAAGATGATGATAGCATGCACAAGTTCTATAATGACTGCCTTGACAACCTAGAAGCCAATGCAATCTTTTACCCATCAATGAGATCACAAGACCTTCCCATTGTTGCACCTCCTAATCACTTTCCATATTTACATCCCAAAGTAAATATAGGACCTAATGTTCCTTCCTCAAGTGGACCTAGTTCCTCTCAACTACCACAATCCCAACCATTCTATGAGCACACGGTCACAAACATTCCTATCAACCTTGAAGAGACTTATGGTAAAGGATTTACTATCTTAAGTAAACAAGGTTGTGACATAAAACATGAACATGACATTCATCAAATTTTTGAACAATAACCAACCAAAGAAAACATGAAGAAAACACAATAGGCCTTGGATATCATGATCCTTCTCATCTTGATAGACATCCTCTTCAACCTAGGAGACTTCATGATATTGAACAGTAATCTTGGATGGTCCTCCTAACTTAAACATTCTCCTTCCCTGTGAGAAACCATCAGCTCCTTCTAATGACAAGGATGTTAGGATCCCTATGGGTCCTCTTCCTTCTTCTACTCATGATCAAGGAGAATCTAGCAAGTGAAATTGACCTTAAACAAACTCAAAAAGATTAAGTTTCCTACACATCCTCCACTTGAATGTGAACAGAAACTTCAACTCCTTTTAAAAAAAGGTCTTATACTTTTACCACCTATGAATAGGTTGGTTAATTGTCTGAAAGACTCTAACATCCCATTTTGCAAATATCATCGCATCCTTGGACACTACACTGAAGAATTTCAGACATTGAAGGACATACTAGATAAGTATCACTTCATTGATACCAATTGTTTCCCCATCATACCTTAAAGCAGCCACATCCCATCCTCATGCCATAGTTGTAGAATTCCCTATTCTCATTATTGCATGAATCTTTCACATCACCCATCTCAGCTCATTCTTGCCTCTACACTTTGTGGAGGGAAAGACGTTGTTAGCCCTGTCCTTGTAATGCATTTATCTTTGTCTCTTAACTATGCTATTCCTTTTCCACTTATCTCTTTAAGATTGAGAAACCAATAACTTAGTTAATGACTGACTTATATTTGCATTACTTGTTACATTTTCTTTTCATTTGTGTATCGTGTTCCCCCATATTTTGTGTTTGATGTTCTCTCTCTTTGTACACTTCTATTTGTACCTCTATTCTTGTATTCATCATGCATTTTCTTTTTCTCTTCTTTTTGTGTTCTCCTTTTGGGGATGACACAAAGTATAGAGATGCCCTATGTCTCTTCCATGTTGACCCACAAGGTCCTTCACCTTTCCTCTTTCTTTTTGTGTTCTCCTTTTGGGGATGATGCAAAGCATAGAGATGCCCTATGTCTCTTCCATGTTGACCCACAAGGTCCTTGTCTTTTTCCTTTTTGTTTTGTGTTTTCCTTTTGGGGATGATGCAAGGTATTGAGACCAAAATGTCTCCTTCATGTTGACCCAAAATATTTTTCCTTTTCTTTCACCTTTTCATTTTATTTTCTCTTGTGTTTTCCTTTTTGGGATGATGCAAGGCATCTAGACCACAATATCTCTTCCATGTTGACCCAAAATGAACTTTTGTTTTCCTTTGTTTTTTCTCTTTGTGTCATTCTTCCAGTTCTATGTGCTTTGGGAAATGATGACAATTTTGTGCTCTTTCATATAAAAACATTGCAGCAATGAACATGTTGACCCCCAATCCATAGATCCCTTATGTGTTTAGTGTATTTTTACTTTCTATGGGGCAAACTCCTTTTCTATTTCTTTCATTTTCCTTAACATGACACAACCTAACTTTGAAACATATGACTTGGCATAGGGCTTTCTAGGTTGGCTCTCATGTCTTGTTGTCTTGTTTCTTTTTCTTTTCTTCTCTACTTTAAAGTAATTTCTCACAAAATGATGTGTAGCAATTCCTTTAAAGTGGGGGGCATACATTACCATTATTTCATTTCATTCTTGGTTCTTAGTGTATCCTTGTTGTTTGTGTGATGCGTTTGTCACTTTGTAGATGACATTGGGTGTGGTGTCCCTCATAAGTGTGATCTATCTCAGCATACTACATTCCTCTTGGTGGCTTGATGTGACACACTACATCCCCTAAGTTGTGAATATACTATTCTTTGATTGGTCCTCTCTTGGAGACATTAGATACAATGTTCCCTAAGTGACTGACCTTGCATAAACTGAACAAGAATCCTTTGAGCATCTTTTCACATTTTACAATTTATGTTTTAAATTTTGAATTCCTTTTGCTTTGTGGCACCTTGTTAAAGCTATCAAATGGGTATAACTTTGGAATGGTTGAGCGGGAAGCCCACAAAGTGGCATGACTTTTCCCCATAGCCACCTTTTTGTTTTGTGAGTGCATACCAACTAGCGTATGTATCTTACCTTTTGGGCTTTCTCACCTCGTAGACAACTAGTTTCGTAGCCCCAAAGTTAGTATATAGTTGGTCCTTCTCACCCTGTAGACAACTTGAATTTCTATGGCCCCAAAGTGAGTACACATTATCTTTTTCAAGCAATTAGCCTAGATCTAATCCATAATTAGTTGGATTGACGATCGAAGCTTCATCCAATTATTTTCAACTTTTGTGTGTTCCTTTGTTCTTATGTCTAGTTTGCCATGGGATATTCATCCTAGGGGCTTGATCATCCCTCTTGATCATTGTTAGTTAATCTTGCTAACGTAAGTGCATTTGAACCCTCCCCTCAGTGTTCATGGCTACTTTAGTGTGAGTTTGAAGAAATTTCATCCTCTCACTAAAGTTGGGGTAAATGTGCCATAGAAAAATGGCCCCTTGTCATTTTCATGGCCTTTTTGGTCTTATTTCATGGTGTTGGAACTATTTTGCTTTGATTTTATGTTGTATCATGGATTGAACACACTTATTTAGGTATTAAAACTCAAAGAATGATGTCTTGTGAAAGTGTTGTGAAGTGTTGTAAGACATTTCTACATTCTTCTAGACTCTATTTAATGCAATTCACCTAAAAACCACCTTTTCACACATCAAAAAGCCCTATTTTGAAGTGTTGTAAAGTCTTGTAACAAGCTTTCATGCTCTTCTAGGCATATTTTCACTAATTACACCCTTCTCATGCTTTATTTTGTCTCTTTATGCCCTCATATGACTTAATTAAGTGTATTTTTTAATGTTATCCTAGAAAATAACATTAAACACAACATTTTTTCTGACACATGTTTTTAGGTCCTAGGTGGAACCCATTCGCCATGGGTGGCGAATGAGTCCCCCTTGGCCCCAAATTCAAAATATTTCAAATTTCCTTTTAAGATTTTATTCAAAATCACTTGATGTCAGTCTGTGATGAGATATTAATGGATACTAAGGCACAAGTATTGTATAAATAAATGTTTTTCACCTCATTTTGCATCCTCCAACATTCATACATCATATTCAAGCAATCTCAAGCATTCAAGCATTTTACATCATCTTTTCAAGCACTTTGAAGCAGCCATTGGCATTAATTCAGACTTGCATCATCAATAGTTAGGTAAGTTGATAGCACTTGCATGTTATTAGTTTATCTTTCTCTTTCATTTTATTATCTTTTCAAGGGTTTAATTACCAAAAGTGGGGTTTGACCAAGGCAAACCCCTATTCACTAACGCCTAATCATTTTTCCCCTTTTTCTTGTTTGTTTGCATCCCTTTGTTTGTAGAGTTGATAGGTTATTAGGTGTTGAAGAGTGATTTTCAAGTCAACTAGGTGCTTCAAGTCAGCTTAAGTCAAAATAAAGCTTGGAGAGAGTTATTTGTCTATTTTTTGTAAATTTGACTTTGCCAACCTGACAAGCAAATATTCTCAGATCTAGTGTTGCAGAGTTATGTTCTAGTTTTTTAGGAGTTTTGGGGAGGAATGATTCACCACCTATGGAAAATGAGTCCCACCTTAGGACTGGAAACTTGAGTTTTTTCAAATTTCAGATCCTGATAGACAGAAACTAGCTTTCAACCATTTTTCACCAATAGGTGGATTGATTCGCCACCCTAGGTGAGTGAGTTCCACTGTGAAAAATCAATAAAATTCATTAGCATCCAGAACATTCCAGAATCATCACACTTTTCCTAGGTGCTCTTTGTTTCATGCCATCTCTTTCTGTTCTGCATAATTTCTTCATTTACATAGTTATTTGCATTTCACACTATGTTTTCAAACAAGTCATAAATCTTAGTTTTCCATTCATTTTCAATGATTTAGTTAACTTCATTTACATCACATCACATCACACACATCCTAATTTGAGTGTTACATAAGAATTTTTGGCCTTATCTCTCTCCTTTTAGGTGAAAAACCCTAGAAGTGCAAGATTAGTCTATAGGGTCCCAAAAATCTATGTTTCAATAGGCTACTCCAATGCATCAAGACAGTAATGATACATAACACAATATCTTTTTTCAAAGCATCGATATAGTGATGGGACATTATTCCTTGTCTCTATCTCATACATTTTATCTATTGCATACTGTGCATGGAGTTGTTAGTTATATTGTATAATATCACACCCTCTGAATTTCTCTTTTGTTTATTTCATACATTTAAAATATTCTTCTACCATCATACCACTCACTAACATTGTTATTTTATTGACACCATTATCCTATTGTGTATGCAAAAGAGCTCAATTTGAAGGCATATTGACTACATATTATGCACAGTTTAACTATACAAGTGCAACAAGATGTTTGCAAGACAAAATATGAATTCACTGAAACATTACTATCTAAGCAACATATCTTCAAACAAAGGAGCACTATAACTGTGACTGAGAAAGCACTATGTAGGAATCATTAGCATTGAGAAATGAAGAAGATAACACATTGAATTAGGTGATTGAGATCAATAAAAGAAATATCATTGTTAAAGAGTTGCAAAATGTGAATCATCCTCTATCGTATAGGACTGAGAAAGGAAGAACACTATTAAAAAATGATTAAATTATAACAAACCATCTAAAAACAATGAAAGTTACTATCAAATGGTGACAAATATTTGTCCTCTAAGTCATTTGCACATGGTGATTGAGAACATAGTGAGTAAGAATTAAAAGAGCATTGGATCATAGCACTGCAAAATGGTCATGAGTTATGCAATGAACTTCACTATTCTTTTGATCACAAAGGAGATCAAGATATAATAACCAACTCACTAATGTGCATAGAGAATGCTCATGGAGGAGTGAAAAATTCCTTACAAAGAAAGTACCATAGTATAGTTTGAGGTGAATTGCAAATGCTATTTTATGTTGATATGGATATGTTCTAACCTATAGTTAATTGTTGTAGCATAACATATAGGCTAAATAGTTTTTCATCTATCATTGTTTCTAATTCAAAATTGCTATAGCTTATTCTAGGAGAAAATCATAGGGGGAGTCTATACATAAGAAACCATTGTTTCAAATTCAAATTTGTTGGCTCTTTCACAATTGTTTGCTTCATTTATTTGATCTAAGACAACCTGCTGTATAAAATATGCTCTCAAAATTAGTAAAATACTTTATTCTAGGAAGACTGTTTAGAATCATCCCATCATAACAATGAACAAAAGCATCAGTCATTAACTTGAATTTTGCAAGAGTTTCATCAAATTCCACTTTTCCACTCTCTTTTCCATTATGAATTTTATTCCCAATTTCATCCATGAAGAACTTCCTCAATCTATAGATCCTATTGTTAGCCAGAACTTTACCTAGTGTTGAGGATAGCTTTGAGTTTTTACCCAAGCAACAATAGACAAAATTTGGCCTTATTAGATACAATGTGTTGAAAATATCTTTGAAGTTACTCCAGAAAAGAGTTCCTAAGAGTATAATATGAAATTTTGAATTAACCTTTTTTCATGAATTTCAATCTTTGATTGGCTATTTCAAGCTTGATGACCTTCATCAAGAATGAGCAGACCTGTGCTGTCTAAAAGCATATTGGAAAATTGATTTTAAAGAGCCTAGGTCTGCTCATTCTTGATGAAGGTCATCAAGATCAAAATAGCCAATCAAATATATGTAGTTCATGCAAAAAGGTTAATTCAAAATTGTGCATTATACTCTTAGGAACTCTTTTCTATAATAACTTCAAAGAGCTTTTTAACACAATGTATTTGGTAAGGCCGAATTTTTTTAATTGTTGCTTGGGTAAAAACTTGAAGTTATCCTAGAAACCTAGTAAAGTTATGGCTAACAATAGGATCTATAGGCCGAGGAAGTTATGCAAGGACAAAATTGGGAATAAAATTTAGAATGGAAAAGAGAGTGCAAAAGTAGAATTTGATGAAACTCTTGCAAAGTTCAAGTTTATGAGTGATTCTTTTGTTCATTGTTATGATGGGAATGTTTTGAATAGTCTTCCTAGAATAAAGGATTTTACTATGATTTTGAGAGCATCTTCTATACAACAGGTTGTCTTAAATCAAATAAATGAAGTAAACAATTGTGAAAGATCTAACAATTTTGAATCAGAAACAATGGTATATGAACAACTATTTAGCCTATTTGTTATGCTACAAAAATTAGCTACAGGTTAGAACATATCCATATCAACATAAAATAGTAGGTGTAATTCACCTCAAAATCTGTTGTGGTTATTGCTTTGTAAGGAAGTTTGCACTCCTCCATGAACATTCTCTGTGCACATACCCAAACATTTAAAGTACTTAACCAAAGCTCCAAAAATGAGTATCTCACCATTGCATGACTCCTACTTTTTCTCTAATCATGACAATATCTGAGCTTCTAGTGTTTCTAGATGGAACCTATAGAAAAAAAGTGTAGTCTCCATCTGAAGGAACCATCTTTAGAGCTCTTCCCTGAAATGAGGGTTGAAAATATTAGAAGAAAAGTAATACCATACTTCTAAAGTAACAATTTGTATCAAGCTAAATGTCAAAAAGTATAATTAAAAAGACAAATCCTTACAATTGGACCTCAAATTGGACCAAATAGATTTATGATTTTATCTTTAGAATGTAAGAACTTTCTTTGTCAAATATTCAGGACCTCAAATTGGATCTCAAATTGGACCAATAGATTTATGAGTTTATCTTTAGATTATAGGAACTTTCTCTATTAGATATTCAGAGCGATCAACTAGGAATCTAGAGTAATCGACTAACTCCTAAGATGTAATCAAGTGGAAACTAATGTTTCAATCCATTGACATTTGTATTCCTACACTCAAGTTCTACTTTTGAGTGAAAACGACTAAGGGAAGTGTTTCACACTGGCTCAAGGTACTCTCCAACCTAGTTATGTCACTGATAGCAATCCAAGTCTTCCTGAACCATCCATACCCAAAAATTGCATCACAATATATTCTTCCTACACATAAAAATGCCACATATTAACCCCTTCTAAATGAAAAATTTTAATCATCATAAAACCATAATTAATAATTATTTTAGTTTTAGAAAGAATCGGATGTCTTTTAATATAAAAAAAAAGTTGTATAAATCACAAAAATCCATGAAGCCTCCTAAATGTAGAGCTTAAAGAAATTTTTCAAGATGGGTTTCAACATAAGAAGCTTTCTACTATAGCTCTCAATGAATGTATTATAAGAAAAAAACAAAATTCTTCACACTCAAAGTAATGTAGTCAAACATTTATTCCAAAAGTATGTTAGCAGGCATTAACTAAAAATAGAATGATTTTTTTCTTGGCTTCATTTATCAATATGCCATGTGGAAATGGAATAATCACTAAGAAACTCTAACAATAAAAAATAAAGTAAAGGTTCAAGAAAGGAAATTCCATGTACTATTATGTAATGGTGATGAAGGAACTTATATGAGAACAACCTACATACAAATTGCTGCCATTGAATTTCCATCCATCCAATGAGAAAATAAGTAATGTAAGGATTTGAGAAATATAAGTCTAAAGGGTTATGCTATAACAGTAATGGAATAACCATAAGAGCACAAACGAGGACCAAATTATTGTGACTATAATTATGTCATCCATAACTCTATTGGTCATGTGGCACAGTTGTGCTAAACCAAATATAGGATGAATTCATGTGTGACCAAGGTTTAATGTGGTTATGTTGTGATAGAAATGGAGGCACTCATATGAGCACAATTCATGTACAAATCATTGTCATCACAATTAGGTGTCAATCATCATTGGGTGCATTTAGGTTGACACAATTTTAACAGGTTATGATATAATTATAGCATGATCCACTTGAGTAATTACCTCTTACTACAATAAAGAGCCTACAACTCTAGTTGATATACAAAGTGGTTGTGTTATATCAATTATGCAGTGCATTCAAGCACAACCCATGTTTAATGGGCTATTCTAGAGAGTGATCAAGAGTTTCTAAACCTTATAAATGTTACTTAAAGGTGTATAGCTTAAACTACATACCAAGTTTGTTACATACTTGAATGCAATCTTGGGTTACCACAAACTATAATAATGTGATTTACTAATAACCATTATAGGAAGTATTAAAGCAAGACCCATGCTATATAGGATACATTTCCTTGATTAGGTTTACATACCTTAATGATCTTGAACACAAGCTTCCCACACACTCTAGGATACAATCCAAGATCATACCACACCTTGTTAAGATAGCTAATTTTTTGACCCAAGATTGAAGGTTGTTTTTTAATACCAACAAAAGCATTGGTAAGAGCATGACTAGGGTACAAACCCTAGGCCTTCATAGAAACATAAACCATAACTCTAGCAGATTAGTGAGGTTGCAATAATAGAAAGATTGAGACATTATCCATTTGTTAGAATAATTTTACTCGACAATGAAAAAAATACCCAACACCAAGTTTTTTAAATACCCATATAAAGAAAATGTCCAACGTCCTTTTTTAAATACCAAGATAGTTAATAACAAAGGGTTCACCGAACATCAATTTTTTTTAATGTTCAAGAAAAATGATAACAAAATAAAAATTTAGAAAACTATGTGTAATACCAAAAAAGGTTGAGATCTCATTTGTTTCTCAGAAAAGAAACATTATCTTGATAGCAAAAAATATCTAGTACCATTTTTTTAAATACCCATTTCAAGTGAAAACCTAGCATCGAAATACCCAAACAACCAATAAAAAAATACCAAGCATTAGTTTTTAAACATATGCAGATATCCAGTAGCAAAAAAACCAACATGATAAAATTAAAATAGCCAAATTTTTCACAAAAAAACCCAACATCAAATTTTTCAAAAACCCAATAGGAATAATGTACATACATCCAACTTTAAAAAAAATTAAGAATGGTTTTCTTACCTCTGAGACGATCCACAACAAAAATCTTAAAATCCTCAAGACATACTTCCAAGTGGGGAGCTCTCTGATAGAAAGATATATTTGGCTACATTCTAGACTCGTACTTTGAAGCATTGCTGGCAGGAGATTCCTACACTGGGAAATCCATTTGATTACTACTCAATATCTCCATCTTCAAAATCCTTCAACCTCTATTTGTTTTCCTAGACTATTTCCTCTAACTAAGTAGTAGTTAAAAACCATGAGAAAATGGTGGTATTAATTATATCATTTTATTTTTTCTATGCATTTATAAAATATATATATATATATGTATGTATGTATGTATGTATGTATGTATGCATAAGTGTCGACTAGATCCTAAATTGATGGCTAGGAATATTTTCTCTCAGAAATCAAATTTTGATGCAAAAAATTAGTCATTTATTTAGTCATTTTTAGCTATTGTGACTAAAATTTTTAGTTACGTAGTCATTTATTTGTCAAATTCTATTAGTACCTGTCTCCAATGCATGGGCCTATGATTTGGGGAAGCTAGTTATTCCTAATGTCTTTATAGATGTGGAACTCATCAAATACCTTGCTTTTGGGGATGTTAAGAATATCAGAGTAATTAGGGCATTAGATGGAAGTGTCATAATGGATATAACTAGGGAGTTTATTTGTGAGGTTTTTAGACTCAATGTGACTAAAAATAAGGTTATAGACCTTACATATTTTAGAAGAAAATACAAGAAAGAAAGAAATAGCTTCAGAGTGAAATGACTCCCTAGGTTTAGACAGAAAAGCTTCTATGGAAAGTCATTGAGAATCCCTAATAATGAACATAAGCCTTTTGATGTCAAGTCTTTTGAAGACTATTTCAGAAGAACATATTGGGAATTATGCCAGGTGTTGGGAGAAGATGCACGTTAAAAAATGGAGACACCTCTTATGCATATGGTTGTTGATATACAAAATCCTTTTGTCAATAGTGACTTTGACTATGCCAAATTTTTAGCTGAGGCTATTCACAATCGACTGGTGGACATTAAGAGAAGGAAAAGTGGTAAGTAGCCAAAGGTTAATTTCATGTGGTATTCTCTCCTTCTCCATATGATTTTATACAAAGGGAAATATCATTTCAACAAATTTTTACAATTGAACATGAAAGATAAAGAGGGCTACGATCTCTCAATGCAATGTTGTATTTTGGACAAACATTGTAGTGAGTCTAACTATTATTTTTTTTAGATTTTATTTGTAAGACAAGTCATGCCAAGGTTTGATTGACCTAGAATCGGATTGGACAAGAAAATTTTTGATCTCCTTAGGCCCAAAGAGTGGAGGTTGGAGTTAGGAGTATAACATAACTGGGGAGATTATTACCTCCAAGAGAACTCAATTTTTATTAGAGTATATGGGTTCCCTCAAGGCCCCATGTGCTACCCAAATATGTGTCACCCAGGTTGGAATTCATGGAGATTATATGGAAATTGAATGATACTGATCAATTTCATTTAAGGAAACAAAGGAAAGGGTCATTTTCCCCTTATGTTACTACCTTTTCAGATTTCACTTTTACCAGATAGGCTAAAAGAAATTATTGGGGAATACAGGTTATTTCAATTATATTCCAAGAATTTTGACCCTAAAGGTTTCATAAGGTCTAATTTTTTCCATCAAGTTGATGAAAATGAAGATGTCATAAGAAATTGCAAGGATGTATTTGAGGTAATAGATAAAAAGGAGAAATGGATTGCATTCATGAAGGTAGAGGATGCTAGGATAAAGAATTATAAGGATTATTGTGGAGTATTTTTAGATATTTTTGACCCAATTTCCAAGATTGAGGCAGTGTTTGAAGAATTTGGCAAAGTTGTAGGTAAGACCCCTATCCTGGAAGAGAAACTGACAAGTAACCTATACCTTCACCTAACCTCTCTATCAGAAGGCCCCAACCCTAAGGGAATTTTGTTAGAGAAAATGTGCAATCAAATCCACCACAGGTCACCCCTTCTCCTTCCCCTCAAACAATCAGTGTGGATTTTGATTCTCCCCCAAGAGAGAAACCACAAAAGAGGATGAAAGTTGAGCAACCGCCATTGTTGGTTGATAATCAAATCAATCTAGATGAAAGTGAAGATGTTCATATCACCAAGGATGAAATTCAATAATATATGTCATCCCACCAAGACCAAATATTGATGGCCTTCTTCAGCAAAGGTTTAGGTTGGATGTGGTTATGGAGAGTGATAACCTCAATTATGTGAGGGAATTTTCATGTTCACAATTCATGTCTCATGATGAGTTTATAAAATCCTAGGAGGTTAAAGAGGTTTTTTTAAGATCAAAGAGGTAGGAGTGCCTTAAAATAGTTCAATTGGCACAAGAAAATGTGCCTAGAGAAATTTATGATGAAGTAGCTACAAAGATAAGGTCATAAATGAATTTTGAGTCCAAAAACATCATGCCTAATGAAGGGAGAAGAATAGTGGAAGATAGTGGATTGCTACTATTCCCTAAATGGGACATTGCTTCTACAATTTTATTTGATACTATTAGGAAACAAGAAGGATATTTTTTCTCAACAGAAGAGGAAGTAGAGATCGCATTTTCAAGATTAGGGTTCAAGCCACATTGGGAAGCCCTTACAATCTAGGCCCTTGCCCCCAATACAAACAAGCCTGCAATCGCTGAAGCATTAAAGGCTAAGGGTATCAAAGGGAGATTGATTGTAAAGTTGGTGTCTAACACCTCCGCCCCTGAAGCTGATGCATTAGTGGTAGATGCTTCCATGTTTAAGGCTATGTGCAAGATCATCGTGGAAAAAATAGGCCCTTAAGTGGCAAAAAAATAGAAAAATTAGTGTTAGGCAACTTGACATAAAAATTTGAATAAGTTATCTATATTATTTCAAAAATATGTAAGAATAGAATCTATAGAAAATTGAATTTAGTTTCTAAACTACTAGGTTTATTTAAAAATAAATAAAACTATTTGGTGAAATTTGAAATTTCAATGCAGTAGTACTTAAATTTTAGGGAAAAAATAAGAAGTAGGTGTCTGTCTGACCACCCTAACCATAATAAAATGATAATATTTTTTATAATATTTTATATATAAGTAGATGACTCATGTACAAATGTGATGCATATTTTTTTGTAATTTTTTTCCAAGTAAATAATTAATTATGAATTTTTTATTACAACTTTTAAAAAATATAAAAACTCGTATGTCTGACCACCTTAACTTGGTCAAAACTTCATGAAATTTAATTTTTCTTTTTTTAATCCTATAGTATGTGAAGCATAGAATGTGACGCATGTTTTGGATTCAAAAAATGTGATAGTGTTTGAAAGTTATAGATGTTTTTCAATCAACATATCAATTACGACTTTAGTCGTAATTCTAATAGAAAATGAATAATAATTATTTCTTAAATTCAAATTGAAGCATAATTTATATTGGTGGAAATATGAGAATCTCCTCTAAAAACCCTTTTTGTTTCATCAATTTTGGGTTAAAAAAAGTTGTCAACCACATACCTTACAAATACCCATAATATTGCCACTTTTTGGCCCATCATGATCCTGCACATACCCTTAATGAATCTATTATTCAAAGGTTGCAAGATAGACTTAGTATAGTATTGAAGGAACATAGTGATCTCATGGAAGCTTACAACCAACAAAAATTTTTATTGTCTAAACAAAAATCCCTTCTTGAAAGTGTGGAGGAAGTAGGCTCCTCTTCTACAGTCCCCCCTACTCATGTGATGATTAAAAAAGAAGAGCTTGAAGAAAAGATTCAAATGTTGGAAGAGCAGTTGAAGAATGCTTAGAAAAATCAACAAAAAGGAGAATGTTTGCATTACAACATGCATCCTAGAGCATAGGTTGTCTAAAATATTAAGGATGGAAAATACACATGTGCCATATCTGAATTTGAGAAATTCCATTACTAGAGTAAGTGGGGATCAAGAGCGGCTCAAATGTATATTTGAACAATGGAATCCTAGAATTTCATCTTTGGAAGCTATGTATAATGGATCTGCAAACACATTTGATGCCCCATCTGGTATCTATCTTAGTTTTGTGATTTTCAAGATGGCACAAAATCATAAAGGGTATTTGGAAAGTATAATTGAAGCTGCACGGGCAAGAATAAACTCTTTCATAAATGTTGAAAGAAGGTTTGTACTCCTCCTGTTAGAAGATAATGGGAGGTTGAAGACCCTAGAGAAATGGAAGGATAGTTTTAATATTATAATCTCAACACTCCTCCCTTTGAGTTTCAAAGATGACAAAATTTATTTAAATTTGCTTGATTCATCTTCAAACAAGATGGTCAATGTAGAAAATAGATGGAAAATTTTTGTAGAGAGGCCAATGCTTTACATGATTCCAAGTATCATCAAAATTTAAAGAATTTGGAAAATATCTTAGCTCATGACTTTCCTTTTGAGGATATGTTTAATACATGGAATGAAAAGCATTTTTTTTTACTTGGCTTGTGAGTGGATCCATGATTTTATTCCTATGCCTCATGTCTAAGGATTTGGTTGTTAGAATTTTTTTGGATGAGGGTCTTCACTTCTTTTCTTGTTGCTTCTCTTTTGTTATAAAAGGGAATCCCGAGCCTCATTCAAAATTTCAAAGCATTACAATTTTTTGATCTTTCATCTCATTCTTGTTACCTATTTTAGCTAATAGCTTAAACAAGTAGAGTTGTTTATGTTTTACAAATGAAAAGAAGGTACATTTTACTCTGCCATATCATATTCATGTTCATAAAGAAGTATCAGAAGACTACATTACTACAATTACATTATGCAAATGAATATAACATAAAAGAGAGTGCACAATCTTTTAAAAAATGTAGTCTTTATTCATTATATAATTGTATGGTGTCCCACACAAGCCATTATACATTTATAGATATAAAAAAATAATGCACATATAGAGAGGGGGGGCCTATGATTGCTTGAATGATGAATCCCAATTGTCTTGTTTTGCATCATTTTCAGTCCTTCCCACTTGTTCAGTCTCCAGTTGATTCTTTTCTTGTTGCTCTGAGTTTTCCTACATTTGTGAGAAGAGTGTTGTTAGAGAAATGAAGGATCACCAATCAATATATATGCAAACATCCATAGAAATATAGTTTGATCCTCATGTTCATTAAATAGCTAGCATACCACAAATGTTCAGGAAAACAAGAGAGCTATCAAACACATCTATCATATGCTCTGTTTTATCTAACATATTTTCTCATTGTGCAGGTATAGGACTAATCTTTGTTGTTGTTTTGTTTCATAAGTGCAGGGCTATCAAATGGCAGTAGGATCTATGAGGAGCTATCTAGAGATAACATGAGTCACATAGAGAAAATGTAAATCAAATTCAATGCTACTAAAGTGCATATGAGAAACATGCGCTATACATCATGTTACGTTCTTGCATTTAAATGTGAGATTCACATTCATTGTTCATATCAATAAAAGACATTCATGAATTAAGAGAGGAAAATTTTTTGCATTGAAAGGACATCATTGTGTATTAAGAGTGAAAATTGTACACAGAAGCTTCATAAAGATAACCCTCCATAAAGGGATGCAAAAGTAAGGAGAATTCAAGAGATAGAGTGCACATTCATGATTTCTTCCTTGCATCCTCCTATTTTGATGGATTCGACTACCTAGGTAGTTAGGGTTAATCAGTAGTTTTTCTCTCTATAAATAATGGTCAAATGCAGGTATGTGCAAGATCATCATGGAAAAAATAGGCCCTTAAGTGGCAAAAAAATTAGAAAAATCAAAGTTAGGAAACTTGACGTAAAAAAATGAATAAGTTATCTATATTATTTCAAAAATATGTAAGAATAGAATCTGTAGCAAATTGAATGTAGTTTCTAAACTACTAGGTTTGTTTAAAAATAAAGAACTCTATTTGGTGAAAATTTGAAATTTCAATGCGAGTACTTAAATTTCAGGAAAAATAAGAAGTAGGTGTGTGTCTGACCACCCTAACCACAATAAAATGATAATATTTTTTTATAAGATTTTAGGTATAAGTAGAGGAATCATGGCCCGATGTGATGCATATTTTTTGTAATTTTTTTCCATGTAAATAATTAATTATTATTTTTTTTATTACAACTTTTAAAAAATATAAAAACCTTGTATGTTTGACCACCTTAACTTGGTCAAAACTTCATGAAATTTAATTTTTCTTTTTTTAATCCTATAGTATGTGAAGCATAGAATGTGACACATGTTTGGGATTCAAAAAATGTGATACTATTTGAAAGATATAGATGTTTTTCAATCAGTCTATCAATGAGGACTTTAGTCGTAATTTGAATAGAAAATGAATAATAATTATTTATTAAATTCAAAGTAAAGCATAATTTATATTGGTGGAAAGTTGAGTATCACCTTTAAAAACCCTTTTCGTTTCATCAATTTTGGGTTAAAAAAAATTCATCAGCCACATACCCATCATATTGCCACTTTTTGGCCCATCATGATCCTGCACATACCCATGCCCCTTTTGATAAGGTTGGATGTTCTGAGTTTGTATTTGCATTTCTCAGTTTAAGTAATTTAGTTATATTGCTGAGATGTTGTAAACATGCTTTCAAGAAATAATATGATATTTTCAGTTGTTGCATTTGAATTAGTGTAAGGGAGACTCACCCAAGGGGGGCCACTTGGTGAGAATTCCACCTACTTAGTTTAGAAGTTATTTTCTGTTTAGTAGTTAATTTCAATTTCAACAACTATCTATTCCCACAACCACTGGAATTCTATTATGTGACTGTTCTTGTAGCCAAGGCAGACAAAGTAGTTTCATGTTTGTTTGTTGATATTTCCATTTCTATCCTTCATTTCCAGTCCAATTGTTAATGCTTAGTGAAGATGTTGATTTATGCTCAGAGTTTAAGTTGATTTCATTCCAACATTTTATATCCAACATTGTTTCTTCCCTAGTTTATGGATGACTGTAGTAGAGTCCTAGTGCACATACAATGTTGAACCATTTCAAGTTTATGTCCCTGGGTTGTAAAATGAAATGCACCTTCATGATGAGTGAGATAACTACTTAGTGCAGATCTCCAATCTCTAATTCATAGATCTAAGGTCTTAGTTATTAAACCATTAAAGGAGGCCAACATTTTTGGCATCGTTTTTGAGGATAGTGTCAAACTAGGAAGTTCTTTGGAGTAATTGATAGTTTCTTTCTTGCTATAGTGTTTTTAAAAGTTTTCTCTTAGTATACCCCTCATTTAGGAAAGTAATGACCTACTATTCTTTCACCAATTGATTCTTTGTGTGATTTGGATGATACTAAATTGATACCGCATGCATAGAGGAAGGAGAAGAGATGCTTATGGGAGATCCCTTCCTAATGACCCTGATCCATTCTAGCTAGTTGAACATCAAAATCTTCCAAGAGATGATGAAGAAGAAGAGGCACACCCTTTTGTTGATGCATTTACCCATCTAACCAATTTAGGCACTTCCTTTGAAGACCAAAATTAGATTGAGAATCCATTTACTTTGGAACTTCATTAAGTAAGCACAGGTGATGAGAATAACGAGAATAGACATAGAAATAGACCTAACCAGCCAAATTTTCCATTCCCCATTGCTCATTGGAATGAAGTTGAAAACCTAAGAAATATCCTTACTTCAGTCCTTCCTAAGTTCTATGGACTTGTTACAGAAGACCTTTACACTTTCCAATTTGAGCTTGATATCCTCTATAGAAGCTATGACTATACCATTGATGCTCATAGGCTTAAGTTGTTTCCTACCACTTTGAAAGAAGCTACATTGAGATTGTTTATGAGTTTAGGTAGGAATATTGTGGAGACTTGGGATGCCATGAAGACAAATTTCCTTAAGAAGTACAAGGAATATTGCAGAGGCAATGACATGAGAGGAGATGACATCTTTAGGATGCAGTAGAAGGAAGATGAGAGTTTGGAGGACTTCATTTCAAGGTTTCTATTTTTCCTGTAGAAATCTCCACATCATACACTCAATGAAGAATCTAAAAAGATACTCTTCTTGGGAGGAATCGACGACAATTTCACTAATGATTTGGACTTGATGGGAGGATGAGATATCAACCAAGTTCCTTGGGATGATATTAAGAAGATATGTCAAAACTATTCAAGGGTAGCTTCAAAGAAATAAGAGGTTACCAATCCTCCATGGGTAAATCATCCACCAATGGAGTTTCAAGGATGGAGATTACTCACTTGTTGGTAGATTTCAACAAAGGCATCATAAACAATCTAGCTACTCAGTTGGATACACTTCAAGAAAAAAAGAAACTTGAGGAGGTAGAGGCAATGTTGGTAGAATATTTCCCTCATTGTCGACAAAAGAAGGAGGACTACATATGCAAAATGGTAGCTAAAATGGTGATGATGATCAAGCCTACTACATTGCACAAAGGAGACCATGGGCTCCAAGATCAAGTATGTCACTAGATCCATTATCTTTTGTTGGGTCTTATTTCAATTCTTATGGATCTGGTGACCAATGGAACCCCCCATATCCATCCAACTATGGAGGATATCCACCTCAAACTTGGAATAACCCTCCAAATACATGACCCAATCACCAAAACACTCCACCCCAATGGAAACAACCTTAGGGGAATTGGCAACAATTTCATGGGAATTGGTGCCACCTCCAAGAAACTAGCAACATACATCCCAATGGAGGGGAGGACAACAATGGCCAAACCAACCAGCTAATTACATGCAGCCACCTTCACAACCTCAACAACCTACTATAATGTCTCATCCTACTAGCTCAAGTTCAATCACACCTAGACCTACTCAGTTACAAGCTCAACCCACACCTAACCCAAATAACAAACCATAACAATAGTCAATATACTCTACAAATCCTAATTAATTCCCTACATATGTTGTGAGTGTGAGTGACATCCATATGCATTTAGAAACTTCTTTTATAGCTCCTTCCACTCCTATCATCATTGATCTTCATGTAGAAGAAGAGGAGCATCTGAATGTCCCCATTCAATCAAGCATGCCTAAAAATATTGAACCAATTCTAGTTCAATAGACTACCCAAGATCCACCATTTCCTCAAAGGTTAGAGGTTGTTAAACAAAAAGAAGAGGAGGAAACAACCTTTGATATTTTGGATTAGTTGAAACACATATGTGTTAAGATACCTTTGTTCCAGGCCATAAAAGATGTCCCTATATATGACAAAGCAATCAAGGAAGCATGCCTTAAAAATTCAGGGAGGAAAAAGAAAGACCCCACCATAGCTCATGTGGTAGGATAGTTGGCAAATATCATGCTTGGAAAATTTATAGTTCCTAAGTGCACTGACCTAGGTAGTCCTATGGTAGGATTTGTTATAAATGGAATCCAAATAAAGAATGCTCTAATTAACTTGGGAGTAGCAATAAATGTGATGACTAAGGATATATTGCAACAACCAAATGTTGCAAACATGAGACCTACTACTATTTTCCTATAGCTTGCTAATATTTTTGTTGTTAAACTTGATGAAATAGTAGAAGACCTTGTGGTAACTCTAGACTCTTGGGAGTACCCAACATATTTTATGATCCTTTCTCCTAAAGCTACACTAGGTGGGTATCCCATTATTCTAGGAAGGCCATGGTTGGCCACATCACATGCTTAGATTGGATGTCAGTCAGGAGACATGACCATTTTTTATGGGAAAACCACCAAAAATATTGTTCTCTACCCTCCTGCTCAACCATCCCATGACATGCATAACACCATATGGCCACATGTTGGAGAAGAGGTCAAGGAAGTCAATTCAGTGGCACAAATCATTATGTTAGGAAGAAGTTATTTCATGTAGATTCAGGAAGAAGATGAAGTGTTGTCCCACATAATATAGAATCATTGTGAGGTGCATGAAGATTCATCTACTCATGAAATTGGTTCCAGGTCTAGTGAAGACATTTTTTCCCTTTCTTCCTGCAACTAAACTTCCTGCAGCAATTAATATGCTCCATACATTGCTACCGCATGAAGTAAAAATTCCAAGTATTAGTGAAGAAACTATGATAGAGTTAACCACACAAGTACAAGTGTCAAAAGGAAAACATCTGAATATTAACAAAATGTTGAGTCAAGAGTAGCAGTTGTCCCTGAAAAACCTGTTGAAGACCCATCAACATGCATTTGCATGGGACTACCATGACATGAAGGGATTGGACCCCAATCTCTGTACTCATAGGATATATATCAAAGATGATTGCATTCCAGTGAGGTAGCCACAAAGGAGAATCAACCCTACAATGAGGGATATTGTAAAAGGGGAACTATAGAAATATTGGATGCAAAATTTATCTACCCCATCTCAGACAGCGAATGGGTGTCTCCATTGGTGATTTTACCTAAAAAGAGAGGTAAATGGAGAGTCTAATTTGACTACATGGAACTCAACTCTGCCACCAAAAAGGATCGCTTTCCCCTTCCTTTCATAGACCAAGTACTGGATTCCCTTGCAGGAAATAAATATTTTTCTTTTCTAGATGGATTTAGTGGCTATAACAAGATAAAAGTTGCACTTGAAGATCAAGAGAAGACCACCTTTACCTATCCATGGGGGACTTATGCCTACTCAGTACTTCCATTTGGATTGTGTAATGCACCTACAACTTTTCAAAGGAAAGTCATTAGTATATTTTTTGATATCTCACACGATTACATGTAGATTTATATGGATGCTTTTACTACCTATGATGCTGATTTTATAGAAGCTGAATAGAATCTAAAGAAATTTTTACAGAGATGTGAAGACCATAATCTATCCTTGAATAGTATGAAGTGCTTCATGATGATGTAGGAAGGAGTAGTCCTTTGACACTACATTTCTCAAAAAGGAAGTCAAGTATACCTGACCAAGATTCAAGTGATAACAATCTGCCTATTCCTGCAAAACAAAAAAATGTTAGAAGTTTCTTGGGTAATGTAGGGTACTATAGGTGTTTTATACAATATTTCAGAAAAATGGAAGCACCACTATATAATATTCTAACTAAATATGCTGAATTCTAGTGGAGAGAGGACTGTGACAAGGAATTCTCTTATTTGAAATCAGATTTAACCTGTGCTCCTATACTCAAAGGCCCTAATTGGGAGCTTCCTTTTCACATTCATACAGTTGCGTTAGACTATGTTATAGGATTTTTCTTGGGACAAAAAGGAGTAATTGAGAATGCTATCTATTTTTTCAGTGAAAACCTACAAGGAGTTGAATTTAATTACACTATGACGAAAAAGGAAATGTTGGTAGTCATCTATGCCCTTAACAAATTTAGGCACTACATAATAGGGTATTAGATTTTCATTCATACAGAGCATGCAACGATAAGATACCTCATGAATAAACCCTTGATTTTAGGTAGGCTAGCAAGATGGTTGTTGCTGATGCAAGAGTTTGACATCACCATTGTTGATAGACTAGGAAAGGAAAATATTGTAGCAAAATTTCTTTCTAGACTGACAACATCAGAGGACACCCAAGTCATTGATGACTCTTTCCCTGATGAAGATTTTTTTTCCATTAGCGTGTATACACCTTGGTATGTTGACATAGCTAATTACTGAGTTATAGGGAGAGTTCCTCCTCATTTCTCTCTAAAAGAGAGAAGGGTACTCATTAAGAAAACCTTTCCTTTCTCATGGATTGCAAGATATTTATTCTACACTGGACTAGACCATGTCATGAGGAGGTGTGTAAGGGGAGATGAGACATATGATATATTGCATACATGTCACAATGAACCCTATGGAGGGAATTTTACAGTCAAGAGGACAACAATGAAGATACTTAGTACAAGATACTACTAGCCCACACTTCATAAGGATGTAGGTAGGTATACCAAGAAGTATGATAGATGCCAAAGGATGGGCTAGACAACTAAATCTGATGATATGCCTCTCTACCCATAGGTAGTCATCACTCAATTTGATAAATGGGGACTAGATTTTGTAGGTCCCATTGATGCTCCATCAAATGGTAAATCCTACATCTTAGTTTGCATTGACTATGTGATGAAGTGGGTTGAGGTTAAAGAAATGAAGAATGCATGAGATAATAAGGTTGCAAAATTTCTTTATGAGGAAATCTCCACTCATTATGGGGTCCCAAGGGAGATAGTGACTGATCAAGGGGCTCAATTTACATCAACCCTTGTTACATCACTAGTCATTGAATATAATGTGAGGCACGGGAAGTCTACACCCTATCATCCTTAGGCCAATGATCAATCTGAGGTGACCAAAAGGGAAATTGAGGAAATTCTAACCAAAATAGTGGCTATTCATAGGAAAGACTGGGCAAATAGATTTACAGAAGATGTTTGGGCCTATAGGACCACCTGGAAAACAACCACAGGCTTCACTCCTTTTAAATTACTGTATGGGAAGACAACTATGATTCCCATTGAATTTGAGTATAAGACTCTTAGGACTGCACTAGATCTTAGGATGGAAATATCCAAGGCACAAAAGGATAGAATCATGTAGTTGAATGCTTTGGATGAGATAAGAAAGAAAAACCTGCATCATACTAAGGTAGTGCAGAATCAAAGGGTCAAATGGTATGATAGGTACATAAAGGAAAATAAGTTCTAGCTTGGTGACTAGGCACTCCTTTATGACTCTAGGTATCAAGAAAATGAAAGAAATTTGTAAACTAGATGGCTGGGATTGTATGAAGTTGTAGAAGTCTTTCCCAATGGTGTTGTACAACTCACAAACATTGACCTTGTCAGATTCAAAATTTTGGTCAATGGTCACCATCTAAGCTTGTATCATAAGCCAGTGTCCAAGGAGGAATTCATACAACAATTTAACCAGCACCCAACCTCTAAGCTTCCTATAGCCGAAGGAAGTGGACCTAGTGTCCCTTCTTCTGACTGATCCAAGTACACATGCAATCACTTCATAATAAAGATTTCCACTTTTGTGGGAATCCACTCATCCTCCCATCCATCTCCATCTTCTCTCTCTTCCATATCTCCACCATCACTCCACTTCGCCATCACTCCATTCCATCACCACTACATTAATTTATCAACTGTACTTTTTAAAGGTAGTTGATAATTTCTCCACAATATTTGCAAAGATACTCCATGTTTTAAGGTACGTACATGATGATCTATTATCTCTTAATTAATTTTAGTGGATTTCTTTAATTATTGTAATTTAATGTGGATATTTCACATAGATCACATTGTACTCCACCTTGTCCAATCATAATTGTCATCCTTCTTTTGCAGACACATGTTGCAATTTAGGTTAGGGGTGGAGTGTCAACTCACAAGTCCATGTGTCATCCATATCAACAAATTTGAAATAAGCTAATTTGAATGATAAATTGAAATGATGGCTTGCATGTGTGAAATGTCACTAAACCACTACCATTTCTCTTGATAATACCATTCATTTATTGCTCTTTATTTCTTAGTCATAATCTTAAACATCACCTAAAAAGGTAAATTGGTGAGCTACATGACATTGGAATCAACACTATCGAAGAATTGTAGGAAGAAGAAAGAAGAATTTGGGGTTTTCAGAAAGAGATTACAGGAAAAGGAAATCTAGCTAAAGTGCTTGTTTGATTGTGGGCAGCTGAAGCAATGGGAGGTTAGCTAATTAGGAATGAACCCACGGTTCATGATGTAGTAATGCAAAATGCATCTTCTCTGGCAAAGTTTAGAAATTATGGGTGGCTGGATTATTTCTTGAAGCTTGGTAGATACAATGAAGACATTGTGCAAATATTTGCATAGACACTCTCTGAGGGGAAGGAAATGGTAAAAGTGTTCGAGGTGATCGTTACTAAGGAAAGAATTGCAGAGGTAATAGGCTTACCTACTGATGGAGAGCCATACCCTACTACTATAGATGAAAGGTCAGCCAAGGCTAAAATTACTGAACCCAATGACCCTCCATTGGTTGTGGATAAACAAGGTACAAAGAGAACTTCCCTACCCGAGCCATGGAAACAAGTAGTCATCCACATTGTCAAGTATATCACTTGTGAGGGCCTTCAGTCATGTCTCCATTATGTACACTTCCAACTCTTGAACCATATGAGGCATGGAAGAAGAATGAACATGCCCAATGTATTGTATCACCTCCTTGCAATATGGCAGATGAGATGCAAAAAGGTAGGGATAATTCTATCTCTCACCATTTCTTAATAAAATTGTTAGTAGAGAGATCTCTACAAGAGGTGTCTGACATGACATGGGAGGAATTTGTAAACATTGATCAATTTACACCAAAAAATGTACATCCTATAGGTCAGTCTCAACCTCGTAGGGTTAGTAGGGAAGTGAGGGATGCTAAAATTACTCCAGGAGCATCAACCTCTGGTGCAAACTCTAGTTCAAATCCTCTTGTAGCCGATCAAGATATTGAAATTGGTTCTTTTGAGTCAAAATATTTAGATGAGGAAAGTTCATCCTCAAACTTTAATATTAATGCTCTTCCCAAAACTCTAATTAAAACTATGGATTCCGTTAGGAGAGAGGAAGAATAGATGAAAGTAGAAATGAGAAAGGGAAAGGCCAAGAAGCAAGTGGTAGAAAAAACAACACCAAGCACTAGGAAATGAAAGGTTGATAACACTGTTCTTCCTACAGCCGAGGAAAAAGATAAAAAACATCCTAAGAAGTCAAAACCAGTTGGGCCAGCTGTTGGTGTACATCCAAAGAGAATCCCTAGGCTTAGAAAAATATCTAGGGAGGAGACAGAAGCCCCAATGGGGTAGGTGAATGTTGAGGAAAAAGATGTTTTTGAGGAACAAGCAAATATCATATTAGCAGAGCTTGCTGCCATTCCAGAACAAGTTGGGAATCAGGAGAAAGATGAAAGTCAAGAACCCCTGCAGCAAGAACTACATGAGAATCTAGAGCTCCTGCAACTAGAGTAGGATGAACAACCTGAATCACTACAACTGGTTTTATTTGAACAACATGAATTGGTGCAAATGAAGATTTTGGTAGGAACACATAAATCTCCTTCCTTTTCATGGAATGATGTAAATATGAAACTATGGAGTGAAATGTAAAGAAAAAAGGAGGAATGGAAAAAGGAAAAACACAAGCTACAAGGTAAGATTAAAGAGAAAAATGCAGAGATTGAAGAAAAGAATGCATAAATTGTTTCCTTGAAGGAAAAGGTAGACAACGTGGTAGAATTAATACCCAAAATTCTAGCATGCATAACTCCTCCTAGAGTGTATGCCCTAAACTTGAAGGATTGAAATATTTCCTTTAAACTATTAAGGATTATATTAGGTTTGATTCCTACTCTTGACACTCCACAACAAATTTTTCCAAGCTTATCAGTTTTCCCCTCCTGATGTTAAATTTTTTTTATGTGAACTATGCCTGTATAATTATGTTTTGTCTAATGATCATGATTAGAATCCCTTACTATATATTGTAGACCTCCGTTTAAGGGAATTTATGTCCTGGATTCAAAATGAAATTAGTTGGGGACAACAGTATAGAACTTACAGGGAAAGGGAATTTCATACTCCCTTGCCTCTCAAGGCTGAATCTAGTAACGTTGCAGATATTTTCCAGACATGGCATAGAATTCTCTATCGCCCAAGCTACAAGAATAGGATTATTCCTATTAGGGAGGAAACCTACAAGGAATATGAGAAGGTAGCTGAGATTGTAGGAAAATCAGTAATGGGTTACTTAGCACAGAGGTGGAACAGTTTGCGAGAAGAGTTGAAACAAGTTGAACCCCACTCTTTACATCTAACTATGTTCCAACATGCAAAAGAGTTGATAGGTACATACATATTGGAAGGTTAAAACAACATTTTTTAGGTTCCATTAACATTTCAACCACCTGCCTTATTGTGGCTTGTTCCAAATTATAAGTTTTACCAGTATGACATAGCTGCAAAAAGGGAAAGATGGAATTGACTAGAGAACAAACAAGGATTCTACTGGGATCCTAATTCGGACACTAGAGAGACCGATGTGGGACATCTTGCAGTTGGTGATTTCAAGGCATTAACTAGGAAAAATAATGGTGCTCATTCTGTTGGAGGACCAACAAAATGCTAGGTTGGGGGAATGATGAGTCCATTTAATGGCTCAATTTTGATAGGATCTATTATTTATTTGTTGTTGCTATCATTGACTTTGACACTTGGTTGTTGATATTTTCCTTGAAACCATAGACATTGGGCATAAGTTTATCCTTGTGATTTTTAATGACATTATCATGCTATCTGAATTATCTATGTTGATTTTACAAGTGGTTGAATGAATGTTGCTAAAGTAATTATAGATATACATTTTTTTGTACACGCTAATGTTATTATGTAGGTTTCCACTAAAATACCAATGTCAATGAAGCCTACCAAGTGGGAAAAACTCTTGCCAGCTGGTCGGTTACCAAGAAGCCAAGAAGATTATCATTGAAAGGTCAAAGGAGGGAAAACTCTCATGGAGGGAAATTCCTAATTTGAATAAAATAATGTAACTACCTTTTTAATGGTCATATATTCATTTATTGAGAAAATATAGGAAGTTTGTTTTGCTAGATTCCCATTGGAGCAAGTCTGCTTTGACCAATTTAGTGCATGCATAACTTCATCTTTTTCTATGCTTTCAATATGTGGTATCCTCCTATTTTGATGGAGTCGACTTCTTAGGTAGTTATGGTTAATTAGTCATTTTTCTCTCTATAAATAATGGTTAGATGCCCCTTTTGATAAGGTTGGATGTTTTGAGTTTGTATTCACATTTTTCAGTTTAAGTAATTCAATTATATTCCTAAGATGTTGTAAACATGCCTTCAAGAAATTATATGATATTTTGAGCTGTTGCATTTGAGTTAGTGTAAGGGAGACTCACCCAAGGGGGCCCACTTGGTGAGAATTCCACCTACTTAGTTTAGAATTTATTTTATGTTCAGTAGTTAGTTTCAATTTCAACAACTATTTGTTCCCATAGCCACTGAATTTTCCTACAGCCAAGGCAGACAAAGTAGTTCCCTATCTATTTGTTGAGATTTCCATCTCTATCCTTCATTTCCAATCCAGTTTTTAATGCTTAGTGTAGATGTTGATTTATGCTCGTAGTTTAAGTTGATTTCCTTCTAGTATTTTATTTCTAGCATTGTTTCTTTCCTATTTTATGGATGGTTGTAGTAGAGTCCTAGTGCACATATAGTGTTGATCCATTTCAAGTTTATGTCCCTAGGTTGACAAATGAAATGCAACTTCATGATGAGTGAGATAGCTACTTAGTGCAGATGTCCAATCTCTAAGTCATAGCTTTAAGGTCTTAGTTATTAAACCATTAAAAGATGCCAGTTCAATACAATGACATATTTAGTAAGTATAATGAGCTCCAATGGCATCAAAGCTTTGTCCAAGTTATCAAGTGGGACATTCTAAGAGTAACCTTGACATACCAAGTTTCCTACCATCATTGCATATATGGTGGACAATATGATTTTTTGGTTGTCTTGATAATCAAAGACAAGGAACAATATCTTTAAGTGTCATTTGAAATGGAAAAGAGACATAAAAGTAGTGAAGCTTGTCAATGGAAAAATAGGTGATCCAAATAAGAATTTTGAAGGAAAAGGTTATGTACAGTGATCTAGTGTAATGCCAAAAAACAATGATCAAGTAACAATGTATTATGCTTTGTGAAGATGATTTACAATGCCTGAGAGTTCACATGGAAACTATATAATTGCCTAAAAATGGAATCTCATTTTTGCAATGCATCACCCAGAATCACAAAATGTGAAACCCTTGAGATTCCTATAGCTATAATAGAGATATAAATGGAACAAATGTATAGATGCAAATTCATGTCCCGCACGTTGGTGAAAAGGGTAATTTTCATGAAGGAATGGAAAAGAATGCAAGCCTTCATCTAGAAATGCAAGAGTGGCCTCAACCATAAATAGTTTTCAAACCCAACAAATGGTGAAAAAAGGTTATTTTCTTAACAATATTTTCATTGTTTGTTTTGAAAGAAGCTTGAACCAAGCTTGAGTAGAGCTCCTTTTACACAAGCAAGAGGAAAATATAGATGAATAAAATACATTGTGGGTTCTTATGGCCATGGTTGAGAACATGTTTTTCTTCACCAAATAAAAAACTCACTTGGGGTTTACCTCATAAATCAAAATGTAGAAGAAAATAGAAAAGATTCAAGCTCATTCAAGTTTTTAAGCAGCTAATAAATAAGAAAATTTACAAGGTATGGTCATATCCTATACAGGAGAGAACACATAGAGTTTCATTTTTTTCCTTTCACAGTAACCAAAAAGTGTTCATTATTATGTTTAAATGAGCTAAAATTGAGCTTATTTAAGAAGGAAATGCAAATCTCAAGAAATGAAACACTTACCCATCATTTTTTATTGAAAAACTCATCTAGAAACTCACAAATATGGCCTCAAATTCTCAAGATGGAGGTGTCCATGGCATACTAGGATAATGAAAGTATCAATAGAGAAAATGAACATAGAAAATGCATTAGAAAATCCATAGTAGCTGTGACCAAGAAGGCCTAGATTAAACAAAAAAATGGAGATTATTATTTATATTTTGTTTAAAAACATCTTACCCAGTGATCCTTTAAGGGAAATCGACAAGAAAATAGTAGGAATGGAGTACTTCCAGATCTTGAACCCTAGTCTCCATGGTAGCTAAGAGGAGAGGTTCTTTCTAAAAGTTGGTCAATGAAAATTAGGCAAAAAATCAAGGAGTTCATTTTTTTGTGTTAGGGTTTTCTTTATGCCCTAATTCAAATAGAATTTTATCACATTGTTTTAAGCCAAAAATGCCTCAACTAATACCTCAGCCTTTTGTGAGTGCATAACACCCTTTGCATATGTTAATGTATGTAAGTATTTTAAGACTTTTTTTTTCTTTCCCATTATTTCTACATTGACTTTCAATTGTAAAGCATTTGATTAAATGATATTGTTATAAATCATTAAATCAATTTGCTATTTTAAATACAAATGGAGTACCATGCCTTGTAAACTTATTGAGATCATATAGTTGAGAGTTTATGCTTTTCCAAGCATATAGGGAGGTTTGGAGAGGTTATGAAACATGTGGAGAGAATATAGGGGCCTTCACTCACTTTGTTGAAGGATATGAGAGCATCTAGGGAGTGGTTTTGCATGCCTTCATGATGGACTTGGTCAAACTTGACCTTTTCAACATATTGGATTCTTCTTGGAGGAGATTTAGGAGCTATATGTTGGGATTTTTGGATGCATATGACCAAGGAAGCTTCTTGCTCCTATTTTGGTGCAACTGCTTGGGAGATGTTTATAGTCACTTTTTGACTCATTTACACTTAGTTTTGATTATGATCTAGTTTTGTACTTAGTGACTTTTGATTCCTTTTGCAGATTTTTTGATACTTTGTAGCTCTTTTGGACATCATAATAGTAAAAACCTTGGATATCAGTGATTGGGGTATTTTTCCTTCTTACTCTTTTGCTTCATTATGTGCATCTAATTGATTGACCAAATTACTTGTGAAGTCTTGTTCATTTCCTTATAATTTTATCTCATGCCAAGTACGTTTTTAAAGAAAAGTGTGTTGTTGTAGGTTATAATATGTGTCAAAAAATTCAAGTTTCTTTTAGCTATAAATTTTCTTTCCTCCTAAGAGTTTAGCATTAGGGCCTCTTTATAAAGTAATTTTTCAAAAACATCTAGAAGTAATTTGTGCAAGTCTAATTTAGTCATCGTAAGAAAGTGTATGTAATCTGAGCTTCAAGTCTTAGTTTAGTTTGGTGTATCACCTCTTTATTTTCATTATTAGTGTTCAGTTTATGCATTTTTCTCTTTCCCTTTTCCTTGGAAGAACAATAGAGTAGTGTGCCATAGAAAAATGGCCCCTTCACATTTTCATGGTCTTTTAGGCCTTTGTTAATGATGCTTGATCCATTTTTCTCTGATTTAATGTTGTAATTTGACCTAAACACTCACATTAGGTCCTAAAAAATTCAAATCATGGCATCTTGTGTAGGTGTTGTCAAGTGTTGTAAAATATTTCTACACTTTTCTAGACTCTTTTCATTATAATTCACCTTTTCATCACTTATCAAGTCCTATTCTAAAGTGTTGTAAAGTCCTGTAACAATAGTTCATGCTTTTCTAGGCTTCTTTTCACTATTTATACCTTTTTAATGCTATATTTGCCCCCCTTTATGCCCTTATAAGGCTTAATTAAGTGTACTTTTGAATGTAAACTTGACAAATAACATTAAATGCAAGATAATTCTCAATACCCACTTCCAGGTCCAAGGTGGGACACATTCACCATGGGTGGCAAATGAGTCCTTCTTAGCTCCAAATTCAAAAAAATTGAATTTTCCTTTCGGGTTTTTATTCAAAATTACTTGATGTCAGTATATGATGAGGTATCAATGGGTTACTAAGGAAAAAGATTGTATAAATATTTCTTTTTCCATCCTTTTTAACCCACATTCATTCAATAATTAATCCACGCATTCAATCATCCATTCAAGCACTTTGCATCATTCAATCAAGCATCTTGGAGCAGCCATTGACATATCTTCATATTTATTCAACAAGGTTTAGGTGAGTTTAGGACACTTGCATGTTGTTTATTCATCTTTACTTTTTCATTTCATTCCATTTCTTCATTAAGGTTTTGATTACCAAAGTGGGATTTGACCAAGGCAAATCCCTATAACCTAACCCTTAACCATCTTTCCCATTTTGCATGTGTGTTTGCAGACTTGTGTATGTATATTTATCAAGAAATTAGGTGTTGAAAGGTGGTCAAGAATTCAATAAAGCATTTCAAGTCAACTACAACTTATTTCAAGCTTGGAGACAACCTACAATTCATTTTCTTCATATTTTACTTTGTCAACCCGACAAGCAGACAACCTCAGATCTAGTGTGACAAAATTGGTCCTTGATTTCTCAAAATTTTGGGAGAGGATTGATTCACCATCAGTGGTGAATGAGTCCAAACTTAAGGCTGGAAATCCAAAAAATTTCAAATTCTGAATCCTGACAATCAAAAACTAGTTTCCAAAAGTTTTCATCAGAAGCAGGACTGATTCGCCCTCAGTGGCGAATGATTCCCACTGGTGATTTTCGGTGATTTTTTCCAACATTCAAGACACTTCATGTTCTCCATCAAACAACCAGGTGCACTCTGATTCAACCTTCTCCATTTCTTTTTTGCATTTGTTCATACTTTAGTTTATGTTTGCATATCACATTGTGTTTTCAAACATATCATACATCTTAGGTTTTGCATTCATAATGAATCCATTAGTTCATATAACTTCATTTACATCATCCCATTTAGTCTAAATAGAATCATACATCTCATAATTTTCGTGAACCACCTAGATTTTGTGTGAGGTTTATCTTTCTCCTTTTAGGTGAAACATCCTAAGAGTGCAATAGTAGCCTATAAATCCCATACCTAAAAATATATGGTTTAGTTTGGTGAACCTTCATATTGAGCACTCTTTCTTTCTGATTTCATTTCCATCTTGCATCCTAGATTACATTTGTATCAACATTTAATTTGGGTATTGTTTTGTTTTTGCATCCTAGGGTTTCTTAAAATTGCATTAGTGAAAGACACATTTAGACTTCATTTTTGCATATCTTATCATTGAAAAACTGAAAATCTGAATTTGCATCCTTAATTTGTTTCTGCAAAGCATTAGAATCACTCTAAATTTTCTAAAAAACACAAAAAAATATCATACTTGGACTCATTCGCCACATTCAGTGAATCAATCCACCTACACATTTTATACAACATTTTTAGGCATTTTCTAGGTATTTCCTACATTATAGATTTTTGTAGTTTCTTCCTGTTTTTCTTTATAGATTCTATGTTTTATGCTATTTCTTCCATCTTAGTTACTTTTCTAAATTTTCATCATGGCATTTTCCTTTAGCAAGTTTTTGAATTCATTGAAATCCTTAGTAGACATGTCCAATTGTGCCTTTGGTTGTGACCCTAATGACCTTGAAATTCCACATGGTCCTTCAAATCCTCATGATTTTCCACCTCATGATGTTGACATTATTTGAGACGATGATGATAGAATTAACAAGTTCTTAAAAGAATGTTTTGATAACCTTGAAGCCAATGCAACCTTTTACCCATCCATGAAGTCACAATATCTTCCTACTGTGGCACATCTTCATCACTTTGAATACCTACATACCAAAACTCAAGTAGGTCTTAAGATCCCTCCATCAAGTGGACCTAGTTCCTCTCAACAAACACATTCTCAACCATTTTATGATCACAAAGTCAAAAACACTCCTATCAACCTTGAAGAAACATATGGAAAAGGCTTTACTATCCTAAGTAAACAAGGGTGTGACATAACAAATCAAAATAATATTCATCAAATTTTTGAACAAGAAATAACAAAATAATTTAAAAAATAGGACTAGGATATCAAGATCCTAAACATGCTGATAATCCTCCTTTAGAATATTGGAGACTTCGTGATAATGGTATAATGATCTTTGAGTGTCCTCTTGACTTGAACATCCCCCTTCCATGTGAAATACCTTTACATGATGTTGATGAAAATGATGCTAAGATCCCCATGGGTCCTCTTCTTCCTTCCATTCATGAAAATGGAGAGTTTAGCAAATGAAAAAAACCTTATAAATGAAAAAACTCAAGTTTCCTACTCATCCTCCACCTGAATGTGAAAGGAGAATTCAACTGCTTTTGAAAAAAAGTCGCATACTTTTACCACCTATGAATAGGTTGGTCATCTATCCCAAATATTCTAACATACCATATTGAAAATATCATCGTATTCTTGGACATCAAACCAAAGAATTTCGTACATTGAAGGACATACTAGATAAGTATCACTTCGTTGATACTGATTGTTTACCCATCATCCCTTAAAACAATCAAACTCCTTTCCTCATGCCATAGTTGTAGAATTTAAATTCTCACTATTGCATGATCTTTCCCATCACCCACCTCGACTCATTCTTAACCGACACTCAGTGGGGAAAAGAATTTGTTAGCCTTGTCCTTGTAATGCATTTGTCTTTGTCTCTTAATCAAATTATTCATCTTCCACTTATGTTACTTAACCTTGTGAAGTCAATAACTTGGTTAATGGTTTACTTACATTTGCATTAATAGCTCTTTTTTTATATTTTCATTTTTCTTTTATGTGTGTATTGTGTTCCCCTGTAACATGTGTTTTATGTTCTCTCTCTCTTTGTGCACTTCCTCTATTTGTAACTCCATTCTTCTATATTTCATGCATTGCCTTTTTTATTTTTTTGTTTTGTTTTTTCCAATGGGGATGACGCAAAGCATTGAGATGACCAATGTTTGTTCCATGTTAACCCAAACAGTCCCTTTTCCTATTTACCGTCTTTTTCCCATGGTTTCCTTTTGGGGATGACACAAGGCATTGAGACCGAAATGTCTCCTTCATGTTGACCCAAAATATTTTCCTTTTCTTTTTCCTTTTCGTTTTCCTTTTCTCTTGTGTTTTCCTTTTGGGGAGGAATCAAAGTGTTTAGACCACAATGTCTCTTCCATTTTGACCCAAAACAAACTTTTTTTCTCTTTTTTTTCACTCTCTTTGTGTCACTCTTCCAATTCTATGTGCTTTGGGGAATGATGACAGTTCCAAGCTCTTTCATAAAAAAACATTGTAGCAATGAACATACTGAACCCAAATCCATATATCCCTTATGTGTTTGTTGTGTTCTCCTATGGGGGGAAATTCCATTTCTTTTTTTTTCTTTTTTGTTTACATGAAGCAGCCTTACTTGGAAACATATGACTTGGCATAGGTCTTTCCAAGTTGACTCTCATGTCTGGTTTTTCTTTTTTCATTTTTCCTTCGCTACTTTAAATTAATTACTCACAAAACAGTGTGTAGCAATTCTTTTTAAGTGGGGGGCATAGATTGCCATCAATTCATTTGCATTCTTGGTTCTTAGTGTAGCCTTGTCCTTCATTCGATGCATTTGTCACTTTCTGGATGACATTGAGTGTGATGTCCTTCATAAGTGTGATATATCTTAGCATATTACATTCTTCTTGGTGGCTTGATGTGATGCACTACATCCCCTAAGTTGTGAATATTTTATTCTTTGATTGGTCATCTCTTGGATACATTTGACACAATGTCCCCTAAGTGATAAACCTTGCATGAACTTAATGAGATTGATTTGAACATCTCTTACACTTTACATTTTTACATTTTTACATTTTACATTTTACATCTTTACCACCTTGCATAAGCTAGCTTTCATGCCTATGGTACCTTTCTCTTCATTCATGAGTTCTAAGCATAAAAATCTTTGCTTGTCTCATGAAGCATGAAGTGACATTTTCCCTTGTGGTGCCTTGTTAAAGTTATCAAGAGGTATAAATTTGATATGGTTGAGCGAGCAGCCCACTCAATGACATGAATTTCCCAATAACCACCTATTTTTTCATGAGTACATACCAACTAGCATATGTACTTCACCTTTTGGGCCTTCTCGGCTGGAGAACCACCATGAGTTATGTCACCCCAAAGTGAGTATGTATTCTCTTTTTTTCTCACAAAACATCATAGATCTAATCCATAACTAGTTGGATAGATGATCAAAGCTTAATTTGATTCTCCCTTCTCTTCACATGTGTGTTCCTCTGTTCTTATGCCTATTTTTCCATGGGATCTTCATACTAGGGGTTTGATCATCCCTTTTGATCGTTGTCATTCCATCTTGAAAAAATAAGTGCATTTGAACACTCTTCTCAATGTGCATGGCTACATTAGTGTGAGTTTCAATCAAGTTCATCCTCTCACTAAAGTGGGGGATAAATGTGCAATATAAAAATGACCCCTTGAAATTTTCATGGTATTTTAAGCCTTTCTTCATGATGCTTGATCCATTTTGCTCTGATTTATTTTCTAATGTGACTTAAACACTCACATTAGGTCCTAAAAAATTCAAATTATGGCATCTTGTGAAGGATTTGTTAAGTGTTGTACAACATTTCTACACTTTTATAAACTCTTTTCATTATAATTCACCTTTTCATCACTTATCAAGTCCTATTCTAAAGTGTTGTAAAGTCTTGTAACAAGATTTCATGCTTTTCTAGGATTTTTTTCACAATTTATACCTTTCTTATGCTTTTTTGACCTCTTTATGCCCTTATAAGCTTTAATTAAGTGTATTTTTGAATGTAAACCCAAAAATAACATTAAATGAAAGATAATTCTCGACACCCACTTTCAAGTCCAAGGTGGGACCCATTCGCCATGGGTGGTGAATGAGTTCATCTTGGCTCCAAATTCAAAAAAAATCAAATTTCCTTTTGGTTTTTTATTCAAAATTACTTGATGTTGGTCTGTGATGAGGTACCAATGGGTTACTAAGGCACAATAGTATATAAATAAGCATTTTTGCATCCATTTTAGCCCCCATTCACTCACTAATTCATCCAAGCATTCAATCATCCATTCAAGCACTTTGCTTCATTCAATCAAGCATCTTGGAGCATCCATTGACATATCTTCATCTTTCTTTAGCAAGGTTGAGGTGATTTTAGAGCACTTTCGTATTATTTATTCATCTTTCCTTGTTCATTTCATTCCATTTCTTCATTAAGGGTTTGATAACCAAACTGGGATTTCACCAACGAAAATTCCCTATAATATAACCCTTAACCATTTTCCCCCTTTTGCATGTGTGTTTATAGACTTGTTTATGTAGATTTATCAAGTAATTAGGTGTTAAAAGGTGGTCAAGAAGTCAAAAAATTGTTTCAAGTTAACTACAACTTATTTCAAGCTTGGAGACAACCTACAATCTGTTTTCTATAGATTTCACTTTGTCAACCCGACAAGCAGAAAACCTCAGATTTGGTGCTACAGAATTGATCCCTAATTTCTCAAAATTTTGGGAGAGGATTGATTCACTATAAGTGGTGAATGAGTCCCACCTTAATGCTAGAAATCTTTATTTTTTCAAATTATGGATCTTGACACTCAGAAACTAGTTTCCAAAAGTTTTCATCAGAAGTAGGATTGATTCGCCATCAATGGAAAATGAGTCCCACTAGTGATTTTTAATGATTTCTACCAGCATTCAGGACACTCCAAATTCTCCATCAAACACCCAGGTGCACTTTGATTCAACCTTCTCTATTTCTGTTTTACATTTGTTCATACTTTAGTTTATGTTTTCATATCACATTGTGTTTTCAAACATTGTGTACATCTTAGGTTTTGCATTCATAATCAATCAATTAGTTCATATAACTACATTTAGATCATCTCATTTAGTCTAGATAACACATACATCTCATAATTTCAGTTAACCACCTAGGTTTTGTGTGGGGTTTATCTCTCTCCTTTTAGGTGAAACATCCTAAGAGTATATAGATTTGTATATTTATCAAGAAATTAGGTGTTCAAAGGTGGTCAGGAACTCAATAAAGTGTTTCAATTCAACAACAACTTATTTCAAGGTTGGTGACAACCTACAGTTCATTTTCTACATATTTGACTTTGTCAAACCGACAAGCAGACAACCTTAGATCTAGTGCTATAGAATTGGTCCTTGATTTCTCAAAATTTTGGGAGAGGATTGATTCACCATCAGTGGTGAAACAGTCCAAAATTAAGGTTGTAAATCCAAATTTTGTTAAATTCTGAATCCCAACACTTAGAAACTAGTTTCCAAAAGTTTTCAACAAAAGTAGGACTAATTCGCCCTCAGTGGCGAATGAGTCCCACTAGTGATTTTTCAGTGATTTTTTCCAACATTAAGGACACTCCAAATTCTCCATCAAAAACCCAGGTGCACTCTGATTCAGCCTTCTCCATTTCTTTTTTGCATTTGTTCATGCTTTAGTTTATGTTTGCATATCACATTGTGTTTTCAAACATTGCATACATATTAGGTTTTGCATTCATAATCAGTCCATTAGTTCATATAACTACATTTAGATCATCCCATTTAGTCTAAATATAATCATGCATCTCATAATTTGAGTGAACCACCTAGATTTTGTGTGGGGTTTATCTCTCTCCTTTTAGGTGAAACATCGTAAGAGTGCAAGAGTAGCCTATAAATCCCATAACCAAAAATATATGGTTCAGTTTGGTGAAACTGCATATTGAGCACTCTTTATTTTTTATTTCATTTCCACCTTTCATCCTAGATTACATTTGCATCAACATTCAATTAGGGTATTGTTTTGTTTTTGCATCCTAGGGTTTCTTAAAATTGCATTAGTGAAAGACTCATTTAGACTTCATTTTTGCATATTGTATAATTGAAAAACTAAAAATATGCATTTTCATCCTTAATTTTCATCTGAAAAGCATTAGAATCACTCTAAATTTTTATGAAAACAAAATAAAATATCATACTTGGACTCATTCACCACCCTGGGCGAATTAGTCCACCTACACATTTTACACAACATTTTCAGGCATTTTCTACTTTACCACTCCGATGTATAAATGGTCTCAAGTATGGATTTTTTTTTCAAGCTATCAATTTCTTTTCATTTTATTCCTACATTACAATTTTCTATAGTTGCTTCCTATTTTTGTTTACAGTTTCTCTATTTTCTACTATTTCTTGCATCTTAGTTTACTTTTCTAAATTTTCATCATGACATTTTCCTTTAGCAAGTTTTTGAATTCATTCAAATCCTTAGTAGACATGTCAATTTTTTCCTTTTGTTGTGATCCTAATGACCTTGAACTTCCACATGGTCCTTCAAATCCTCATGATTTTCCTCCTCATTATGTTGACATCATTGGAGATGATAATGATAGCATGAACAAGTTCTTAAACAAATGTATTGATAATCTTGAAGCCAATGCATCCTTTTACCCATCCGTGAAGTCACAAGATCTTCCTACTATTGCACCTCCTGATCACTTTGAATACCTACATCTTGAAACTCAAGTAGGACCTAAGATCCCTCCATAAAATTGACCTAGTTCCTCTCAACAAACACATTCTCAACCATTTTATGATCACAAATTCACAAACACTCCTATCAACCTTTAAGAAACATATGGAATAGGCTTTACTATCCTAAGTAAACAAGGGTGTGACACAACAAATGAACATAACATTCATCAACTTCTCGAACAAAAACCAACAAAATAAAACACAATAGGACTAGGATATCAAGATCCTCCTCATGCTGATAAGCCTCCTTTCGAATATTGGAGACTTCATGATAATGGTACAATGATATTTGATTCTCCTTCTAACTTGAACATCCTCCATCCACTTGAACAACCTTTACATGATGTTGACAACAAGGATGCTAGGATCTCCATGGGTCCTCTTCCTCCTTCCATTCATGAAAAAGGAGATTCTAGCAAATGAAAAAGACCTTATAAATTGAAAAAACTCAAGTTTCCTACTCATCCCCCACCTGAATGTGAAAGGAGACTTCAACTAATTTTAAATAAAGGTCTAATACTTTTACCGCCTATGAACAAGTTGGTCATCTATCCTAAATATTTTAGCATACCATATTTCAAATATCAACATATTCTTGGACATTGAACGAGAGAATGTTAGACATAACTGGATAAGTATCACTTCACTGATACCAATTGTTTCCCCATCATCTCTTAAAACAATAAAACTACTTTCCTCATGCCATATTTGTAGAATTTCTATTCTCACTATTGCATAATCTTTCCCATCACCCACCTCAACTCATTCTTAACCTACACTCAATGGGGGCAAGAAGTTGTTAGCCTTGTCCTTGTAATGCATTTGTCTTTGTCTCTTAATCACGTTATTCATCTTCCACTTATATTACTTAAGTTTGTGAAGTCAATAACTTGGTTAATGGTTTACTTACATTTGCATTACTAGCTCTTTTTTATATTTTCATTTTTCTTTTATGTTTGTATCGTGTTCCCCTGTAACGTGTGTTTGATGTTCTCTCTCTCTTTGTGCACTTCCTTTATTTGTAACTTCATTCTTTTATATTTCATACATTGCCTTTTTTTTGTGTTTTCCTTTTGGGGATGATGCAAAGCATTGAGATGACCAATGTCTATTCCATGTTGACCCAAACAACCCCTTTTCTATTTTACTTTGTCATTTTCCCATTTTTTCCTTTTGGGGATGACACAAGGCATTGAGACTAAAATGTCTCCTTCATGTTGACCCAAAAGTTTTTCCTTTTATTTTTCCTTTCATTTTCCTTTTTGCTTGTGTTTTCCTTTTGGGGAGGAATCAAAGTGTTTAGACCACAATGTCTCTTCCATGTTGACCCAAAATGGACTTTGTTTTTCCTATTTTTTCACTCTCTTTCTGTCACTCTTCTAGTTCTATGTGTGTTGGGGAATGATGATAGTTATGAGCTCTTTCATAAAAAACATTGTAGCAATAAACATACTGACCCCAAATCCATAGATGCCTTATGTGTTTGGTGTGTTCTCTTATGGGGGGCAACTCCATTTCTTTTGTTTTCTTTTTTGTTTACATGAAGCAGCCTTACTTGGAAACATATGACTTGGCATATGTAGGGCTTTCCAAGTTGGCTCTCATGTCTTGTTTTCCTTTTTGCATTTTTCCTTTGCTACTTTAAAGTAATTTCTCACAAAACAGTTTGTAGCAATTCCTTTAAAGTGGGGAGCATACATCACCATCAATTCATTTGCATTATTGGTTCTTAGTGTAGCCTTATCCTTCATACGATATGTTTGTCACTTTGTGGATGACATTGGGTGTGATTTCCTTCATAAGTGTGATCTATCTTAGCATATTACATTCCTCTTGGTGGCTTGATGCTATGTACTGCATCCCCTAAGTTGTGAATATTTTATTATTTTATTGGTCCTCTCTTAGATACATTAGACACAATGTCCCCTAAGTGATAAACCTTGCATGAACTTAACAAGACTCCTTTGAACATCTTTTACACTTTACATTTTTACATTTTACATTTTTCATCTTTACCACCTTGCATAATGCAACTTGCATGCCTATGGTACCTTTCTCTTTGTTCATGCATTCTAAGCATACAGATATTTTCTTGTCTCATGAAGCATGAACTGACATTTTCCTTTGTGGCACCTTGTTAAATTTATTAGGAGGTATAACATTTTTATGGTTGAGCAGGAAGTCCATTCAATGACATGACTTTCCCCATAGCCACCTATGTGTTTGTGAGTGCATACCAACTAGCGTATGTACTTCAACTTTTGGGATTTCTCATATGGTGGACCACCATGAGTTCTATTGCCCTAGAGTAAGTACACGTTCTCTCTTTTTCTCACAAAACAACATAGATCTAATCCACAACTAGTTGGATAGATGATCAAAGCTTAATCTTATTCTCCCTTCTCTTCACATGTGTTTTCCTTTGTTCTTATGTATAGTTTTCCATGGGATCTTCATCCTTGGGGCTTGATCATCCCTCTTCATTGTTTTCATTCCATCTTGCTAACATAAGTGCATTTGAACCCTCTTCTCGATGTGCATGGCTACTTTAGTGTGAGTTTGAAGCAAGTTCATCCTCTCACTAAAGTGGGGGCTAAATGTGATAAAAAAATGGCCCCTTGAAATTTCCATGGTCTTTTAGGCCTTTCTTCACAATGCTTGATCCATTTTTCTTTGATTTCATGTTGTAATGTGACTTAAACACTCACATTAGGTCCTAAAAAATTCAAATTATGGCATCTTGTGAAGGTCTTGTGAAGTGTTTTAAAAAAATTCTACACTTTTCTAGACTCTTTTCATTATAATTCACCTCAAAATAGCCTTTTCATCACTTATCAACTCCTATTCTAAAGTGTTGTAAAGTCTTGTAACAAGATTTCACACTTTTCTAGGCTTTTTTTCACTATTTATACCTTTCTTATGCTTTATTTGACCCATTTATGCCCTTATAAGGCTTAATTAAGTGTATGTTTCAATGTAAAACCAACAAATAACATTAAATGAAAGATAATTCCTAACACCCACTTTCATGTCCAAGGTGGGACCAATCACCATGGGTGGTGAATGAGTCCCTCTTGGCTCCAAATTCAAAATTCTTCAAATTTCCTTTCAGGGTTTTATTCAAAATTACTTGATGGCAGCTTGTGATGAGGTTTCAATGGGTTACTAAGGCACAAGAGTGTATAAATAAGTGTTTTTTTTTTTCATTTTAACCCCCATTCATTCACTAATTCATCCAAGCATTCAATCATCCATTCAAGCACTTTGCATCATTCAATACAACATCAATCACTTGCATTTTGGAGTAGCCATTGACATATCTTCATATTTATTCAATAAGGTTGAGGTGATTTTAGGACACTTTCATGTTGTTTATTCATCTTTCCTTTTTCATTTCATTCCATTTCTTCATTAATGGTTTGATTACCAAAGTGGGATTCGACCAAGGGGAATCCCTATAACATAACCCTTAACCATTTTTCCCCTTTTGCATGTGTGTTTGCAGAATTGTGTATACAGATTTATCAAGAAAGTAGGTTTGGAAAGGTGGGGAAGAAGTCAACAAAGTGTTTCAAGAAAACTACAAATTATTTAAAGCTTGGAGACAACCTAGAGATTTTTTTGTAGATATGACTTCATCAACCTAACAAGCAGAAAACCTCAAATCTGGTGCTACAGAATTGGTCCCTAATTTCTTAGAATTTGGGGAGAGGAATGATTCACCATCAGTGGTGAATGAGTCCATCCTTAAGACTGAAAACTCAAATTTTGTCAGATTTCAGATCCTGACACTCAAAAACCAATTTCTAGAAGTTTTCATCAGAAGTAGGGTTGATTCGCCATTAGTGGCAAATGAGTCCCACTAGTGATTTTCAATGATTTTTTCCAATGTTCAGGACACTCCAGATTCTCCATAAAACACCCAGGTGCACTTGATTCAACCTTCTCCATTTCTTTTTTGAATTTGTTCATACTTTAGTTTATGTTTGCATATCACATTATGTTTTCAAACATTAGATACATCTTAGGTTTTGCATTCATAATCAATCAATTATTTCATATAACTGCATTTAAATTATTCCAATTAGTCTAAATAACATCATGAATCTCATAATTTGAGTGAACCGCCTAGATTTTGTGTGGGGTTTATCTCTCCTTTTAGGTGAAACATCCTAAGAGTGCAAGAGTAGCCTATAAATCCCATACCCAAAAATCTATGGTTCAGTTTGGTGAACCTACATATTGAGCACTCTTTCTTTCTGATTTCATTTCCATCTTGCATCCTAAATTACATTTGCATCAACAATCATTTAGGATATTTTTTGTTTTTGCATCATAGGGTTTCTTAAAATTGCATTAGCGAAAGACACTTTTAGACTTCATTTTTGCATATCCTATCATTGAAAAACTAAAAATCTGCATTTGTATCCTTAATTTGCATCTATAAAGAATTAGAATCACTCTAAATCTTGTCAAAAACACACAAAATAATCATACTTGAACTCATTCGCCATGCTGGGTGAATCAATCCACTTGCACATTTTATACAACATTTTAAGGTATTTTCTAGGTATTTCCTACATTACAGTTTTCTATAGTTGTTTCCTATTTTTCTTTTCAAATTCTCTATTTTTTTCTATTTGATGCATCTTAGTTTACATTTCTAAATTTTCATCATGACATTTTCCTTGAGCAAGTTTTGGAATTCATTGTAATCCTTAGTAGACATGTCCAATTGTGCCTTTGGTTGTGATCCTAATGACCTTGAACTTCCACATGCTCCTTCAACTTCTCATGATTGTCCTCCTCGTGATGTTCACATCATTAGAGATGATGATGATAGCATGAACAAGTTCTTAAGTGAATGTCTTGATAACCTTGAATCCAATGTATCCTTTTACCCATCCATGAAGTCACATAATTTTCCTACTATTACACCTCCTGATGACTTTGAATACCTACATCCTAAAACTCAAGTAGGACCTAAGATCCCTCCATGAAGTGGACCTAGTTCCTCTCAAAAAACACATTTTCAACCATTTTATGATCACAAAGTCACAAGAACTCCTATAAAAATTGAGAAACATATGGAAAAGGATTTACTATCCTAAGTAAACAAGGGTGTGACACAACAAATGATCATAACATTCATCAACTTATAAAAACAAAAACCAACATAAGAAAACACAACAGGACTAGGATATCAAGATCCTCTTGATGTTGATAAGCCTCCTTTTGAATATTGGAGACTTCGCAATAATGGTACAGTAATATTTGATTCTCCTCCTAACCAAGAATATCCTCCTTCCACATGAACAACCTTTATGTGATGTTGGAAACAAAGATGCTAGGATCCCCATGGGTCCTCTTCCTCCTTCCATTCATGAAAAAGGAGATTCTAGCAAATGAAAAAGACCTTATAAACTATAACAACTCAAGTTTCCTACTCATCCTCCACCTGAATGTGAAAGGAGACTTCAACTATTTTTAAAGAAAGGTCTCATACTCTTACCACCTATGAACAGGTTGGTCATCTGTCCTAAAGATTCTAACATACCATATTACAAATATCATTGTATTAGATTGGAAATTGAACCAAAGAATGTTAGTTATTGAAAGACATACCGGATAAGTATCACTTCACTGATACTGATTATTTCACCATCATCCCTAAAACAATCAAACTCCTTTCCTCATGCCATAGTTGTAGAATTATATTCTCACTATTGCATGATATTTCCCATCACACACCTTGGATCATTCTTACCCTACACTCACTGGGGGAAAGAAGTTGTTAGCCTTGTCCTTGTAATGCATTTGTCTTTTTCTCGTAATCATGTTATTCATCTTCCACTTATATTGCTTAAGCTTGTGAAGTTAATAACTTGGTTAACGGTTGACTTACATTTGCATTACTATCTCTTTTTCTATTTTATTTTTTCTTTTATGTGTGTATCATGTTCCCTTGTAACATGCATTTGATGTTATCTCTCTCTCTTTGTGTGCACTTCCTCTATTTGTAACTTCATTCTTCTATATATCATACATTACCTTTTTTTCCTTTTTTTGTTTTGTGTTTTCCTTTTAGGGATGATGCAAAGTGTTGAGATGACCAATGTCTCTTCCATGCTGACCCAAATGGTCCTGTTTCCTTTTTACATTATTTTTTTTCTTGTATTTTCCATTTGGGGATGACACATGGCATTGAGACCAAAATGTCTCCTTCATGTTGACCAAAAAAAAATTCCTTTTCTTTTTCCTTTTCATTTTCCTTTTCGCTTGTGTTTTCCTTTTGGGGAGGATGTAAAGCATTTAGACTGCAATGTCTCTTCCATGCTGACCCAAAATGGAATTTTCTTTTCTTTTTTTTCATTCTTTTTGTGCCATTCTTCAAGTTCTATGTGCTTTGGGGAATAATGACAGTTCTGAGCTATTTCATAAAAAACATTGCAGCAATGAACATACTGACCCAAATCCATAGATCCCTTATGTGTTTGGTGTGTTCTCTTCTAGGGGCCAACTCCCTTTCTTTTCTTTTCTTTTTCACTTACATGAAGCAGCCTTACTTGGAAACATATGACTTGGCATAGGGCTTTCCAAGTTGGCTCTCATGTCTTGTTTTTTTTTTTGCATTTTTCCTTCGGTACTTTAAAGTAATTTCTCACAAAACGGTGTGTAGAAATTCATTTGAATTTTTGGTTCTTAGTGTAGCCTTGTACTTCATATGTGCATAAGTCACTTTGTGGATGACATTGGGTGTAATTTCCTTCATAAATGTGATCTATCTTAGCATCTTACATTCTGCTTGGTGGCTTGATGCAACGCACTGCATCCCCTAAGTTGTGAATATTTTATTCTTTGATTAGTCCTTTCTTGGAGAAATTAGACACAATGTCCCCTAAGTGATAAACCTTGCATGAACTTAATGAGACTCCTTTTAACATCTCTTACACTTTACATTTTTACATTTTTACATTTTACATTTTACATATTTACAACCTTGCATAAGCTAGCTTGCATACCTATGGTACCTTGCTCTTTATTCATGAGTTCAAAGCATACAGATCTTTTCTTGTCTCATGAAGCATGAACCAACATTTTCCTTTATGGCACCTTGTTAAAGTTATTAGGAGGTATAACTTTGATATGGTTGAGCGAGAAGCCCATTCAGTGGCACAAATTTCCCCATAGCCACCTATGTTTTTGTGAGTGCATACCAACTAGTGTATGTACTTGACCATTTTTTCCTTCTCACCTGATGGACCATCATGATTTTTGTTGCCCTGGAGTGAGTATGCATTCTCTCTTTTTCTCACAAAACATTGTAGATCTCATCCACAACTAGTTGGATAGATGATCAAAGCTTAATTTGATTCTCCCTACTCTTCACATGTGTGTTCCTTTGTTCTTATGTCTAGTTTCCCATGGGATCTTCATCTAGGGGGCTTGATCATTGTCATTCCATCTTGCTAACATAAGTGCATTTGAACACTCTTCTCGATGTGCATGGCTACTTTAGTGTGAGTTTGAATCAAGTTCATCCTCTCACTAAAGTGGGGGCTAAATGTGCCATAGAAAAATGACCCCTTGAAATTTTCATGGTATTTTAGGCCTTTCTTCATGATGCTTGATCCATTTTTCTCTTATTTAATGTTGTAATGTGACTTAAACACTCACATTAGGTCCTAAAAAATTCAAATTATGGAATCTTGTGAAGGTGTTGTGCAATGTTGTAAAAAATTTCTCCACTTTTCTAGACTCTTTTCATCACTTATCAAGTCCTATTCTAAAGTGTTGTAAAGGCTTGTAACAATATTTCATGCTTTTCTAGGCTTATTTTCAATATTATACCTTTCTTATGCTTTATTTGACCCCTTTATGCCCTTGTAAGACTTAAATAAGTGTATTTTTGAATGTAAACCTGAAAAATAACATTAAATATAAGATAATTCCCGACACCCACTTTCAGGTCCAAGGTGGGAACCATTCGCCATGGGTGGTGAATGAGTCCCTCTTGGCTACAAATTTAAAAAAATCCAAAATTCCTTTCAATTTTTTATTCAAAATTACTTGATATCAGCCTATGATGAGGTATCAATGGGTTACTAAGGCACAAGAGTGTATAAATAAGTGTTTTTACATCCATTTTAACCCCCATTCATTTACTAATTCATCCAAGCATTCAACAATCCATTCAAGCACTTTGGAACATTCAATCAAGCATCTTGGAGCATCCATTGACATATCTTCATATTTCTTCAACAAGATTGAGGTGAGTTTAGGACACTTGCATGTTGTTTATTCATCTTTCCTTGTTCATTTCGTTCTATTCCTTCATTAAGCATTTGATTACCAAAGTGGGATTTGACCAAGGAAAATCCCTATAACCTAACCCTTAAGCATTTTCCCCTTTTGCATGCGTTGTTGTAGACTTCCGTATGCTGATTTATCAAGTAATTAGGTGTTGAAAGGTGGTCAAGAAGTCAACAAAGTGTTTCAAGTCAACTACAACTTATTTCAAGCTTGGACAACCTACAGTCCGTTTTCTATAGATTTGACTTTGTCAACTCAACAAGCAGACAACCTCAGATCTAGTGCTACAGAATTGGTCCCTGATTTCTCAAAATTTTGGGAGAGGAATGATTCACCATTAATGGCTAATGAGTCCCACCTTAAGGATGGAAATCCATATTTTGTCAGATTTTGGATCCCAACACTCAAAAACCAATTTCCAAAAGTTTTCATCAGAAGTAGGACTAATTCGCCATCAGTGGTGAATGAGTCCCACTAGTGATTTTTAGTGATTTTTTCTGGAATTCTGGACACTCTAGATTCTCCATCAAACACCCAGGTGCACTCTGATTCATCCTTCTCCATTTATGTTTTGCATTTGTTCATACTTTAGTTTATGTTTTCATTTCACATTGTATTTTCAAACATTGCATACATCTTAGGTTTTGCATTAATAATCAATCAATTAGTTCATATAACTACATTTAGATCACCCCATTTAGTCTAAATAACATCATACATCTCATAATTTGAGTGAACTAACTAGATTTTATGTGGGGTTTATCTCTCTCCTTTTAGGTGAAACATCCTAAGAGTGAAAGAGTAGCATATAAATCCCATACCTAAAAATCTATTGTTCAAGTAGTTTAGGTGATTACTAGTTAGGATTCAACCTTTTCTAGAGGTTCACTCCAAGTTTAGGTGACCCACAACCTAGGAGTGTTCCCATGTTACTCCAAAATGCTAAATTTTGCAACTTAGCAAGGGTGCATTTTTTAGAGTTAACAATTCTTTGTAAGCTCTTTCTGCATAGTTTAAGCTATTTCATAGCACATATAGGAAATATTTTAATTTTTCCCTGTAATAACCAAAGATGACTCGAATACTTAAGTGTATTTCTTTAATTTTAAATATCAACCTGTCTTGCTCTCCAATATTGTATTCACTATCTTTTGACTCAAAATAATCAAGGGTTATTTATAAGTTGTCATATCAGATCATGTGTTTATGTTATGTATGTTGAATTGTTAGCTTTTTTTCAAGGAATGGATTAATATTCCTTTCAATTATTTATCAAAGATTGTGTGAATGGAAATGTAATAAGAATTTCTAAGTAGTGTGGTAAGTGTTGCTCTTTGTTTGGTTTCTCATTGTAAGGCATTGAGATTATAAGAAGCCATGACTATGAGTTGGTTTGTTGTAGGAGTATATTTCATTTTCTAACTTAGTTGTAGATAAAGCACTAATCAAAATAATTCATAAACTGTAAAAAATGATGTAAAATCACATATCAAATTCAATATCATGGAATACAATATAAAATATCAACTACAGTTTGGAATATGATTCATGAAGTACAATATAAATTAAAATATCATGAAGTGAAATGATTCACAATTTCATGGAATATAATATAAAATATTATCAACTACAATTTGGAATATGATTCATGAAGTGTAATATAAATATCTAAAAATCGCTAATTCACTTTAATTTTCCAAATCAAGTCAAGACCTCCTCAGACTAATGTTCAACTTGAGATAAAGTAAAAGAGTCATCTTGATTTTGAGTTCGGTCTTCATTTTCTTCACTTTGCATCTCAAATTCAACATTCATTGTGTCATTGCCATTTGTCTCACTACCAATGCCACCACTAACAGTTTTTGAAGTGTTGCACAACCCTCTTCTATTGCATATGGACCTCCAGATTGTGAGTGCCCTTTAAAAAGGAATTTTTTTGACATTATACATAGTCTGTATAGCTTTTGGATTTGATTGTAAAAAAGAAAATTTTGCACACAATCAAATCCAGAAGCTATAAAGACTTATGATATGGGTTGTGGAAATTTATTATCATTAATTATACACAGTTACAAACACCCTCAACCAATTTTCCAAATTCTTGTCTAGTTCTTTTTCTTATCTTTTATTTCAAAAATGCCAATGAACTAAAAACTCTCGCATCCTCCACTGACCCCAATATCATTGTTTGACATAAATCAACAAATTTGAAATATTTTGATATCGAACCACACAATATTTCACTATGACCTAAGGTTTTCCGAGCCTTTTTTATTGATCCTGATTCAAAGGGATTCTCCATGGAATCAAAAAGGTCCATCATACTTCTTGCAAAATGCTTACATTGTTTTCTAAGCTTATCTCCATTTATAATTCCTTCTATTGTCTAGTCATTTCATTTTATGCTTTTCGAAAAATGTTCGACCAAGATAAATACTTTATCATGAAAATAGATTGGGCTATCTTGGCTGCCTTGAATCAAAAATATAGGATACACAATAGCCATGGCTTCATGTATATCTTCTCAAGGGAATCTATTATAAATATCTATAGATAGAGATTTTGCAAATTCCTTCAAATTATCACTAATAGATTTAACAATGTCGTTAAAAGCTTCCTTTATAATAGGTACTTCTTTGATAGAGTTCTTGACTATCATACAATGGTAAGTTGGTATCTCGAATCCATGTACACAGACACATAACTACTCACTTGTATTAAATTGTAAATAATTTTTATGATGATTCAAATTTGTAATTTTCTACTAGCTTCAAACAATCGGGCTTTTAGGAGTTAGATCTAGATATAGATGATCGAGGGCCATGCATATCATTCTATGTAGTTTAGTATATTCATAGATATACATAGTTCTATCTTGGGATTTATTCACAAGATTTTTCATTTCATCCAGCATGGGGAGAAGACTAGCTAAAGTCAAGAGTGTCTCTGTAATGCCCCGCCAAGTAACCCTAAAGGATACTAATACATCTAACATTTATGGGACCAATTTTTTTTTTTTAAGTACTAACATACATCATAATAGTCATACATCACATGAAATGAAAACTAAACATGAACTACATATAACAAATCCCTCGGGTTTACATGACTGCATTAGTTTTCACAACATTATTACATCACATGAAAGGTAAGTATACACCAGTAATCATAAGATAACATGAACATGGTCAACACATTAATCAAGGGTTACAATATTACAATGCCGCTTCCCAACATGAATGGGGAAGATACAATAAAATGGAATGATACATTTGAAATGAAGGAGTACAAAGCTGCAATACTAGATCCAACTCTGGTTCAACTCAGGAGTCACTGCAAGGTACAATTTCGCACTTCTCGATCGACAACTGGGGACCCAATGTGGTGCATAGCACGTTCCACCCAACCACGTGGACCTGAAGGCCCACCCCCCATGCTTAGAGATGACAAGAAAGACCCCAACATTAACCATCATACAGAACAACGATACAAGACTTCACAACAAGAACCACAATAACATAAGGCAATCTCAGCACAAGATATAACCAACACAAGATGTGCCCAACACAAGGAACAACCAATAAAGCAACAACATACAAATGCCAACATATGCTTCCAGAGGCTCAAGAATATCATAGAGGAAAACAAAACATACATGGTTGTTAAAGGAAGAGTGTCATCGCAATGTTGCATGGGTTACCCTAGCGAATCTTCCTAGGCCCCGACCCCCAACTTGGGTTACCCTGGTGACCTCTTACAAAACCCGGCCCCACATGCAATCCAATACGGAATCGTTTATCTTTCATAAAGACAAGATAATGATTTTTCCATTCCAGGCCTTCTCAACTCATCTCAAGCCCATACAAGCACTTGAACCATGAGTGAGGCATTCACTTATATCTTGTTAATGTGTGATTCTATCCAAAACCCCTAATTAAATATTAACGTTTTCACTTGATTAATAAACTTCCAATGAGTTACCCTGGGACCTCTTCCAGGTCTCGACCCCCATTGAAAGCCACTCCCCCTATGAGCAACAAAACTCAAAAGGCATTATCAAGATAAGCCCCCCATTCACAACATATAAAGCCACATGATAAATTGCATTAAGCAAGGCATACACAATCCTACACAAAATCTTCATAACGAATCTATTTTCAAGTGCAAGGCTAAACCCAATCATCAAATGGATCATACGAGCAATAATTCACAAAGAACCAAAAGTGAAGGCCAATATTAAAGCAACACCTTTCTTTCCCTTTCTCTGGAAGACTGATAAATCACTAAAACAAGGGTTTCCCAAAAAGGTGACAACAAACTTGATCTCAAATCAACATCAAACTCAAAATCAAAGCAATATTACTTTCACAACTCAAGTTACGTAATTCACCTCAATATCAATTCAAAACAACCTCAATTCCAAAAACCACCCACATAATTCACCAAAGGGAACCCATCCAACATGCAACCAAAGCAAACACTATTAAACCCAACTCATAGTAACCAAGCATACAGAAACGATTCCATAAATAAACATCAATACTACCACACAACCGACCACATAAGAGAATGACTTCACTTTATAAACCATATTCACAATAACACATAATTCACTATGATATCTACTACTCCAATTTACAATTCAACTATATTAGAGAAAATGAGGAAAACAACACTTAAAAATGCCATCAACAACTTTCAAATATTTTATAATTATCTTAATATCAACACATTCATCACTAACAAGGAAATAACAAAGGTTAATAATAAAATTACAACAACAATGTCATTATTCCAAATGATCAATTCACAAAACAATTTACAAGGTACTATAAAATATTGACAAATTCTTAATCGACCCATCTTATCTATTTTTACAAAACTACATTACTAACTACACGACAAGATTCACCTATATTTTGTTTCATCATTTACTAACTAGATAACACTAATTTCTTTTGTAAGCCAAGAAGAAAACCACCTATATCCTCATTTCCAAATTTTAACAATAAACAAACATATAGTGATTATCTAGCCATTGAGAGAGTATTTGATTATCTAGACTTACTTGGACTCAGCAACTAACGGGATTTTCTAATAGGAACCTAAGCCTGGATCACATATTAATACAGTTATAAGTCTAACTTATATAAAAAAAATGATGAGCATTTATTTGTTCGAAGATCTTTAATTATTATAAGCATCTAATTATATTTTAATATAAGAGGATAGAAGTTTAAGAACTATGTTAGGATGAAAGCAACTCTATCTAGTTTCTAAAATGAGGAAGCATGGAAAAATTTCCACTCTGCAACTATCTTTTGATATACAAATATTTAAGATATAATAATTAGAAACAACCATGCATGTTCATCCAAATCCGAAAACAATCCAGTATCAATTTCAAAGTTATGAAACATCACTAAAAGCAAAGAAGTATGAGAATAGATTTATGCTCATTTCTGATGGTTTACGGATTATGGATATAGACTAATTTTCCATCCTCAAATCAACTATTTTCTAATAGAATTAGAGTGAATTTGTCTTAACCCAAAGTAGATTCACATAAGTTAATCAATACAGTAGGTGAAATAAAGAGTTGGATGCTTTGATAAAGAACATCCTCCAAGAATATTCGTATAATACAAAGCTCCAACATAGGGCGCGACATAACTACTAGGAGAGGGAACCTTGGGCCAGCATATCGACAACATTTAAAAGTGTACTCCAAAGAGGTCTAAGTGATAGTAATGAGTTGAATATTTAGTATGTCAGTATATATAAAGTATCAAATCTAAAAATGATAATATGGAGATAAATTCGAATGTAATCAAGGTTGAATGTAAACAACAGGGAATTTGACATGGAAAACACATCTTATCTCATATCATTCCTGCATTATTGTCAAGTCCCAAATGTTACCCCCAATACTGAAGGGAAGGAGAAAGGTGAGGTGCAAATATGTGACTTAAGGGTAGGTGAAATAGTGTACAACTTTTCTTTTTGAAACTAGACACATTTATGTTTAGTGGCGAGTTTCCAGAGACGCGCTCAAGTTTAAAGTTTGGAAATTAATCTTCACCCCAATCAATGGAAAGCTCTCTATTATGTTAGTAATTGACAATATTTTATTTTCAAGTGTTGGAACTACGACAAATTGTCAGTAGAAACAAACAGGATATTTAATTCTTTAAAATTTCCTAATAAGTTCAAGTGCTGCAGAAGAGACAAGATGACAATGAAATGAGAGAGATTATTTTAAACCTATAAACTTCCTATTATGTTCAGTCACCACAGCTGAGACAGGTTGCCAACAACTTCAAGGAGGCTATATAAACTTATGCACTCCCTAAAAATCTAAACAAATACGAAAGCAATATGAAGAACCCAGACAGGGCACGCGACTATTTGACAAAATGCCTATAAGAAATATGGTCCTATGGAATTGCAAATATCACAGAGTTTGTTCAAAATGGAATTGTTGAAAGACTTATGAAACTTCCAAAACCAACATTTTAATGCCAGCATGGCTTTCACCAAATAATTCGTATTGATGACTATGTACGCAGTGAAGACAAGAAATGGTTGATCTTCTCCGCAAAACACAACAAACCTATAAAATACTTTAAATCTTTAAGACAAATGCCATGCAAAGCTATTGAGCTTAGGCTGTGAAATCATACCCAATCTAATCCAGGCGGAAGAGGATCTACCATAGCAGCTTGACCCAACGCACCTGCTCTCCTCCGATGCCCCCTTCTTTCTCCGGATTCTAGCACCTACTTCTTCGGGAAGGTCCATAACCTGGATAGAGGTGATCCCTGAAGATGGATATGGCTCTTCCACGCCATCCATTGTGATGGCTTCCTACAAAAATGTGGATGATAACCCCATTTCTAGAGAACTGAAGATTTAGGTTGATACAGAAATTGATGCTACTCTGGTACCCATATACGACATCATGGTTCCATTTCATGCAGCCACCATAGAAGGTGTTACCAACCATCAAGATGGAGGAAATTCTTAATATGTGAACTGTGCCCCTTGATGAAAATGAAGATACTTGGACTCAAATCCACACCGAAAGAGCAGGTTGAAGATAATTAGAATGTATAAGCAACACCATCCACTAGCAGTCTCCTCTTGCAATTCCCTGTGCGGTTTTTTTTTTTTTTTTTTTTACAAAGCCCGTCATTTAGAACATAAGATAGAGTCCCTTTTTCGTAATCTGCCTTCCTCCAAAAATAGCTCCATTTTCTCCATTATTCTCGTTAATGATGCACATGGGATTCCTTATACATTTATTGCAGTCTGATCAGATTCCCTCCAAATAACTCCTCGTATTGCATAAGCGGTTGATCATTAAATGTGCATGATTGAACTGCCTGTCCACACACTGCATGAGGTGTCCTAGTAGAGTCTCCTCCATCCTTACTTCTCTTCCTCTTTACTTCCTTAAGAGCCTGTGAATATCTCTCCTTACCCCTTTTGTATTCTGCCATTTATTCCTCCATCACGTATGCAAAGAATTTATTGAATAAATCTGTGGATTCTCAGGCAAGGATATGAGAACATCATGTTTAGTGTATTGGGTATAAATAAAATTCAACACAAGAACTTCAATATACGGCCAAATTAAAAGGTGACCCAATGGTGGATCAACTAGATTCTTCTCCATTCAACTTATCTGGCTAAAAGGAAAGAAATGACAATAAGAACTAGAAGTTTAGATTTAGAAAAGGCTACTAGGTGGCGCATGCAGTGGGTCAAGACTCCCAAAGCCCAAAGGCCGACGCCAAAACAAAGGCTAACCAATAGAAAACTTTCAATGAAAGTATCAAACTATAAATAAAGATTAAACAACGAGATGTTGAGTTGTATGACGCTGTTAGAGGGAGAGAAGCATATTATTGAATTGCATGCAGCCAAGAGTTAATTTACTTAATCGATACAAGTAAAGCATGATGCTAGCCCTTTAAAGCTAAATGCATAAGACCACCACTAGATTAGCTAGAGCTTTGTTGTAAGAAGGTAGAATAAGATCTTTACTCTCTTAAGCTAAAACTTCCTGTAAGCTTTTGAGGTAAGTTGTTAGAAATTTTATCTTATTTGTCACAATCTCATAAGACACAAATCAAACATATTGAATCCATACAACACCCAATGTCGTAGTGAGACAAAAAGTAACACAAGCCAACACAGATGGAGGGACACTACAGTCTCTATATCACTTAACCTATGTAAGAGGTCAGGAGCTTTGTCTACTGTGTTGTGATGCTCATACATTACTCCAATCAAGGATCGATATTCTTAAAGAATTCATTGCATTGGTCCATGCAAGAAGATCCATCTGGTATCAACATCCTTAAGATGCTTGTTTCTTGATGTTATTCCCTCAAAAAAAATTTGAAATTTTGTGAAAAGTTTGGGACTTCAGCAAAATATGTGTAGAGCTCGCAAACTAGATTTTAAACTTTTGATACTGTAGGATACTTGCTTACAATTCTAAATGCTAAATTCATTCTTTTGTCTATGTAATGAATTCCAAGAATATATGGTACACAACTAATTTGTAACTTTTTGGAAACACTAGTCTTGTGACCTCATGACATTGAGGGGCTGAATGAGACATTGGGGAAAAATACAAGGCAAAAGCAAGTGAATTCATAAATGAGAACCAACTGAAGGTAAAATGATAGGACTTGGGCACCTACTCACCATAAAATCACTATTGTCAAGCCCATCCTAGTATTTATTGGTAAATCAAATCAAATAAAAAAAAAAGTATTGGTAAATCAAAATAGACTGAAGGTTTGTGATCTAATTTATGATGAAGTTTAGCTTTGTTTTGTAAAAGATTTATGTTATATTATTTTATGTACAATGTTGTTTATTATTATAATTTTATATTAAAAAATTAATGAGTGATGATTATAATCGAGTGTAGATTAATATTATTGAATTATTAGTTTTTTATTTGTAATTTTAATTAATGAGTGAAATTATAATAGATTTTATATTAAAATTATTTATTTATGTCATTATTACATTTGAGAATATTGTTAACTATCACATTTAAAGTATTTCGGGCCCATTCTTGTTTGTTTGTTGCAGCCTATGTATTCATGTCTTTCTTTTAGTGGCTATTGTTGGGTTGCTGATGGTTTGTGTTTTATCTTATTTGCAGCTTACTTTTCTTTGGTAGGTTGACGGTTCCCTTCAAAACCATTATGTACTGGTTTCGGGTCCCATCAAAACTTGTTTACCTCTAATAAAAAACTATCACATTTAAATTTGTTGGTCTTCTAGTCTCTTTTGTACAAAATTCGTTAATGAGAAACAACTATAGTGGAAGTCATAATAAGACTTCATTTATTAGTATTTATTGTATTTGTAAATTTTTAGATATTTTGATATTTTTTAAAGATAATTAATTTTTGGTTAAATATTTTACTTTCATAATGTTGGTATTTAGAAGAATATTTATTTTATAAATTAAATAAATAAAAAATCTTATGATAAATTTAAAAATATGTTGAAACTATTTTTTATAATCTCTTTAATACATGTCTTGTTATTATTGTTCTCTTTAAATTTTATTGTTTCCTATTCCTTATTTTTCACTAAACTTTTATAATCTCAAAAACTATTGTTAATCTTTCTTAAACATTATTATCATTAATTTATCTTATCATTATATTTCATTAAAAAAATTATCACATTTTTAAGAAGTAAATTTTTATCTTTAAAAATATTTTCTTTTTTTATGTCAATACATTATTTATTTAAATTTCTATATTTATTTTTAAACTTTCTAAAATGTGAATTAAATATATTTAATTAAATAAAAATTCTTAAAAGTTTTAAAATAGATTTACTTTGTTATATATTATATATAAAGTGTTTACATTTAATTACAATTAAATAAGAGTTTTTTAATTAAGTATATTTTATTTATATTAATTATTTAAATCACATTATATAATGTATTATCAATACAATGAAAAAATTAATTACAAAAAAAATAATAAAAAACAATCAAAATAAGGATTTTAGCCACAGCTATGAAGAGAATGTTCTCTCCTCTCTAAAAGGGGAGGCTCCCTTCTTACTGCTTATTGGAACAAAAGGTAAAATATGCTAAATCAAAAGTATTTACACTAGCTTTAACCACATGGGGTGTGTTATGTAACGCCCCATTGTGTGAACCCCAAACAACAAAAAAATACCGCACTAATTTTTTTTTTGAAAGCGAGTAAAACATTGCCTAAGATGAATATGTACATACATTACATGAAGAGAAACTATGCATTTACAAATTTATCAATGCCCTCTGGGGTACATAGAATGGTCATAACGATTTTTAAACTTTTATCAATGATAGCGACCAAAAATCAAGATTACATAATGATTCCATACAATCATCCATGATCAAAAGAGAGGAAACAATACAATATTTTATTCCAATTCAATTCATAGTTCGATATTACAATTTTGGCACATATTTTCACAGGTACAACACACCATGATTACATTAATACATTACATAATGCTTCCCTTATAACAACGGGAAGAGTACATCAAATACAAGAGTAATTACATCAACAAAGAATAAGGTACAAGGCGAAGATCAGTCTTCAACCAAGAGAAGCTCTGGTAACTTTGTGTTTGCTTCTGCAACATGAACACAAACTAGGAACCCAATGGGGTCCAGAGCATGTTCCACCTGACCATGTGGACCGGAAGGCCCACCCGTCATGCTAGGAGTTGACAAGAAAAAACCCATGACCAAAGCAGACAAACAAAACAACAACAAGACCAAACCACTTAAGGGCAACCAAAACATAACAAACAACAAACTCCATGGCTACTTACAAGGTGACTGCTTCCAGAAGCATACAAAGGGAAAAGCAAGGGATACTATAACACCAATATTCATATACTCCCAACTGAAGAGTACGCAAATACTTGGGTTCCCAAAGAAACTCACATCATGGATTGGACTTTAACTCATCAAATCAAAAATAATTCAAATTGACCATGCAATAACCCATGAAAAAGGCATTGTCTCCACGACTCAGAATACTCAAAACTACATCCATGAAGAAAATTAAACTAACTCACAACTTCCCTCACACATGACAATCCATGCTAAAATAAAACAATAACCAAAGTATCACATGCCATAGAAAAACATTGAATATGCGATAAAAAGAACGCATTACTTTTATCAATTCTAAGAATTCCTTCATGCAATTAAACCAATATATTTTCCTTCCTTCAATTTAATTATCATACTTTAACTAATGACCCTAATATAAACAAATACAACTCGTATTATAGCATATTACCAATGTAAATATCGTCTCACAAATAAAATACCTTTTTAATTACATAATTAATTCCCCAAATCATTTATCTATAAAAACACAATTATTCTTTCATCGTAACTATAGTGTATGTATATATATAAATAAATGATGATTAACTAATCACACATAAATTACTTTACATAATCACAATATGCTCAAATATTTAAAACAACCACTCAAGCAACCAATATAATCAAGAAATCAACATATAATAACAAATCATCCATTACATGATTATGAACGACATCCACATATAAAAAAAATATCATCCTATTTAATATTTTTAAATAAGTCCTAATCAATCAAGGCTAGGGAATCTTTTCCAATGTTTTCTTCATCTTCAAGAATTAGCCATAAACTAGAATCATGATTTACTAGGTCTAACTCTAGTTCCCGGAGCATATATTTACTTACCAATCATCCAAAAATATAAGCATTCCTAATAGTCATTTTGAGGTTCGATTTTCCCACTTTACCCTCTAAATAAAATATTTTCTTAAAATAATACTTTATTAAATATAATATTTAATCACTTTTAATTGAAAATATAATTTCTTACATGATTAATTATTTTTATTTAAAATCAATTACCTAAACACTAACTACTATATGAGAAGAATATTTTCTTTTAATAAAGGGGGTTGTCCTTCTATGTATAAATTTATCTATAAGGGCTTACCAAAAAAAAAGAAGAAATAAGTTTAAGGAAAGCTTATCTTAAGGGGAAATGGTAACTAGCCCCACTTTTCATGTTTAACTAATCGTGACTTAATTGGTTAAGAAGAAGATTTGAAGGAACATTGATTTATTTCAAAGCATGGAATTTATTATTTGGAGGAATTTACTAATGGCATGACAAGACAAAAGACCGAGGTTGTAAAAGGATGGCATAGTTAAATTAAGGTTTCTCAAACTGTTTTAAGCAAACAAGAGGGCGCGGAAAGACAGATGACATTCACCATACTTACCCAGAGTGCATGACATTGAAAAAGTTTAGAAAGAATTCAGTCTATCAAATAACGGAGACTAATCTCAAAAAGAACAACGAGTTAGTTGTCGTCAAGTAAACAAACACCCCTTTTTACTCCTGTTTTAACTCAAGCACTTAGTCTACAATGAAACACAATACCTATCACTTTGAACTATTACATACCAAGTCATATGGTATACTTTCGATCATGCTTAGTCAATTTAATGGATGAAAACAAAACTCTCTAATAATAAGAATTATATACAAATATGAGTGAAGTCCAATATTTCTATCATATTATTACTTATCAATTTTCAATCTGCTGATTTGTAGTGAAATAAGGCAACTCTAAAATGATCATAACTTTCAGATTATTAATCCAAATTTCAAAATTCAAAATGTTCCGAAATGGTGGAAGAATGAGGAACAAAACCCAGAAATACTATTGCAAGAATCTGAACCATATACGAGCAGGTTCTTTTGCAACACAACACTCTAATTCACCCAAAACAGCAGTAGTTAACAATAAAATAATCTTAGTTCATTTCAACATACACCATTATATTACTCAAAACAAATTCAACAATACACAAAGGCTAAATATTAATACATGGAGCATATAAAATAAACACTCGAATGAGTGCCTTATTTTGTAAATAATATTTTGTTGCAAATGTTTAAGTAATGATATTTTTCTGCCATCATTAAACCAGATACATTGTATTAAAACCTTCTCTTGCATAGAAGAATTTTGGGTTTTAGCATTAAACAAAAATATATTATTACTTTTCTTTGAATACTGTGAGTATTTTTATTTATTTATTTATCTATTTTTGTTTATGTACAAAATTTAATAACAAATATATAATTGAGAACATGCTACAATAATTGATCAATGATTAGTGAAATAAGTAATAACTAAATTAAATCTAGGATTTGCATGCACTACTCTTTTCTATTGCTTAGTCAGTCTAATAAATTAACATTGCAAACTAGTAAATTCCCAATATGCATCATCGTAATTCTTTTGTATGACTGTTACCAATGGCTAGAATAGAGAGACTATTATTCACCCCGATCAAATTGTACACAAGATTTTTTTTATTGAAGGTTTTCCTGACCTATACAGCTACCCCATCGCCAGCATGGGAAACGACAACTACTACATTTAATAAAATAAATAAATAAATGGGTATTACAGATAGTAAATAATTTGTATCTATAGGAACAACAATGTGGAGATAACATAAAATAAGAATAAAATTTATTTTCTATATTTGAATATATGCACATAAAATATTAATGATAAGCATGTGTAGAGATAACATGCCTGCTGTGGCCGATATAAATACAGAGATTCAACAATAAGGAGTGAGTAAGCCATCATTAACTTCCCTGATAAACTAGATTGATGGTTTTAAATTTTAAATTTTTTTTAATATTCAAAACAGTATTCGTTGACTCTTGTTTTATGATCTTTATTGTCAAACTCGTATTACAGAAAGAAAGCAAGCAAACTGGAAACTTCAGCCGGCTAATAATGAAATTTTAAATTGATGGCATTAGATGTAGGCAACTCATTATTAACCCATGATATTTGCACATCCTTATCTATTCTTTCCTTTGATAGTGAAATTAGATGTACCTCATTTATGCTAAGACTTGGTTGAATGTCAAGAGGTTAAAAAAAAATGGAATGAATCCCCCCCAAAATCCTCATGCCAAGCCTTTATCTTTTATTTTTAATGACCTCTGTACTAACGGATTTGGCACTCCATTTTCATCATGTCGCAATGCAACTCCGATTTGAAGCATAATCACCCAAAAGCACTAAATACTGTAAAAAAAAATTGTTTATAAATTCTCGTCTTATATTTTTGGTTAAAAAAACTCTGAATGTTTTCTTTCACCAAATTTACCAAAATAAAATAAAGAGAAGTCTCAAAAGTTCTCGATAAACCAAGGGATAGATGGCACTTTCACAAAATTTATTTTTAACACCCAACAATTCCCTTTTCTCCCCGTTTAACCAGTGGTTGGTAAATCTCTTCATTTTCATAAATCTATAAACCTAACTCTCCACCAACGTGTTTAAGACTTTAGATAATAATTTTCACCCATATTTTTAATACTTTACTGATTATTTAAATTAATTAAATCATTACTACTTCATAATTCCCTTTATTATTATTATTTAAAATTTATCCTCCAAGATATAATATCCATTAAAATATCTATTTTGATATTTTAGTCAATAGCTTTTTATCTCGATATTTTAAATTTATAAATAAACTCAATTAAATTTAAAATAAATATTATTTATAAATACAAATTTATGTTTTATTTACGTTTTTTTTTAATATTTAATAAAGGAATAATATAAGCTATTTAATTATTATTCCTTTAAATTAATTAATAATTAATTAATAAAATACTCTTAATAATTTGACAATTTGATTTAATATTTTCATTAAATCCTGTTACAATTACAAGCAACATAACCCAGACAACACGCAAACAACAATGAATCTTGACCATGCCAAATAATTGAAACACATTAATTAACCAATTAATTCGAACAAAAAAATAGATCAACATTAAATGAACAATTAAAGCGAACGACTCAAACAAAGAGATACCAAAACAAGAACAAGGTCACAAACGGATGACGACGTCAGACACATTGATTTGGTGATAGACTAGGACAAGGATAATTTCTTGTCGACTCCCTAAACCACATCATATCCATTGGGTAAGTTGGGCACACTCAGACCCGACGGTGCAGGTGGAGTCGGTGCCCGATACCTACAATCCTGCATAAAACCAAGTGTTGAAACAACATATATATTCAATGTCGAACACACCATGAGAGAGAATTGCAATGTAGTAGGGCACTCACGGATGAGTGATGCAGCACCGTCCCTCTCACCCGACTCTCAAACAATAACCATCATCATTATTAAATGATAAATAAACAACTGCATAAGCATAACATCAAACACATATGTCCACATATCAAAATAATAGTGTTGTAAACAACCAAGTCTAGTAAGCAGAACTGTCAACCAACCAAATAGCATGATGAAACAGTCAACAACATAGTCTCGAGTATGCATCAAACATAAGTAGTATCTAAGCGACATCAATCACACACAAAATTATCATAGGAGTATAGTAATATGGGAGGTACTACATCCTCCCCCTAGAACTAGGCTTACTCCTGGAAGCTAGAAAACAAAAAAGGAAAAAGTCTCTTGAATGCAGGATACATCCTCTCAACATGACTATTGATCCATCATAGCGTAACCATAAATCATAGTCAAATAAATTTTCATCCAAAATGGTAAAAAAAGCACCAATAAAGTCTCAAGGTACATAGTATATCATAATGAGTATCAGTGCAGTAAAGCATCACAAGAAGAACTACATCAGTCTCCTATTCAACAAGATTCCCATGGGCTCCCGAGTCAGTTGCCTGTCCACTACCTGTAGTCTCCACATATGTTCCTTGATGCTTTACTTGGCAGTCATCAACTACTACAATCACTCTGTGGAACCTACCCACATCATCCCTTGTTGGCTCAGTGACTGGCAGTCTCTGACTGAATTCAAGTGTGCTCCTCTGAGGACATTGTCTAGCTATGTGGCCCTGTTGGCTGCAAGAGAAACATCTTGCATTTCTACCATTTCCTCTACCTCGAGGAGGTGCACTAATCTACTAAAGTCAACCCCTACTCGCTATAGTCTGAGTGCTCCGAGTTGACTGGTCAATTCGATAAAGTTGGGCTCATAACCAACTCCGGATTCTCCTAGACAAAAGACGACCACCAATCCAGACACCAATCATCCAAGACTCATCCTCCAAATCACCACTATGACTATGAAAGTTAGGAGAACACTCCCTTAAGAGGTCCATTATAAGTCTCGCTATAGCTGAAACACCTCTTCTCCTAGGGAACCTTTCTCTTTCCCCAACCATATGTTGATTGCTCTCCTATCTTGGGCCAAGCCAGTTAAGAATTTCCTCAAGCACAGGACATAACTGAGGGCCCAGGTGTTCCTCATGATCACCCTCATCGGAATTCAGAAAAGGAGTGCTCCAATGACCAGCCCTACGATCACTTGGTTGACCTCTACCATGACCCCTATCAAGATCACGACCTCTAGGAATCATCCTACACAACACCGCCGAAGAAAAATTCTTAGATATTAGACGAGAACAATAGAAGAAAAGTAAAAAAAAATTCAAGAATCTAAGTACTATATCCATACATTCTTCACATACACACGAACTCACATCACCGAGAATCACATCACAAGGCTACACAAGGGTCCATCTAGATGCTGGAAAGCAGCATACTAATCCATGATACAAAATCCATAAGCCAAGAGCCAATATCCATCTCACATAATCCATACCTCACACTCTATGGCTTGATGGTGTTAGGACACACACACATGGTGAGACCATCCAAGCAAGACCACAATGACCTATCTCTTGTTTTATAAGGTGGTTATCCTCCAAGAGATAGTCATCACACATAGGTGGGTAGTTGGTCCTAGCTATAAAATAGCCTCACATACCCCCATCCTCAAGGTTCCCTGCATTTGCTTCCTCGTATATACTCACCAAGTCTGCCTCATACGTCCTTGGAGAGGAATCACATTACGACACATAACCAACCTAAAAAAAACAATAATGATAAATTGGTTTAGCCACCAAAGTCATAAAATAAACATCAAATAATATTCAATTTCAGCAATAAAGCAAGAAATGTGTGTAGTGTCAACACTAAATCAAATGTAACCACGAGGGCTATGAGTAAATAAGATCACAAGGTGCGGCTTAACCATTACAATCAAACATAAAAAAAAAATTGGCCTTTATAGTCAATCAAAAATAATCAATAACCATATATGAAGTCCTCAATCTTCAAAATTGCACAATACAACACTACATGACTAGATACTAGCCACCAAATGAGGAAGGAGGGAACATCATCAAGCTATAATAGTAGCCCTCATGTGGTGCAGAGTGAGCATGCCATCCACATGACTCAGAGTGTGCTCCTCAGCTACACCCTGCCTCGCATCATCATGCAGCATTGTCATACGCCAGCCGAAGAAGGCACGCACTAGTCGTATGCCACATGGCAATGTGTCTATGGCTCCATAGAAGTAGGCACACACAAACACACCCCACATAGCGATACCCCATGGAGAAGGCACACGCAGGTACTCACCATCGCTACAGGTATACATGGCTAGGACATACCCAAACTGACCCAAACACTGTCGAAAGAAAACATGAGTATCCCTCTACAAGTGTGTGAGGCCCCATTAGGCTCATCACCCAAGTAGGCTATCATAACAAATTCTCATAGTGTGCCTTCACGTTTCTATGCACATGGCATCGTGTCCTCAATCCTAGCTCACTACCATCAGCAACATGGCATCATCACCAACACTGTGTCGGAACATCAATGGGGTGTGACACTATATCCATTGCATCATGTTGGAACACATGTGGATATGTGTATACAATACATATATGAGAATATCAATATGGGGCTACTAGCGCTTCACCTCTCATATAGACGAGGTTGACTTTCTAATGCCAACTCAACATCCCTACGGACGACTAGGCATAAACTAACAATCCAATCTTGTTGTACTCAAAACTATGGGGTTTAGGCTAGCACATATGGATCAAGTACCCTAATCCATCATAAGGAGAAGTAGTGAGTATGTTTCCTTGGGATTGGTTGAGCTAAGACCGATCTGCATCGCAATGTGCATATGTTGCACACTCCACCTAAGAAAATTTGTGACTACTACTACCCCTTCACAAATTGAGGGGCTAGAGAACCAAAAGAAAAGAATATATGAAACTACCTTTTGGCTACTCTTATATATATATATATATAGATTTTCAACCACACATGGGTTGGCCCTCAATCAGGTAATGAACATACAAGCACACATACTGGTATAGTTAGTCCCACACCAAATACAACATATTACAAATGGGTGGGTACACCATATCACCATCCCATGGGCCCTATGGGTTATGGGCCCACAAAACAAGTATAGGGTATTCATAACACTCAACCAATTCACAATTACCGGTTTCTCACATTTCCAAGGGGAAAAATAATTACATACACAATTCCAAAGATCACATGATGTTAAATGTCATCATTATGATCACAATGATCACTTAACAACTTCACTTAACAAATTCGCTAGGACAACATAATGGGCTCAATTAAAACTAGAGTGCCAAGTGTATGAACAACCCTCTTCTTTCACATATGGACCTCCAGATTGTGAGTGCCCTTTAAAAAGGAAAAAATTTGACATTATACACAATTACAAACACCCTCAACCAATTTTCCAAATTCTTGTCTTCTTTTTTTTTCTTATCTTTGATTTCAAAAATGCCAATGAACTAAAAACTCTCTTATCCTCAACCGACCCTAATATCATTGTTTGACATAAATCAACACTTGTTTGAAATATTTTGATATCGAACCACACAATATTTCACTCTAACCTAAGGTTTTCCAAGCCTTTGTTATTGATCCTAATTCAAAGGGATTATCCATGGAATCAAAAAGGTCCATCATACTTCTTGCAAAATGCTTACATTGTTTTCTAAGCTTATCTCCATTTATAATTCCTTCTATTGTCTATTCATTTCATTTTACGCTTTTCGAAAAGTGTTCAACCAAGATAATTACTTTATCATGAAAATAGATTAGGCTATCTCGATTGCCTTGAATCCAAAATTGAGGATACACAATAGCCATGGCTTCAAGTATATCTTCTCGAGGGAATCTATTATAAATCTCTATAAATAGAGATTTTGCAATTTCCTTCAAATTATCACTAATAGATTTAACAATGTCATGTTAAAAGCTTCCTTTATAACACATACTTCTCTGATAGAGTGCTTAACTATCATACAATGGTACATTGGTATCTCGAATCCATGTACACAGACACATAACTTCCCACTTGTATTAAATTTTAAATAATTTTTAGGATGATTCAAATCTATAATTTTCTACCAGCTTAAAAAAAATTGGGCTTTTAGAAGTTAGACCTAGATATAGACGATCGAGGGCCATGCATTGCATTCTATAAAGTTTGGTATAATCATAGATATACATAGTTCTATCTTGGGATTTCTTCACAAGATTGTTCATTTCATCTAACATGGGGAGAAGACTAGCTAAAGTCAAGAGTGTCTCTATATCACTTAACCTATCTGAGAGGTCAGGAGCTTTGTCTACTGTGTTGTGATGCTCATACATTACTCCAATCAAGGATCGATATTTTGAAAAAACTTATTGCATTGGTCCATGCAAGGAGATCCATCTGGTATCAACATCCTTAAGATGCTTGTTTCCTAATGTTATTCCCTCAACAAAATTTTGAAATTTTGTGAAAATTTTGGGACTTCAGCAAAAGTATGAGTATAGCTCGCAGACTAGATTTTCAACTTTTTATACTGTAGGATACTTGCTTACAATTCTAAATTCTAAATTCATTCTTTGGGCTATGCAATTAATGCCAAGCATATATGGTGCACAATTAGTTTGTAACTTTGTGGAAACAACAGTCTTGTGACCTCATGACATTGAGGGGTTGAATGAGACATTGGGGAAAAATACAAGGCAAAAGCAAGTGAATTCATAAATGAGAACCAAATAAAGGTAAAATGATAGGACTTGGGCACCTACTCACCATAAAATCACTATTGTCAAGCCCATCCTAGTATTTATTGGTAAATCAAATCAAATAAAAAAAAAAATTATTGGTAAATCAAAATAGATTGAAGGTTTGTGATCTAATTTATGATGAAGTTTAGCTTTGTTTTGTAAAAGATTTATGTTATATTATTTTATGTACAATGTTGTTTATTATTATAATTTTATATTAAAAAATTAATGAGTAATGATTATAATAGAGTGCAGATTAATATTATTTAATTATTAGTTTTTTATTTGTAATTTTAATTAATGAGTGAAATTATAATAGAGTTTATATTAAAATTATTTATTTATGTCATTATTACATTTGACAATTTATTGTTAACTATCACATTTAAAGTATTTCGGGCACATGATTGGTTGTTTGTTGTAGCCTATGTATTCATGTCTTTCTTTTAGTGGCTACTGTTGGGTTGTTGATGGTTTGTGTTTTATCTTATTTGCAACTTGCTTTTCTTTGTTAGGTTGACGGTTCCCTTCAAGATCATTATGTATTGGGTTTCAGGTCTCATCAAAACTTGTTTACCTCTAATAAAAAACTATCGCATTTAAAGTTGTTGGTCTTCTAGTCTCTTTTGTACAAAATTTTCTAATGAGAAACAACTATGGTGGAACTTATAATAAGGCTCTTCATTTATTAGTATTTGTAAATTTTTAGATATTTTTTTATTTTTTAAAGATAATTAATTTTTGGTTAAATATTTTACTTTCATAATGTTGATATTTAGAAGAATATTTTTGCATTAATTTTATTTTATAAAATAAATAAAAAATAATCTTATGATAAATTTACAAATATGTTGAAACTATTTTTTATACTTTCTTTAATACATGTCTTGTTATTATTGTTCTCTTTAAGTTTTATTGTTTCCTATTCCTTATTTTTCATTAAACTTTTATAATCTCAAAAACTATTTTTAATCTTTCTTAAACATTATTATTATTTATTTAAATTATCATTACATTTCATTAAAAAAACTATCACATTTTTAAGAAGTAATTTTTTATCTTTAAAAACCTTTCTTTTTTCTATGTCAATATATTATTTCTTTTAAATTTCTATATTTATTTTTAAACTTTCTAAAATGTGGATTAAAAATATTTAATTTAATAAAAATTATTAAAAGTTTTAAAATAGATTTACTTTGTTATATATTATATATAAAGTGTTTACATTTTATTACAATAAAATAAGAGTTTTTTAATTAAGTATATTTTATTTATATTAAATATTTAAACCACATTATATGATGTATTATCAATACAATGGAAAAATCAATTACAATAATAATAATAATAATCAAAATAAGGATTCTAGCTATAGCTATGATGAGAATGTTCTCTCCTCTCTAAAAGGGGAGGCTCCCTTCTTACTACTTATTAGAACAAAAGGTAATCTATGCTAAACAAAAAGTATTTACACTAGCTTTAACCATGTGGGGTGTGTTATGTAATGCCCCGTCGTGTGAACCCAAAGGACAACAAAATACAACACTATTTTTTTTTTTTGAAAGCGAGGGAAACATTTCCTAAGATGAATATGTACATACATTATATGAAGAGAAACTATGCATTTACAAAGTTATCTATGCCCTATGTGGTACATAGAACAATCATAACAATTCTTAAAATTTTATCAACGACAGTGACCAAAAACCAAGATTACATAATGATTACATACAATCATCCATGATCAAAAGAGAGGAAACAATACATCATTTTATTCCAATTCAATTTATAGTTCGATATTACAATTGTGGAGAATATTTTCACAGGTACAACACACCATGATTACATTAATACATTACATAATGCTTCCCTTATAACAACAGGAAGAGTACATCAAATACAAGAGTAATTACATCAATGAAGAATAAGGTACAAGGCGAAGATCAATCTTCAACCAAGAAAAGCTCTGGTAACTCTATGTCTACTTCCGCAACACGAACACAAATTGGGAACCCAATTGGGGTGCATAGCACGTTCCACCTAACCATGTGGACCTGAAGGCCCAAACCCTGTGCTAGGAGTTGACAAGAAAAAAACCCATGACCAAAGCAGACGAACAGAACGGCCACAAGACCAAACCATAGAAGGGCAACCAAAACATAGCAAACAACAAACTCCATGACTACTTACAAGGTGACTGCTTCCAGAAGCATATAAAGGGAAAAGCAAGGGATACTATAACACCAATATTCATATACTCCCAACTGAAGAGTACACAAATACTTGGGTTCCAAAAGAAACTCACATCATAGATTGGACTATAACTCGTCAAACGGAAAATAATTCAAATCGACCATGCAATAACCCATGAAAAAGGAATTGTCTCCATGACTCATAATACTCAAAACTACATCCATGAAGAACATTAAACTAACTCACAACTTCCCTCACACATGACAATCCACACTGAAATAAAACAATAACCAAAGTATCACATGCCATAGCAAAACATTGAATATGTGATCAAAAGAATGCATTACTTTTATCAATTCTAAGAATTCCTCCGTGCAATTAAACCAATATATTTTCCTTCCTTCAATTTAATTATCATACTTTAACTAATGACCCTAATATAAACAAATGCAACTCATAGTATAGCATATTACCAACGTAAATATTGTCTCACAAATAAAATACCTTTTTAATTACATAATTAATTCACCAAATCATTTATCTATAAAAACACAATTATTCTTTAACTGTAACTATAGTGTATGCATATATATAAATAAACGATGATTAACTAATCACAAATAAATTACTTTGCGTAATCACAACATGCTCAAATATTTGAAACAATCACTGAAGCAACCAGTATAATCACATATAAAAAAAATATCATCCTATTTATTCTTTTTAAATAAGTCCTAATCAATCAAGGCTAGGGAATCTTTTCCAACGTTTTCTTCATCTTCAAGAATTAGCATATATTTACTAACCAATCATCCAAAAATATATTTACTAGGTCTAACTCTAGTTCCCAGAGCATATATTTACTAAGCAATCATCCAAAAATATAATCATTCCTAATAGTCATTTTGAGGTTCGATTTTCCCACTTTACCCCCTAAATAAAATATTTTCTTAAAATAATACTTTATTAAATATAATATTTAATCACTTTTAATTGAAAATATAATTTGTTACATGATTAATTATTTTTACTTAAAAGAAATTACCTAAACATTAACTACTATATGAGAAGAAGATTTTCTTTTAATAAAGGGGGCTATCCTTCTAAGTATAAATTTAATCTATAATGGCTTACCAAAAACAAAGAATAATTATTTTAAGAAAAGCTTATCTTAAGGGGAAAAGGTAACTAACCCCACTTTTTCACTAATCGTATTGGCGGAATTTACTAATGGCATGAAAAGACAAAAGACCAGTGACGAAGAAGTGGGAAAGGAGATATTTAAATTCTAGAAAGAGAACTCCAAGCACATGCAGAGGTTGTAAAATGATGGAATAGTTAAACTAGCAATCGCACCTTCGTGTGCAATGGGTACACCGAAGACATATTAGTTAATTTTGTGTCAAATTCATTATAATGAATCTGAAACCTTTACTTAAGAAAAGTCCATTCTATGAGACCAATGAGCCCCAAGGGGCTTTTGAGGGTACGAGTTTTATGTCTAAAGAAGAACTAAGAAAGAATGTTTTGATCTTAAGCTTTTTGGGTTTCCTAGTTCATATGCTAGGGTTGTTAGGCGTGTGAGACAATGCATGAAATTGTTCTTGTTTGAATATGAACAAAACAAATGTATGGGGTTTTTGAGGCAACAACCAATGGATCAATGAACATTTATTGCAATGCATTAAAGCAATCTAGAAGATCATACCCAGCACATGTTTGCAATAGAAGTTGTTTTATTTTTATCATCCAGTTTAGCCACCATGTGCTTCAGTTTTCCTGGATATAGTTACTCTATGCATTGTGAGAACCGTTTTTGGAGTTGGAGGCATTATCCAATTTGTCATTTCTTGATGGTACTCTTTAATTTGACATTTTTTCAGGTTTGCTTTAGGAGTTTTTTGGGAATGTTATCCCCTTTTAGAAGAATATTTCAAGGATGCAGTTATTGAACACTATAGCTCTGCAAAAGAATTTGAGTTTGATTTGTCACAGGACCAGGTGATTATGCTGAGAATTGTCAATGATATCCATCAGATTGAAACAACACCACTCTGTTCTAATTACTGTACTTTCAAGAGTATGAATGTGTCATGTTTTGATGTAGGAGTTATTTGCATCACAGAAAGTTGAGCCACACGCTCGTGAAGTTTGCGACTATTTTGAAAATGGTCAAGATCTTCCTAGATTAGATCTTCAATCTGAAACTGCAAGCCTACTTCAAGAAGTTGGTAGGAGCATTTTCACTAATGAACGACTTTATAAAGATCCTCCACTCAGAGAAGACTGTCGTGTTGGAAAGAACATATATGGTGCTTCAAATGCATAACCTATGCTGATATCCAGGAGGGAATGTGTTCACAAGGATTTATGATCCAGAGGAGCTTGTCTTGCTGGATAGAATGTATGTGAGGGAGATTTTTAGGGTTCACATAAGAGGGTTTACTTGTAAGCATGACCAACTAAATTCTGTCGTCCAGTCATTTTATGTAAGGTATCCAAATATTAGAAAAAATGTAAAGAATGCATTTATTCCGAGATAAATTCTCATTAATGCAACGAAAAGAACTTTGGGTGGTTGCTTTGGAAAGGGGTGTTCCAGTCAAGTGTTATTTCCAAGGACAAACAAGTTGGATGTTATAAGCATGCAGTGCAACTTTCGTTGTAAATACTTAGCAGATACCACCATTGTAACTCCTAATCTGTTAATTTACACTCTTAAACACCTTACAAAGGTCGTGAATCTAAAAATCCTGTTCATTTTCCCTTAATCACCATTTTCCCTAAGTTTTGTAAAATTAAGGTACCAACACCATTGCGAGGAGTGTGCAACAGATTAAAAACTGTCATGCTAGTCTGTAGGCTTGTTATGCAGTAACTCCACAAAAATGCAATGTATCATGCAAATCCATCCCACAACAGGCTTGTATTGCACACTTCTCAAATTAAAAATACAAATTACAAAATATGCATCATGAATGCATAACGCATTGATTAAGAAACACACAATTTCCTTTAAAAAAATTGATGTCAAAATTGTCTCCTAATATTAGTCTTCAATTAAATCATGTAGACTTAAGATCCATATTCTCATATTTTAAAACAGCTCAAGAACTTAAGATTATACTTCCTTTTTGGTTCCACTATCCTATGTAGGACTTCTACATCCGTCCTCCCATGACCTCTTTGTATTTCATCCCTTTTGCAGATGGATCTAGGTTTATTGACAAGTTAAAGGAGGTAGGAATATGGCTGTGCTAGCAGACATAAGCACTTGCCTGATTGTAACATTCCATAGCATGCTTCTCTTGGAAGGAGAGAAAGGTGGTCATGCTCATCATCCTCATCATGGGTGTTGCAATGACTCAGATGTGAATGGGCATGGAATCATCTGCACAATCATGATCGTGATCATGTTATTTGCAAAGAAAACTCATGAGCACAATCACAATCATAACCATAACTAAAATTTGATTGTGCTCAAACACAATTGGCAAACCCTCAATTCAGAAATTTGATACAGACTAGGTAGCGTTTCAGGATTCTTCAAGTCTTCTTCTATCAACAAACTGTCCTCATAAATGATGTCATCCATGTTATCCTGTATTTCAATTTTACAGGCTGGCAGCACATTGCTCTTGGCCACAATTGCAGGTTTCTCGGTGATTTTCTTCTCAAGTATAAAGGATGATCTGGTTGCCCAAGCTGGCTTTTGAGCTTTAACCACCAGAGTGACCCAAGCCCACTGACCTCGACATCTATCCTATCACCAATTACAAATCCAGCTAGCAGAAGGTATCGTTCCAAGGTAATCTTAATCTGTTCAGCATCCTGAAAATAAAAATTTTCTCCATTAAAATAAGAAAATCAAATAAATTGAATACAAGTACCAAAAAACCTAACAGATTTGAAGAATCGAGAACCAGCTGGAAAAAAAATGCAATTTACTATAGACCTAGATATTTGAATAAGTAATGCAAAAATACTCTTGCAAGCCACCACCTCGCCCCTCTTGTTCTCCACCTGATAGGAAAAACGCGGGGAGCTTAGTACTCAAGAATAATTAACACTAGCAACATGGTGAAGGCATGACCCCAAAAGAAAAACAGAGGAGAGGCGAGATTAACAACTAAAAAATAGGACAAGAAGTTATCTTCATCAGTAATAGGAGATCCAACCTTACTATGAAGCAATAATCTCACCAATTTAGCCTGGCAGACCTTAGGACACGTTTACCTTGCACGTAAACCCTGTGTGAATCTTACACTACTTCCATGAAACTGCTCGGAAGACATTTATAGGTGACAATATTAAAATCATTTTTTTTTTCTTTCAATCGTTTCACTCTTACTAAGATGACTGTACATTACAAAACAGTGCCTTTGTTGTAAGCCATTTAGTACGGAAGAAGAAGCAAAAAAATTGAAAAACATATTTGACGTCTAACCGTGCCTATCAAGCTTATTTTGGGTACCAATTTAATTTGGAGTATAGTATTCCTTTCTTAGTTTGGGAAGAAAAAAACAAATACATTTTGTCAAAAATAATTGAGAAATTGAAACCTAATCTTTCCCTGAAGAGCGGGTGGACAGCTCGCATTCAAGTCGCTGATGCATCCGGCATAAGTACACTTGCCTGTGCCTCGCCTGGGTGCATTGGCGAGGGGAAGGTTGTAGCCGTCAACGAGGCTAACGTCGTAGAAGTCCTGGGCACCCAGGGTGAACTCGACTAGGGTTGCAGGTGGGGCGCCGCCCGCGCCGTTGCAGAAAAGACCGGAGCCGCAGTCACCTGTGGCGCATGACCCCTTTCCTGTTCGGTCAAAGGAACACCCGTGCCGACCCCAAAGCTGACCCGACCACCGAGCGGGCACGGTTATCGACACGCCCCAGTGAGGGAGGAGACGCAAGCCCCCTTTGCCAGCACCGCTTTACCTGCGCTCGGTTGTATGCCCGGCCATACTATGTGCTTGCACTTGTTCACCAGTGTAAATGTTGTTGCACTCACACAAACATCACATCCACCTGTTCACGATGAAACAAATAATAAAAAATTATTAATATCAGCTCAAAATAAATCACAAACTACAGATTACTTCATAACAGGTTTGGTGGAAATAGACTACAGATCAATCCTGTATTTTCCCAAAATGTATACAAAAAAATAGACCACTTTTTCACTAGACCATAACCATAATCACTGTAATGGCAATGAACATGAGCACAAGCATGAACATGAGCATTATTTTGTTGTGGTGAAATGTAGTGCATGCATCCGTCAGGCAATAAGTTACATAGAGTGTGTCTACGTCAAACCCAGAAATCAGGCATGCTGCACTAATGAATATCAATTGTTATCCACCCAAACAATAGTAGAAGAATTGAGCAGACTCATAATAGACCTATCAGCTGCTGCGGCCAAATCCAATATTTTCAATATATAGAATGTATGATTAATCTCTCAAAACCTTTTTGTGTCGCTTTGCTCCTCCCTTTCGCAGGCCCTTTCCACCCTTTCCTCATTTTTTGCAAACTCAAAAGCAAAATCACGGAAAAATATAAGGGCTTTGATCGATTTATCGTAAATTAAAACAATAAAATGCTACCAAATTCAAATTATAAATTCAACAGTGGTACATTTCAGTGGTATCGGGCTAAGTGTGTTTTCAATGATAAACTGGAGATTAAATTGTGGCTAAATCCAGTCCACTGAACAGTTTTAACTGCAGGTGATGCATTAACTGAAAAGAAGGATGGTTTCTTCCCGAATCTATAAAAATTCGGGCAGCAAACCAAATTCTTAGAGAAATTTAAGCAGTGCCAAAACCAAAACCCACTAGATTTTCTAAGTATCAAAATGACTGAAGGTACAGACAGACCTGTGGAGAGAGGATTTTGAGGCTTTTGAGCCCCCATTTGCAGCTTCCACCATTTATACACAGCTTCAACTTAAAAAATTGATAGTATTTAGAAAACCATATAAACCTAGGGTTTGAAAGAAATACAACAAAGAACACAAAAAATATGATTTATTTGAAGAAATTACCAATTAGCGGTGACCTAATTCCAGTCCTGTAAGAGATTTCTTAGAAGGGTTTGCAATAGTTCTTCTCATTCAAAGACCTCACAGTATATACACGAATTTCCCAACAATTTCTGTGAAGGTAAAACCAAGTGAATGCTCCCTCTAATTCTTCCATTCTATAATACTCTGGTTTAGAGCGATGAAGAGCTATCAAATCTGCATTAAAGCGTCAATTGACAACGCAAGTAATAAATGTGCAAGTGGTGAAGGATTATTAATGTGATCTGTTCAATGCATTAATTCATTGCAGATATCATTATGCAATTTGCATAGGATACAACACAAAATGGTAAAAAAATAACGAACCGCTCAGATACGTTTCATGGTAGTCGATTGCCTCTCAGTCGATCTGCACCGTTCGATGTGAAAAGAGGTTGGAAAAGTTGAGTGGGACGCTTTGGCATAATTAAGGGTTCTCAGACTATTTTAAGCAGACAAGAGGGCACAGAAAGACAGATGACATTCACCGTACTTACCCGGAGTGCATGACATTGAAAACGTTTAGAAAGAATTCAGTTTATCAAATAGCAGTGACTAATCTCTAAAAGAACATCGATATAGTTGTCGTCAAGTAAAAAAACACCCCTTTTTACTCCCGTTTTAACTCAAGCGCTCGGTGTAAAATCAAACACAATGCCTATCACTTTGAACTATTACATACCAAGCCATATGGTATACTTTGGATCATGCTTAGTCAATTTAATGGATGAAAACAAAACTCTCTAATAATAAGAATTATATACAAATATGAGTCAAGTCCAATATTTCTATCATATTATTACTTATCAATTTTCAATCTACTGATTTGTAGTTAAATAAGGTAACATTAAAATGATCATAACATTGAGATTATTAATCCAAATTTCAAAATTCAAAATGTTCTGAAATGGTGGAAGAATGAGGAACAAAACCCATAAATACTATTGCAGGAATCCCAACCATATACTAGCAGTTTTTTTTTGCAACAGAGCACTCTAGTTCATCCAAAACAGCAGCAATTACAAATAAAATAATCTTAGTTCATTTCAACATACACCATTTTATTACTCAAAACAAATTCAACTATACACAAAGGCTAAATATTAATACATAGAGCATATAAAATAAACACTCGAATGAGTGCCTTATTCTATAATTAATATTTTGTTGCAAATGTTTAAGTCATTAAATGATATTTTTCTTTTGTCATTAAACCAAATACATTGTATTAAAATATTTTCTTGCATAGAAGAATTTTGGGTTTTAGCATTAAACAAAAATATAACATTATTACAATTTCTTTGAATACTGTGAGTATTTTATTTTATTTATTTATCTATTTCTGTTTATGTACAAAATTTAATAACAAATATATAATTGAGAATATGCTACAATAATTGATCAGAATATGCTACAATAATTGATCAATGATTAGTGAAATAAGTAATAACTAAATTAAATCTAGGATTTGTGTGCACTATTGTTTTTTGTTATCTAATATTTAAACATTGCAAACTAGTAATTGCCCAATATACATCATCGTAATTCTTTTGTAGGACTGTTACCAATGGCTGGAATAGAGAGACTATTATTCATCATACATATTATTCACCCCGGTCAAATTGTACACAATATTTTTTTTATTGAAGGTTTGTCTGACCTATATAGCTACCCCATCGCTAGCATGGGAAACGACAACTACTACATTTGATAAAATAAATAAATAAATGGGTATTACGGATAGTAAATAATTTGTATCTATAGGAACAACAGTGTAGAGATAACATAAAATAATAATAAAATTTATTTCCTATATTTGAATATATGCACATAAAATATTAATGATAAGCATTTGTGGAGATAACATGTCTGTTTTGGCCGATATAAATACAGAGATTCAACGAAAGAGTAAGCCATCATTAACCTCCCTGATAAACTAGATTGATGGTTTTAAATTTTTTATTTTTTTTTATATTCAAAATTGTATTCATTGACTCTTGTTTTATGATCTTTACTGTCAAACTCATATTGCAGAAAGAAAGCAAGCAAACAAACAAAAAACTTCAGCCGGCGAATAATGGAACTGTAAATTGATGGCATTAGATGTAGGCGGCTCATTATTAACCCATGATATTTGCACATACTTATCTATTCTTTCCTTTGATAGTGAAATTAGATGTACCTCATTTATGCTAAAACTTGGTTGAATGTCCAGAGGCCAAAAAAAATGGAATGAATCCCCCCCCACAAAATCCTTAGGCCAAGTCGTTATCCTTTATTTCTATTGACCTCTGTACTAACAGATTTGGTACTCCATTTTCATCATGCCGCAATGCAACTCCGATTTGAAGCATAATCACCCAAAAGCACTAAAAACACAGTAAAAAAAAATTGTTTTTAAATTCTCGTATGATGTTTGGTAAAAAAATATGAATGTTTTCTTTCACCAAATTTACCAAAATAAAATAAGGAGGAGTCTCAAAAGTTCTCGATAAACCAAGGGACAGATGGCACTTTCACAAAATTTATTTATAACACTCAACAATTCCCTTTTCTCCCTGTTTAACCACCTATTGGTAAATCTCTTCATTTTAGTAAATATATAAACCTAACTTTCCACCAACGTGTTTAAGACTTCGAATAATAATTTTCACCCATATTTTTAATACTTTACTGATTATCAATAGTTCACACTATTTAAATTAATTAAATCATTACTATTTCATAATTCCCTTAATTATTATTATTATTTTTTCAAATTTATCCTCCCAAATATAATATCCATTAAAATATCTATTTTGATATTTTAGTCAATACCTTTTTATCCCAATATTTTAAATTTATAAATAAATTCAATTAAATTTAAAATAAATATTATTTATAAATACAAATTTATGTTTTATTTACGTTTCTTTTTTTTAACCTTTAATAAAGGAATAATATAAGCTATTAAATTATTATTCATTTAAATTAATTAATAATTAATTAATAAAATACTCTTAATAATTTAACAATTTGATTTAATATTTTAATTAAATCACATTACAATTACGAGCAACATAACTCAAACAACACCCAAACAACAATGAATCTTGACCATGCCAAATAATTGAAACACATTAATTAACCAATTAATTCGAACAAAAAAATAGATCAACATTAAATTAACAATTAAAATGAATGACTCAAACAAAGCGATACCAAAACAAGAACAAGGTCACAAACGGATGATGACGCCAGACATAGTGACGGGGTGACAGACTAGGACAAGGATAATTTCTTGTCAACTCCCTAAACCACATCATATCCATTGGGTAAGTTGGGCACGCTCAGACCCGACGGTGTGGGTGGAGTCGATGCCCGGTACCTACAATCCTGCATAAAACCAAGTGTTGAAACAACATATATATATTCAATGTTGAACACACCATGAGAGAGAATTACAATGTAGTAGGGCACTCACGGATGAGTGATGCAGCACCGTCCTTCTCACCTGACTCTCAAACAATAACCATCATCATCATTAAACGATAAATAAACAACTGAATAAGCATGACATCAAACACATATGTCCACATATCAAAATAACAGTGTCGTAAACAACCAAGTCTAGTAAGCAAAACTGTCAACCAATCAAACAACATGATGAAACAGTCAGCAACATAGTCTGAAGTATGCATCAAACATAAGCAGTATCTGGACGACATCAATCACACACAAAAGTATCATAGGAGTATAGTAATATGGGAGGCACTACATGTTACATTTATCATTTTCTCTTCTTCCAGAAAATATGTTTTCAATGTTCCATAGTGATATTTTGCAATGCTCTACACCTCTAAATATCTACCTGAGCAGTAATCACCAATATTCTTGATTAAATGTAAGAGTAATCAAAGAGTACCAGTACAACTAGATTAATAGTAACTAGAAGACACACAAAAGTACAAAGTCTTCTTTTTTTCCTCTATGATAGCTTTTGAAGTAACAAATGGTGCATGTTGTAGCACAAAGTCTATCAACCCAATTCACTAATAGATCAACACACAAAGTGAATAACTCCAACCTCAAAGTCTTGATAATATTCACCAAGAAACATCTACATCACACAATTTCAAGTAATCAATATAACTCAAAGTTTATATATCATATCTTGAATGTCCTTCCAACCAAAAGAAAGGAATACCACTCATCCAATTAACAATAAGAAAAATCAGAAAGAATGACATAAGAACATTCTCACTCATACAAACTTGATTCAAAAACAAAGGTTGAAATCAAAATTTACCTCCTTTTATTAACTGAATTTGATCTTGCAATTTGAACACAAGGCTTCAAAGTTGAGTCACAATTTGGGCAACACTTTGTTGCATAAGATTAAAAGGTACTCATTACAAATGAGATCTCTCATATTCATAGAGGAGAGCAAAAGAGCTAATCTAGAAAAGAAAAAACTACTTTGACTTATTCAATAGTGGAGTCCAAAATTATTGAAGTACTTCTCTATTTTCACATGCATTTACAATTTTGAAAAAGAAATGTAAATTGTCTTGAACTAATTACAAAAATTATAAAAGATACTAAAAATAAACTAAGGTAGAATCAGCCTTCTCCAACATCCTTCATCAAAAATTCATCGTATTTCTTCAAGGCAACATGAACTTCATCTTTATCTAGGCCTAGAGTATGTTTGGAAATGATGAGGGCTCTTAGGATTGACTCCTTCAATGTATCGTGAGCTTCATCATGCCTTCCTAAGAATACTTTTAAGTTATCCAAGGTCAACTGAATGTCAAGCAACTTATCCATCGAAGCCACTAAAAACCTACTTGATCTTCAAATTCCTTTTGGATAATGCTTGTGAATTCTTGGACAACTATCTTTGAGAGAACCTTATTGTATACACCTAAAAATGGTCTGGATAATCTAATTAATTAAATACGATTTATTTGATTAATTAACCCTTCTATTTTCATCTACTTATAAATAAATAGAAATATTTATTTATATAGTTCACTTCTAATTCTTCTATCTTTATCATATTATTTCATCTTAATTAAATAAACAAATCACATACTTTATTTTATTTAATTATTATTATCAAATTCTTCTATAATTCTATCTTAATCACATCATTCTATTTTAATTAAATAAATAAGTTTCATACTTTGTTTTATTTAATTACCACATTTCTTCCATGCTTTTTTAATAAACAAATTTCTATAGTTTGTTTTATTAAATTAAATATCCTCTTTTACTAAAATTGAATAAATCCAAATATTCAATCAAGGCATATTTCTATAGCTATTTCCTCTTTTCACTCATCATATACACGAACAAAATTAGATATTTGATATCTAATTAATTCAACTCGGCCTTCATGGACAAATTTGGAGACAAATTGGAGACAAATTACAGGGAAACTTCTTCCATTGACTATTCCTATCCTCTGGCTGAATGTTTTTGTGGGGAGGAACAATATCCATAATCTTCTCATATTTCTTCATCTTTCACCATTGAATCCTTCAAATCAAATCTAGACCCTTACTTGCTGCCACATCATTAAATATGTTGTCAAGAATCTATAAATACAACTTTTTTCCATAGGAAATCAATCCCAAATTTGTGCAATCTTACTCTACAGAAATAGCATTAGATAAATTAAGCATTTGAGCATTCAAGCAATTAAGCAATAGCAATAGAAAATCATTTTAAACTAGAAATCATAATCATGGATTTTCATTTAGCTGCATCTTAGTTTATAGAAGTTTGTTTTATCATTTTCATGTCAATTTCATCTACAGTATCATCACCACATCATTTAGCAATCATCATACAGGCTTAGTTTCCTACATTTAACAATATCTCATTCTCTAGATTGTCATTTTAGCAGTCATGGTGCTTAACAATTTGAGAGCCATAGTGATTTAATAAATCTTTGGAGATAGGTAGCAATAAGACACTTTTAAGAGATTTCCTGCTTTAATTAGATTAATTGTTTGTTTAAATCTCTTGATATAATGTCTTATTTAGGTGTGTTTGTTTGGAATGCCCTAATTGGTAGGACACGTTTCGTCATTGAGAATTTTTTGTTGAGGAGGGTGCTCAGATAGTATGGCATTGTATAGGACATGCCCCAGGGTGTTGCACATTATGCACGATGTCAAATAGATACCACCGAGTGGGGACCCTGCTTATCATATGATGTTGCAATGTAGGAGTACCAGGGTCTACAGGATTTTATTTGGGAGATTCATCCTGAGATCATCGAGGCTCTGATTATCGATGAGTATGCATAGTACCTCATTTTACATCCATTCCCACATATCTTCATCCCAAATGAACCAGTGTCAATACCAGGTGAGGAGGAGATGGCAGTTGTACATAGCCGCTAATGAAGGAGAGATGAGGGAGATGAGGAGGAGGAGGAGGAGGATGTGGGGAGCAGTGATGATGAGGAGGGAGATGGAGATGGTGATGGAGATAGGGGTGGAGGATATGAGGGTGGAGGTGGTCATATGTTTGAGGTTAGAGACTTCATGGTGCCTCATAAGAGGTGATCACTGGTATCTCTAGCAGAGCAACGTGTGCAAATTGGAGTACCCTCCCAACAACAACAGACCCAGATTGTCAACCTACAAGTTCAAGTGTAGACACTACAAGGTCAGTTGGCACAGACCCAAGGGTTATTAGTCTAGACACAAAAACAGATGCAGACACAGGCACAGGCTCATGCCCAAGCTCTCTCACATGTGCAAGCACAATTGACAGTTGCACAAGCATGAATAACCTCTTTGCCAGTAGAGAGAGATGTAGCTAGATGAACTTTAGAGCAGGCATGGGGATTGGTTGATAAATTGCAAAGATTAGCCAATGGTACCTCCATAGCCCATTATATGAGAGAGGTTCTACATGTGGTTCAAGAGGCTGAGTATTATAGAAGATGATATGATGATGCAGTTCTGGCAGAGCAAAGAGTTAGTTATGCTCATTCTCGATCTGACAGGACTCATTCTAGGACTATGAGTAGGGGTGTGACAGCCACTTCTGAGAGATCTGAAAGATCCTGGTACATCTAGTGGGGGAGGCACTGGTCCCGAGATGTTGGCACTGTCTTGGGCTAGCAGCACATAGCTTCATGATTGGATTCCCTAATGTATTTTGAGACATGATGTATACCCCAATTTTTGATTTACAACCATTTTTTATGTTGTATCTCTTTACATTTCAGATATCACTATATACTTGACATTATGATTTTTGAGATTTATATGATATGTGGTGGATTTATTGATCTATATGTGTTCTATATGATTCTATGATGGATTCCTATGATGAATGCTTATGATGGATGCACTTAATTTCCTTTTTTACATGCCATGTGATGATTTATACGATGATATTATGGATGCAATTTATGATCATGATAACATGTTATGATTTTATGATGCTTTATTTATGATGTTAAATGTGATTATGATTATAATGATGATGTATGGATGCATGGTGCCCATAGTAATTACATGGATTGATAGATGTATGATAATGTATATACCCAAATGATATGATAATGCAACTATTTGTATGATTTTGGATATGATGTTTCTATGATATATGACATGATGATGCAAATGGGATACGATGCACTTTATTTTTTTGGTATTTCAAATGTAAATATATGATGTAACAAATGGATGAATGAATGATCAATATGATAATACTTCTAATGTATGATGTATGATATGATAATTTTAATGAAAATGCAACTATATAGATGATTTATTTTTGATATTTTTCTTATGCAATTAGATGATGTGATGTACAAATGAAAATTATGGTATGATAAATGCAAATATATGATTGAATGTATGAATTATTAAATGATATAATAATGCTTCCCAATGTATGCAATGAAAATGATTATGAAACTACATGATAATGATGATGTTTTTGTTAATGTCAAGAATACTCAATCCATCAATGATAAAAGATAACATCGTTTTTGAATTCTTCACCAGCCTTTGGAACAAAATACTCTGCAGATGCAAAACTAACATAAATGCAATTTAATTTAACCATGCAAATCTACATATGCCAAATTTTTCACCTTAATAGTCCATTTATTGTGCTTGTTATCATCATTAAGCCTTTAAAATGTTGAAAGTGAGTACAAGAATCAATGGTATAATTTAGACCAATGATGACCTGAGTACTACTTTCATGATTTTTGATATTGCAAGTTAACACAAGCATCTAGGTATAATTAAACTGAGATGTGATAAGAATTTCTTACGTAAATAGACAAGAATCAATCATTTTGTTATGTGAATTCAGAATGTCATCAGTGATAATTTGTAGAGCACATCTCACGAAAATTCACACAATAATAATGATCAACTCACAAACAATAGACAAAGAAAATACCATTCTCCTTCCTAGCTTCTCTAGTTCAATACATCATCAAGTTGGTCCAAAGAAATGATAACAAAAATCAAAGTACAACATTTGAACATTCAAGCTAAAGCGATAAAATCATGATTCAAAAGAATATCATCCACCTAAAGTTGTTTTGATTGATTTGATTTCAACTGTTTGATATGGATGGTTGATTTTCTGAAATGTTTTTATGTTTGATGTATGTTCAATGTTGAGTTTCACTATGATCATTGTGTTTGCTACGTTATCATACTATTTTTTTTCTATTTGTTTAAGCTCAAATTTTATTGCCCCTAGTGAGTTCAGGATTTTTCCCCCAAGCTAGGGTGAGACATGACCATAAATTGCCAGAATATGTACATGGGGTTTCCTTTTCAATGATAGGAAGAATGATGGTGAAATTGAACGACCAAGACATGCATCTAATAGATAGAAAAGCTAGTTTAAATCACAAGTAGCACTTTTTTCCAAGTTTTCACTGTGTGTTTTTATTGCACTTTTTTAGATTTTATGATTTTTTTGTATTTTTCTATCACCGAGACCCCTGTTTGCCAGGTTTTCATCAAGGTGACTAATGAAAGAGCATCTAGAGGTGTGAGGAAAATCCTACATCACCCAAAAATATTTTCATTTCCTATTTGTAGTTTCTTATATATTTTTTGCAGTTTTGGATACCCTTTTCGTCATAATGTAATTCCCAACTTTCAGTTTTGCTTTTCTTCTTTTTCTAGTCAACTCCTATTTTTAGTAGGTATGGTAATTTGAAGGTATTTGGGGAAAAAAATTATATGGGAGGATTTATAATGGAAAAATAAGAACATTGGTGAAAGAATCAGGTCGAGAGCATTCCTAGTTTGAAAGATATTGCAGTTTCAGTGTCCCAAAATTGCACATGAAAACCTTCTAGATCATATTTGAGGCATTAAACGGCCCTAAAATGGCCCTGAAACTTGCAAAAGTTGGTTTAGAAATTTTGGGAACATTCTTGACTCCGAGACCTTTCCAACGGTTCAAACAGTTTGAAAAACCGAGTCCCGGATCAAAAGATATGGCTCCTGGAAGTTGATGCACTTTCAAAAATGTGCTAATTTTTGAATAAGGTTTTAAAATTTGAATTTCAAATTGTAATTTGTGGTGCCAAACCAAAAAAACTCATAATTCAAATTTTGTTTGGCTCCAAAACCAAAAAGGAGCTATTTATGGGGGATTTTTTAATTTTTGGGAGCTTTTTAGGAAAAGTTTGGATACTACGAAAAGGGGGAAATTGTGTAGTTTTTGTAACTTGCATGTATTGTAGAACTCAAGGATTTGAGATCCTCTGCATGTAAATTTTTCATTTCTGAATAATAATATAATATTCTTTGGTTGTGTGTGATTTTCTGTGTCTTAGGTTGCACCCTTGTCAGGGACCATTTTCCCAGGACTTTAACCGTGCGCTAGATGATTCAGGTGTAGAATTTTTTGAGATGGAGACTGTTGATAAGTTCATCGAACAAATCCCCTTCAGTTGTAGACAACTGATAGGCTCTAGATCCATAGACTGATATGACAACAAAGGGACCTATCTAGTTAGGTTCAAACTTCCCTTTCTTTTCTATGTCCTATTGATTTTGAGGGTTTTCCTTTAGGACCAAGTCACCAACTTGAAATGCTCTAGGTTTTACTCTGTGATTTTAGCTTTTGGACATCCTCTGTTGATATTCCTTCAAATGTTCCACAACTTGTTGACGAAATTCATCCAATAGTTCTAGCTCTTGAAGTCTAGACACTTTATAATCCTCATCTGAAATAATTCCCTTTAGTGACACACAGAGTGATGGTATCTCTACCTCAATGGGTAGAATGGCCTCTGATCCATATACCAAGGCATATGGTGTAGCTCTTGTAGGTGTTTTGATGTTGGTTCAGTATGCCCACAGAGCAGGGTTTAGTTGACTATGCCAATCACATCCAACATCGTTGACTGTTTTCTTTAGGATTTTCATAATAGCTTTGTTTGAGGCCTCTGCTTGGCCATTTCCTTGAGGATAGTATGGGGTTGAAAAATGATGTTGGATATAAAACCTCTCACACAGTTCCTAAGCATTCTATTTCTTAAAAGGTATACCATTTTATGTGACAATGGACTAAGGAATGTCATACCGACAAATGAGGTAATTCAATATGAAAGAAGAAATCTATTTTCCAATGATTGTTGTCAAGGGAACAACTTCTATCCACTTTGTAAAGTAATTTGTGGCTATGATTATAAATTTGTGTCCATTGGATGAAGATGGATTAATATTTCCTACAAGGTCCAATCCCCATTGACAAAAAGGCCATGTTGAACAGTTACAATTCTTGTGTTGGTGCATGGATTAGGTTACCATGGATTTGACATTTTTGGCACTTCTTAACAAATTGAAAAGACTCCTCCATGTGTTGTAATACCCCAAATGGAGGAGTTTCTTTGCTAGGGTTAGTCCACTTGAATGAGTTCCACAAATACCTTCATAAACCTCATGTAAGGCTATCTTAGACTCGTTATGTTCTAGACACCGAAGAAGAGTACCATCCAAACCTCGACGGTAAAGTATGTCAACAATTAAGGTATGTCGTGCGGTTTGGTGGATGAAGTTACATTTTTGGTTTCTCGAAAGATCGGGAGGAAGGATATTATCTTTTAGGTAAGCATAGGTCTTTCCATAAATTCAGGATTCAACGTCAACTAAATGGCATATGGTTTGAGATTCAGGATTATCATAAGCAAGATTAGACACTTGTTGCACCATAAACTCATAATGACCTCACTTTTCCGATATCTGCAAGAGAGAAGCAATTGTCACCATAGTATCAGTAGCTTTGTTTTCTTCCCTTGGAATCTATTCAAATTTGATATCTTACTTTTATAAATCATCCACCATTTTCTTATACGACATCAACTTCTCATCTTTGGTTTGATATTCATCATTTACCTAATAAATGACTAGTTGTGAATCTCCATATACTTGTAGCTGTGTGATCTTCCATTCAACTGCCACTTTGATGCCAATGATTAATGCCTTGTATTCAGCTACGTTATTTGTACATGGAAAAATGAGTCTATAGGACTTTGGTATGGTATGTCCTTGAGGTGTAACAAACAGAATTCCCGCACCTGACCCACGTTGTGTGTAGGACCCATCAAAATAAAGCATCCATTGTTGTGTTGTCATAGTAAGAATGTCTACATTAGGAAACTCAATGCTCATTGGATGATCATTTGTTAGTAGAGCTTTAGCTAACTAGTCAGCTATCACTTGACCCTTGATGGCTCTTTGATCTACATACTAGATGTCAAATTCACTAAAGAGCATGACCCACTTCGCTAGTCTTCGTGTTAGGGCAGCCTTGTTAAGTAAATACTTTAATGGATCAATCTTTGCTATGAGTTTGACTGTGTGGGTTAACATGTAATTTTTCAACTATTGAGTAGCAAATACCACCACCAAACAGGCTTTCTCGATGAAGGTTTAATTTATCTCATAACCATTCAAAGTCCTACAGATATAATAGATAGCATGTTCCTTTCTCGCAGGACCTTCATGTGTTAATAGAGCACCCAAAGAAATTTCAATTGTTGCAATGTATAGTAATAATGGTCTATCTTCTATATGTGGCATAATTATGGGGGGTGACATTAGATATTGCTTTATTTGATTGAAATTTGTTTCAAACCCTTGATCCCATTTGAAAGAGACATTCTTATGTAGCAAATGATTGAAGGGATTAATTTTTTCTGCTAATTAGGAGATAAACCTCCTAATTGATTGTAGCCTTCCCTGTAGAGACCGTAGTTGATTGATATTCTTTGGTGGCGACATTTCCATTATGGCCTTGAACTTGGCGGGATCCACTTCAATACCCTTTTTTGAAACTATGTATCCTTGAAGCTTTGCTGATGTAACACTGAATACACATTTCTTAGGATTCAATCTGACATTAAACTTCTCTAATCTGGTAAAAAAATTGTCCAAGATCTCTAGATGTTCTTCTCTAGTATATGACTTTGCTAATATATCATCCACGTAATCCTCCATAAAGGTATGCATCATGTCATGGAAAATGGTGGTCATTGCTCGCTGATATGTAGCCCCTGCATTTTTCAATCCAAAGGGCATGACGTTCCAATAGAATGTTCCCCATGCACATGTGAATATTGTTTTCTCCTAATCTTCAAGTGTTATTTTGATTTGGTTGTAACTTGAGAAGCCATCCATTAGTGATAACATGGTGTGTCCTAATGTTAATTCTACAATAATGTCAATGTTTGGCAAAGGAAAATCGTCCTTTGGGCATGCCTTGTTAAGATCTCTGAAGTCAATACATATTTTGATACTACTATCTAGTTTAGAAACAGGTACAATATTTGAAATCCACTTAGCATAATCAATAGATCTAATGAATCCCGCATCTAGTAACTTCTTCAGTTCTAGTTTTACCAACAAGGCAATATGCGGATGCATTTTCCTTAGTTTTTGCTTCATAGGTTGTATCCTAGATGGTAGATATAAATGATGCATTGGAATATTTGGGTCTAAACCTGGCATATCATAGTAAGACCAAGCAAAGTTAATGTTCCTATCCTCAAAGAACTTGGTGAATTTAGGATTTTCTTGTTCAGTCATAGATGTTGCTAGATGTAGAGTTTTTGTTTTTTCTATTGTGCCAAGATTGATAGATTGTGTAGACTCCACCAATACTGATGATCTTTCATGATAGTGTTCTAGAAGGGTGTCAAATCTCCCATCTTTCGGTGCCTCGGAGAGGTTTTCACCATCAAATTCATTCTTTATTTTTACTTTTTTGAGATCTAATGCTTCCATTAAATGGTTTTCACCATTAGATCTATTATTCATGTTTTCAATTTTACAACTAGAAGATTTGACACCCTCCTGATTCAAAGTGTCGTTATGAGATTTATGATTAGAACTCATGTTAGTTTCATCACAACAAAGGAAATTAATGATAGCATCATCATTCACAAAGATAGGTACATTAATAGGTTTAGTTGGTTCCCATTTAATAAGTTTATGATGTATTAGGGGTAAAAGGTCATGAAATTGGCTAAGGTCAATGACAGTAAGGGTTCTGATAGCCATGTTGTCAAGGTTGTCAATAGCGATGTCAAGGTCTATGATATTACTCTCCTCCAAGTCATCTATCTCACTCGATATTTGTCCATCCTCACTTGAGTCATCGATACTTTGTGATCCAAATACAAGGGGTCTAGTCCCTAAGCTTTGTCCCTCCTCATGTGTGGGTGCATACTCTTTTATGACATCAATTTGCATTTCCTTGTATGATGCTTCAGATAAAGAATCCCACTCATACTCATTGGAATCTGTTTCAGAACTATCCTACATTTGAATTATTCTTTCAACAACTCTATGAGTAATTTCTTCTTTTGTTTCCCCTATATAACCCAGTCCTATTTTGTCTTTTGACTGAAGTGTGAGAGGTTGGATGGGCTCTACAATTCCCTCTTTCCTTTTTCCAATAGGTCCTTGTCCTTCATACCCCATTTTCTCTAATATTTCTTTTCCCTTTCCATATTAATCTGTCTTTATGTTGATAGTTGTCGATGTATATGCTTCCTCATCTTTGTAGAGCCAATTGAGGATAGCCTTATCTTTAGATTTGTCTTCTAAAGTACCTTCCTTTACAAATCTATCATCCAAAACCATGGTAGGTTGTGATGATTGTTGTGTTAATGTTGATAGCTTCCCATATGATCTTGGAGATGGCAGCAACTATGAAATACATAAAGATTGCTCAATGGAATACTCTCCCATGCCTTTGTCTATTAACTAGATATTTTCTTTGAATTTCTATGATAGAGAATTCAGTTGACCTTCATTGTTTGATGGAGTGGAGTCAGCAACACTTGTATCTTTTGACTAGTCCTTTTTCTCAACCCATTTAGATACAATGTTTGGTTGCCTTTCACTATTGGATGAACTAGAAGTGTTTGCTTCCCTATTATGGCAGATAAAAGTGTCTTGAGTTGTTTTAAGCGTGTTACAATATTGGGGATTGTTGTAGTCAACTTATATAGTGACTTCTTGTCCATTGATAGGGAACTTTAAGCACTGATGATAAGTTGAAGGCATTGCTTGCATTTCGTGAATCCAAGGACGTCCCAAGAGTATATTATATGTTAGCTCTTTGTCTAACACTTGGAAAACTACATTCTTCATAATTGGTCCTACTTGAATAGGAAACACGGTCAATCCCTTGTAGGATCTCTCTTCTTCATCATAGGATTTTATTGTGATTTTCCTTCTGGCATCAATAACATTATTAGAATATCCTAGTGCACAAACTATTTTTAAATTGAAAATGTTTAAACTAGCTCCACCATCTATTAGGACACGTTTAACATGGTGTTTGTGGATTAAGAATTCAATGTGAAGGGCAACATTGTGTGGATGATTTAGTGATACATCATCTTGTTCAAAAAATGATAGGAAGTGAGGTGTATTTAAGTGTCCCACCATAGCCTAGAATTGGCAAACTTCCAGATTATTGGGTATTGTAGTGGCCACAAGAGCTTGTTCCAAAACCTCCTTATGAGATGGTGAGATTTTAAGGAGTTCTAATATTGATATTTGGGCTGGTATTTTCTGTAGTTGATCGACTATGTTGTACTGATTTGATGGGGAAGTAGTGGTTTTAGATGAAACTCCTTTCAATATTACTTTGGATTTCCCCCTTGTTGTCACGTTGACTGGTTGGTAATCTTTCTTTTCCCTAATTTTTATGACATTAATCTGATTATTGGATGTGACCATGTTTGGGATCAGATTTAATGGTATGATTTCATTGATTCCAACATTATTAGTTTGATTATCAGTGGCACCATTATTCTCAACTGCAAAAATACAATGAATAGTGTTGTCATAAATGTAGTTTACATTTTTACCTTTACTGTTTGTAGAAGAAGATTCTCCCTTTTCATAATTTGGTAAAGGATTTTTAAATGCACTATGATCATTGTTCATTTGATGTCCTTCTATGAATACTTTCTTGTTATCAATCAAATCTTGTACTAGATGTTTCAACTGCATACAATCATTTGTTTTGTGTCCTTTGTTTTTATGAAAGTCACAATAGTCTGTGTCATTCCACCAAGATGGCTTTACTCTTGGTTCCCAATTTCTTGCTCCAAGTAATGTGATAAGTCCATGTGTAAGAATTTCTCTCATTGTTGATTCTAGTGTCTATCCTAATGGTGTGAATCTTCTTCAATTTGATAGTTTTTTATATGATTGTGGTTTAGATTCACCATTGTTCAGATTGTTGTTTTGATTGACACTTTGATTGATATTTTGGTCATTGTTTTGATTAGTCTTGGCAGTAGTTGTTTTCAAATTAAATACCAGTTTCGCATTTTGTGTTTCATTTGCAGCATCATTGTTACCAATATTTCTATTATTTTTCCAAAACTTTGGTTTATCATTGTTATTGTAGTGATTCGAGGAATTTGTATTATTTGATCCTTCATTGTAGATTTTTATTACCCTTCTCTTCACCAAGGCTTCTTCGATCTTGAGCCCATTTTCAAACACTTTCTCAAATGTAGGTGGGCATTTTAGTTCAAGCCTACAGCTCATGTCTCATCAATTAGGTTGTCAATGAATAGTTCCATCTTTTCCTTTTCAAGTATGGAACGAGGATACCTAGAAAACAACTTTCACCATCGTTGTAGAAATGAAAGGAATGTTTCACCTTTCTTTTGTTTTGTATTGTAAAGGTCCTCTATTGTTATCTCATGTTGAATATTATAGGAGTATTCTGAGATAAACTTGTTGACTAGTTCCTTAAAAGACTAAATTCTTGATTGTAGTTTAGAGAACCATTCCATACATTGACCTCATAAGCTTCTTGGAAACAACCTCATCAAATAAGTTTCCTCTCTTGCATATTCTAAACTCATGGTTCTAAATTCCCTCACATGATCTATTGGATCAGTTTTACTCTTGTATTTGTTGTATTTTGGGAATTTGCAATGTCTAGGAAATGGTATCATGTCCACACTTGGATAAAAAGGATAGGGAAAAATATCCTATAATGAGTACCTTTTTGCGGTCCCTTTTTCCATATCTTGAATTTATTGTTGCAAGTTTTGCATTTGATTTGTTAGGAAAATCACTTGATCTATGTTTTGTGATTCATTTTTAGCTCCTATAGGTGCTTCTTTTCATCTATTAACATCAAAGTCCTTTGGAAGTTTTGCACCTAGTTTAGCTAGCATTAAAAGGTATTTTTCTCCATCCTTTTCCAAAACCTTTTCCATGAATTGGTGGAAGTTAAGATCTTGTTGTGCATTTTAAATGTCCTCTTTGGTTATTTACTTAGGTTCGGATCGATGGAATCTATGAAATGGATTTTCTTTAGCCATGGTATTTAGAGATTCAATCTCTCTTTCTATGAGTTTTTGTCTTTGTAACCTTGTTAAAATGGGCATACAAGTGTTAGGGTTTTCACTAAACTTTGATCTCTTTATTAAGTAGTACCAAAGATAATAACTAATAGAATAATAAATTCTATTGATGCGACTAAGTTATATTTTTCTCTTTTTTATACCATTTCATTTCGTGATTGTAGGATGACTGATCTTGATAATGAAACTTAACTTAATAATCAAGAGTTGTGTTTGATGATAAGGAACTTTAAAAGTGTAAGATCTTAGTTTAATTTGGAAGAGTTTGACTTGTAATGTCCAATTTTCCCAAGTTTAAGATACTCGTTTGACTAAGAAATTATTTTTTTTTATAAATATTTGAATTGTTATGTCAATTGTCTAATAGGAGGTAAAAATAGCTCTCTAGTTTTTTATTCTACAGATGCGCTATAACAGACTTCAGATGCGCTAAAAAAATGTGAATGCATTGGTAAACTGATTGAATGTGCTAACAAATTGGGTTTATGCACTATAAAATAGGGTGTATGTGTTGATAAATTGGGTAGACACACTAACAAACTGGGTAGATGCACTAACAGACTGGGTAGATGCGCTAAAACAGAGGTTGGTTGCACTAAAATTTTGGGTAAATGTGTTGATAGTCTATATAGATGTGCTGCAAAATAGGACAGATGCATTAAAACAAAGTTTAAATGCATTGTTTAAATAAGGAATATGTGCTAATAGACTGGGTAGATGCATTAAAACATAGGTTGGTTGCGCTAATCTAGAAGTGGTCATCATTCTATTTGTTTGTTTTGTTTTTTTCTCAATAAAAGGATTGATTCTAGGGTGTAATTTTCTAACCAATGAATATTTTGGAGGGGTATTTTTCTTGTAAATCTTGGAATTTGATGATCTAATTGGATGATACCTTCATAAATGACTTTACACACATAACAAGAAGTTTGTAAACATTATTTTCAACACTACACATTAAACAAAGAGTGTGTATTCTAGAATCAAGTTTGATCCTTTCAATTTCCACGGGTTTAGCATAAGAAAATATAGTTCAAACATGCTTCTAATCTCAAGGGTCACTAAGAATATCACAACCCATAGCTTGCAACTATGTCAGCTCACACAACCTTGTCACCCCCTAGAGGGTGCTTGTGTTTTTTCCTTTCCCAAGTCTTAACCAAAGTCGAATCCTCCACTTTTGGCCAGGATCTCTTATAGTTATATGGTGAGTGTCTTGGGGGCAGATTCTTCCCTCCCCTTGCGCTGTGTTATAAAAAGAGTGTAGAAACTAACACAATTGGATTCTACACTAAAGTTCATAGAAAGGGTTTTCACTCGACCCAACACAGATAAACTCCCTCAGGAGACCTCCCAACCTTTAGAAAAAAGGTTTTGGGGATGGTTATCTCACACACTACCATTGAATTGTGGGTTTCCCCAAATTCACTTTTGATTAGAGTGGGTTGGAAAACTTGGATTTGGTTGTTCCCACTTAGGTCATTCCCATAGGGTGAGTACTTTTTCCCACTATGGCAAGCCTTTTAAAGGTGTTAATAAAGTAGGATAGCAATTCTAGCATTTTGATCACCCAATTAAGGGGAGAGCATAAGCCTATTGCTTTCGAAACACAGCGGACATGGGGTTCAAAATATTTCTTTAATTAAACTAGATGCACTATCTTAACCAAAGGAAAAGCAATAATAAAATTAAATCCCTACAAACACCATTAGTAATTTGTAATTTTTTTGTCTTTGACCAGCGTAAGTGTTTCCAACAATTATCTTTAACAAGCGTATTTTCTACCTGCAACAAAGAAAAAAGGGATTAATTCTTCTTCTTTTTTAATTCTGCAAAAACAGACATGCATCATAACAGTTATTATGTGTGCTAAAATAATAGTTTAATGCCCTATAGAAATTTGATGAATGTGCTAAAAGAAAGGGTCAATGCATTGAAAGAAAACCCCCTGACTATGGTAAAATAGAATACTGGATGCGTCGTAAAAGTGGTCATATGCACTGAAATATCTGTCAGATGTGTTGTAATAGTACTTGGATGTGCTAAAATATCTATCGTATGCACCGCAAAAACTCTCGATTGCGCTAAAATAAAACACATCAAAAACCTGTGAGTACACTTTTCAAAAAAAGATGTTAAAAATGAGGTTTTTGAGCCCCACGATGGGCGTCAATTTAGGTGTGTTTGTTATTCATTACACATATTTTACTCACACACTTATCATTTTCATCATGTAATTTACATGGAAGCTCTTCAACCCTATTTATAAGGTTCAAATTACTATCCTAGCCAACCTCCCGAGCACTTTGCAAATCATCAATCAAATCTTTGATGACATTTATTTTATGTATCATAATCTCCTTCACTTCTAAATACATATCTAGATTTGGAATGATTTAAGCTTCCACCAACATATTCAATTTGAGCTCTTTTATCTTTACCTAGTCTTGCAAAAAAAAATCCATCTCTTCCTTTTCTTTGACAAAATCATCAATTGTTTCATCCAACTCTGATTTTATGACCTCCATCCTTTTCATCTTCTTCATCGAAGATACCAAGAGTTTTGACCCTTGTCCAACCATCTGGTCTAGACATTCTCCAACCACTTGTCACTTGTGTGTACCTTCTCCACCTTTTGAATCATAGGATATTCAATACTGAAAGCCACTAGTTCAACTAACTTTGAAGTATGAGTAATCTTCCGCAATATAGCTATCAATTGTTCATTATTTTCCTTATACTGATCCTTTTCTTTTTTGACCTCGTCAAACTCCTGGACAAGAGTATTCAATGTGGATTGGGCATCTGCTTTTTCCATCTCATGAGTGATCTTTCCCAATTCAACTCTTGTTACAATATAGTCTTAGATATCAACCTCTTGTGTTTTTTCTAGAGGAGGTTGTGCCACTTTCACATATATGTTGCCCTCTTTGTCAAACAATAGCCTTGAGAGATTCTTCACATTTTTGTTGGTTCTAGTTTTTCTAGTGCAAGTTGTGTGATGTTGAACTCATCTAGGGAGATGGCTTCTTTCTCCTCTTTGGTGTTTATGATGAGGCCAAGGTGTGAGTGGTGAGTTGTCCTCTAGATTTTCAACCATTGTTTGGGATGTTGTTGCACTCACAAAAGTAGTGGGTATGATTGGAGGAGTGTCAGTTAAAACAACACTAGGTATCTCAACACTCGAAACTTGAATTGACTCAGTCATGAATTTCTCTAAGTCGAAATGAGATGCAATGTCAAAAGAAAAAGAAGACAAGCTCAGTAAAGAAATTGGAGAACCTATCACATTATCCAAACCATGCTTGGGACTCTCAAAAATAGTCTCTAAGGGGGATGAATGAATAGATTGAACTGACGTTGAGGGAGGAATACTATCAGTGGCTGCAAGAGGGACTGTGGTAGTAAGAATATCAGGAACAGGTGAAGTCATAGGATGAGTAGGAGCAGTAGTGAAAATGGGGGAAGAGGATGTTGGACTAATTGTTAGCATCCCCCTTTGAGGTTCGTGACATGGCTTAACCACCTCCCATGGATCTAGGTAAGTCTAGTGTTTGTAGCAGGTGTTGATGGGTCGATCTTTTTGCACAATGGAAAACATTCCAACAATTGGTATCAGATCCTTGGGTTAGAGGTTCGAACCCCCTTGGGTAACGCTGAGGGGGGAATTTTTGGACTAATCACCAGTGTCCCCCATCGGGGTTCGTGACATGGCTTAACTACCTCCCATGGATCTAGGTAAGTCTGCTATTTGTAGCGGGTGTTGATGGGTCGATCTTTTGGTGCAAAGGAAAAAATATCAACAGAGTAAATAGGTGGTTCCTCTAGGATATCCTCATGAGGAGAAATTTTTGGTTCCTCATGGTGTTCTTCTTGGGTGATCCCATAATAGTGGTTTACACTTTTTGGGACATCCTATTTTTTGTTGAAATCACACATTTTTAGAAAATATAATGATTTAATCCTTGTAAAGTTACATTTAAAGAATTCCAATTGAAGAGGGTTTGATCACACCACCTCAAAACAAACCTCCTTGGATAAAACCTTGCTAGTTTTAAACCATACCTATAACAGAGTTTCCTTTACACCTATCAAAATGCTGATAAAAAACCACTTTTGATTTACCTTTTGGGGGATCAAATGATCTCATTTAAAATTTATTTTTTGTATGTATTCTTTATTATAATCTTCCCAAAAAGTATAATTTTAAATATATTTAATTTGATTATTATATTTATTTTTTAGTTTCTTATGAATATAGTTTTTTCACCAAAAATCAAGCTCTTTGTTCTACACATGTGAGAAATAGTATATTACCCAAAAAAATTCTGAAAAATATCTATGCACTTGATATTGATGTCCTTGATCCAACAAGAAAAATTGAATTTTGATGCATATAAAAAAATTTATGTTAGCAAGTAAACCTATGTCTGAATTGTAATTGGTTTAACTTCAAAAATTAATTAAGAAAAAATATTCAATAAAACACTATGAAACCAATTTCATACACTAGACATCATAGTTATGAATCTAAATTAAAAAAAAAACATTTTATCCTTCATAGAAAAAAAGTTGTGTTAGAAAGTACACATCACTCTATGAAAATGGTGTTTACTGTTAAAAACCGGTTATCTAAAGAGATGGAAAAAGAAATGCAATTTGATTCCAAATTTTTTGAAAAAAAAATATTTAGAATCTACAAAGAAAATTTCAAAAATCACTAGTTTCTATCATCTTCAAATTCCTCATGGTTTAGTAGGTATAGGTGTCTAAAAGTGGAGAAAAGGTTCAAAATGTTCACTCCAATGTCAAGTTTGGCCAAGAAGTGTAAAACACTATTGTGGGATCACCATCCTCTTCTTTCCTTTCTTCTTGCATAGAATCCTCATGTTCTTTAGTAGAAGGCCCTTCTATGGTTGTCTTGCTTTTCTTACCACCACCCTTGATTACAAACTTGATCTTTGGTTTGGAAGACTTGCTTGAACTTGGAGAATCATTCTTGTTCTTTTTCCTCAACTCTAACCTCTTAACAACATGATCTTTATTTTCTTCATCCAATCCAGTGAGGAATCATTTAACTAAATTCCCCTTTCTTGCAACCAAACATTGGTGTTAGAAAGAATAGGTTCAAATATTTCACATATCAAGGTTACATCTTTTTGAGACCATTGAATATGAGGAAGAGGAGGTCCTAAATGTTTTTCTATTCGTAAACTAGATCTAAGATGTTACCATCATCCTTCGAGCCCTCGGAAATGTCTGCCAAGTCCAACTCTTCAATCTCCTTCAAGGTGAGTTTGCAATAGTCCATTTTTTTATTTCTTCATCTATCCTCATATCAACTCATGTGTCCTTAATTTGGTGTACATGTGAATAGGCTTTCTTGATTCAATCCTTCATACCTTGATAATCAAAATCAAGCCTCCTCTTGTACATTTTCAATGTTACCAACTACATTTTAGGCTCAACAAGTTTTTCCTTAGGAGAAGTTTGAATAGAATACTTTCCGATTGTTAATGGGAACTTGAAACCCAGATTATGGGATTCCATTTGCTAGTTTTTTTGCATAACTCCATCAAAACAATTGTATCATTGGTGTAGCAAGGAATCATTTATAGATAACCAGTAAAACAAACAACCCTCAGATATGTAAAGGTAGGAAATTATAGATACAAACATCCCTATTTATTCATAACCTTCCATGCCTCATCTAATACTCTTTTACTCTCAATCTCTGGATCCAATGCACACATGAATGGACCAAAGAGCACATCATTCACCCTTAGAAATGATGAATTCTCTTTTTCAAAGTTATTTGTGTGAAGTAGTTGTACACTTGGGTCACCCTTTTGTTCCCCTCTATCATCAAACCTAGAAAAATCCTTGTTGCTGCAACAACATATACCAAGTACGAATTCATATAGAAATTTTGTGTTGTAAGCACCTAGGTTAATTTATCATGAATAGCATTGCTTATTTCTTCACCCCAAAAGATTAGTTGTCTCCTCTTCAAAATAGCCTTGATGTACAGATACATCCAATTTTCAAAATTGGATGAGATAGGAAACCCTTGCACTCTACTGAGAAGAGTGATGAGATTGTTTACCTCCTTAATGAAATCACTGCAAGGGAAACTCTTCGGACACCTAGAGATTCTTGTCCAAGGTGTCTTCAACCATTTTTTTATTGATTACCCACTTAGCATTCTCTGGGTCTTTATCATATTTCGCTTGCACATATTCTTTAGAGATTTCCACATACCTATCAATGCTCAAAAAAATGAAAACCTTATCAAATAATTTAGAAACCAACCTTATGACTACATTCCCATTTGAATACTTGATGCTTCTAGAATCCTTTTCATAATGATAATCTACTTGTAAGAAAAACTTCAAGTTTAGTGCCGCAGCAGGAAATGAGGACACCAATTGGATATTGCTTTGAATAATGGACCTCATCCCATTGTTCAATGGATATTTTTTTGTCCTCTCAATAAATTTTGTCATGTCCACGTGATTGATTTCTATATCCCTAATCTCATCAATGGTATATGTGACCATAGTGGCCAGAAACACCCCTTGATACTTGTACATCATGGCTTTTCCTTTGCTAGGAGACAGATTCATCATTTGTAGAAAACTGTCTTTAAAGGAATACAAATGCAAAGATGTCGATGTGTGTGCATAAGGAACTACATGACAAATTTTATCATATTTGCAATGTTAGGAAAATCTATATATTGGAAACTGCAAAGGTGGGGAAATTCAGAGCAATTGTGTGAACTTAAGGGCTTAAGAGTGATGGACGGAAAAAATGAAGTGTGAGTGGTCAAATTAGCAAACAGGAAAAAATTCCCCAATGTCAAAGAAATTTTGGCAAAAATGTGTCAAGTCTCTAAAAATCAACACCTATGCAAGTGAAAATGAAAGCTTTGATGTTCGAGCATTGAAAAATAGCGATATTGCAGGTGGAAATTGATGTTTGGAAAAATTGCAAAGTCATTAAAATTTAGTGACTATGCAAGTATAAGTTTGTTTTGTTTGTTGCAAAGTCAAAGAAATTTTTTGACTTTGCAAACATGAGGAAGAATACTTAGTTCATTTGATGTAAAGTCATACTTTTTCTTCGACTTTACATGTAACATTAAACTTTTGTTGTATAAGTGGGAAAATTCCCAACCATACAACTTAGCATTAGGAAGTTGTGCTTTAATGTGCACAATCAGTGAAAACTTAAGATTGTGCATATACCATAGGTAAGAATGTGTTTTATCTGCATGATGAAAATCATTGTGGTTGCGAGGAAAGACAAGTTAAAGATAATGCAGGGTCGGGAAAAACCCTAACCCTACATTTTGGGTAAAACATTTTACACATGTATCATCAACAGAAATCAGTGATAATACATGTGTTCGACCTTGGCAAAATTGTGATGTGTTTTTTTGGAGCAGTGTTTTTTGCCACTTCATCATTTTGAAATTCAACAACTTCATGTGATATCAATGAAAAACACCAATGTCACATGGAAGGTTAAAGAATTTCCTATTTTGGTATGGTCAGTTGATGCTCAATAGGTGAAAATCACTTGATCAAACACATCATATCTTATGGTATAAAAAATTAGACTTGACACAAGACACAAATGGTAGTTACTTAGGATACCGAAGGTTAAAACCACCATAGTCAAGGAGTAAGATTTGGAAAACACAGGACTATTCATGCGAGGAAAACTGCCTATTCAAATGCCAAAAAATGGTTTGTAGGTAGAAACCAATACAAAGAATAAACCAATGGTTTTAAAAACCTCAGCATAGACCTTAGAAAACAAAAATATAGAATCCTATTGACAAGAAGGACCCAGAGAAGAACACCAACATAACAACACCATAAGGAGAAAGAAAAAACCTAAATAGATACCAAAAAAACAACACATACATTTCACATATAAACTCTAAGCTATTCAAAACGATAATAACAAACAAAAAAGGGAAAAAGATATGTGCATGTACCCGAAAGAAAAATTCATTGAAACCCTAGTAGAATCTGACTTACAAAAAATCTGCATGAAAAACCACAACCCAACGATCTCATGATCCACAAATAAACTCACAAAAGAAAGAAGTAATACCAAATAAAATGAGGAAAAGAATAAGTTAAACCAATTTGAAAGCCATTAAAACCCCTCATAAATGCACTTGTTTGAAGCTTCAGTTGCACTGTCGAGGTTTTTTAATGACTTTTCAATTTATAACTTAGTGAAAATTATGCAAGGTCGCTGAAATTCAATGGCCTTGCAAACATTTTATTTTTTGTACTTTAACTTATAGGGTCACTAAAATTTAGTGACCTTGCAAGTATAAAAAGTTTTCTAACTTTCACAAGTTGAATTTTCACAACTTGCACTAAAATCCAAATATCGACAAAGCGATGAAATTTAATGCTTGGAAGAACTTTTTGAAGCTGGGGGACCACACATGAGGACCAATGTAATTTGTCTCATTTTGCATGCTTAGAGTGTGGGTTATGAAACATACAAGTTTCATAGGGGTTATCCCACGAATTAAACTCATCTGAATTCAAGGATAACAACTGGATCTAGCTAGGGAGCTTCCTTCAATCATCCTTTGAAATAATCAAAGGGAGAAGAATTCCAGTCTCTAAGTGCCTTCATCCATCCATTGGGAATAGAGTTAAGTGACAAAATGAAAAGGCATAAAAGACTCGAAAAGAAAAAGATGCAAAGACTATACAAGTATTTACAAATCTCATCTATCACCTCACTGAGTGAAGTGCTTCAAATGTCATTCGCTATGTGGTAGCTAAAATTGAGATTCATCTTGGTATGCGAGCAAGAAATTCTTTTCACCACAAAACTAATGAATCTTGAATGGACCTCTCGATAGTGAGTCAAACTTCTTGTGCATACCCTTGGGCTCTATTCTCTTGTCCCACAAGAGAACTAAATCTCCAATTTGGAAATCTCAAGACTTTGCTTTCTTTTTTAAAAGATTCTTTACTTGATTTGTGTGTTCCGCAATATGGTTCACCACTTGAATGTGCTTCTCCTCAAATTTGGTGAGGTACATGATTCGCTTGGCGACTGAATTTTCAAATGTCTCATCTTCTATGGCCTTAGCCAATTTCATTTTAGGAAATTCCAAGGCAATTGGAATCTCTGCATTCAACCCATGCAAGAGTTGGAAAGGGGGAATTCCTATTTTCTATTTTGGAGTAATTATATCAGCCCACAAAGCATCATACAATACTTTATTCCATGATCTTTGATTCTTGTCAACTAGCTTTCGAATGATAGTGACCAAGTTCTTATTGTTGGATTCTACTTGACCAATACCTTGAGGGTAATAATCTGAAGAATGTGACAATGTGATTCCATGCTCAAAATAGAACTATGCGATCTCACTTGACGAGAATGCAGTAGCATTATCTGCTACAATTTTGTTCAAAAAATTGAACTAGGAAATGACATTTTCTTTGAGGAAATTGCACACTACCTCTTAAGTAGCATGTTTCACTAGGATAGCCTCCACCCACTTGGTGAAGTAATCAATGGCTATGAGAACATAAAAATTTCTTGCACTTGAAGGTGGATTGAAATCGCCAATAAAGTCAATCCCCCATTGCTGAAAGGGCTCCTCAATGATGATTGACTTGAGTAGAAGAGCATCCAACTTAGGCTTCCCTACAAACTATTGACAAAGTTCGCACTTACGTATAAAATTTTACACATCCTAAAATAGTGTAGGCTAGTAATACTTAGCTCACAATATTTTTTGAGCTATCACTAATGCAGAGAAATGTTTGTCGCATTCTGAGTTGTGGAAAGACTCCAACAACTTTGTTGAACCTTATCAACACAACATAGAAAAGTATCATCAAGAGCCCTCTTATATAAACCATTGTCCCATAACACAAGATTTACTACTTTGAGCTTTATCATCCTTTTCTCTTTGTATGTTAGATGCTCCAGACATTCTCCATGTTAAAAAGTAAGCAATATTAGAATACCACTAGTCGTCAGTTGTGCTAACGAATAAAACAATAGGAATATCTTTGGTGCTTACCTCTTCATAATTAGAAACTTCATCAGGCTTGTTGTCAGCAATAATCTAGCACAAACCTTTCCATGCAATAATTTGGTAGGCTTTATCTCCATATCATAATCTTGAATTTTGGTAACCCAGTTGCCTCTTTTTGTACCAAATTCCTATTCTGTCAAGATTGACTTGAATGTAGAATAAAAAATGCTTCACTGCCTTAACCACAAAAAATGCATGTTTTCCATTTGATATCACTTCAATTCATGAGTTTTTAATGGACAACTCATGAACGTAATAGGGACTCAAACCCCTCACTATTTTACTGCACCAAAATTGTTGAAAGTGTATGCTCGGAAGCATAACTATACATAATGAACTCTTTAGTGTAATTTGGGAAAATTAACACTAGTGCATGTGCAATAGCTTCTTTGATATCATTGAATGTAGCTTTACCTTCTATAGACCAATGAAAAGTGGTATTTCCCTTCATCATATTCATGATATAACGTGTCTTTTTTGTGAAGTTGGGAACAAACCTTTGCAAGAAATTCACCTTTTTGAAGAAAGAGTGAACTATTTTCTTACTCACAAGCAAAGTAAGAGCTTGAATAGATTTGAACCTTTCAAGATCAATCTTTATACCTACTTTGGATGCAATGTGACCAAGGATAATTTCTTCAGTAACCCCAACAATTGACCTGTTGGGATTAATCGATATTCCATTTTTTCGACACCATTCCAAGACTTTTCATAAGTGATAAAAATGTTCTTGATGTTTCTTGGAGAGTATTATCAAGTCATCAAGATAAAAAACAATAAACTTACCCATGGCATCATGGAAAGCTAATTCCATTTCTCATTGAAATGTGACACCGATGTTAATGAGACCAAACATATCCTACAGTAGGAAAAATTACCCTATGGCATGGTAAAGGCAATCTTATGTTGATCTTCCTCACTTACCTCCACCTAATTGTTTCCCGAAAAACCATCCAACATGGATAACATTTCGGATCCAGTTACCGTTTGCAAGAATTGATCCATTACCAACAAGGGGTAATTGTCCTTCAACAATGACTAGTTCAAATTTATGAAATTCACACAAATGTGAATCCCCCCATTCTTCTTATGAACCAGAATGATATTTTCTATCCATGTTGAATGGTGAATAGGAAATATGATCCTCACATTGAGAATATTTTGGATTTCTAAAATAATGATACCATAAACCTTGGGGTTATACTACCTCTACTTTTTTTTATGAGGCAAAGATCCCTCCTTCAATGGAATTTTGTGTTGCACCTCCTTTGGATGGAAAGACTTCAATTCGTCATATGAGTAAGCAAGTACATCAATGTACTACCACAATAATTCAACAAACTTGTCTTTCTCCTCTAGAGCACAACACTTACGAATATTCACCATCTTAGGATCCTCATTGGTTCCCAAATTGATTTTCTCAACTTCATTTGATGAATCAGAGCCAGAATGTTGTTGCTTTTTGACATAATGGTCATGTTTATCAAAAATTATTTCAAGAGAAACTAACCCTTTTGGAATTTTGTTCCCTTTGAGTTGCAATACTTCTTCGCTAGTATTAGGATCAACTTTTGAAATTGACTCTTGTGGTGGAGAGTCACTACCTTCAAAGTATAACTGATTGAAATTTTTAGAAGGTTCTCAAGAAATGCTACAATTTGATGATCGTTGTTGAAGATTTGCAAATTATCTGAATTGTTTGGAACACTGGGCCGAAACACTAGCTCAATAGTGTAGGTAGAACATGAAAATATTTGTGTGTAATTAAGAGAGTGGTTGATACTTCCAATGAATCAAATCTATCGTTGTACTCTCTTGGGGCTATGAAAATTTCAAAAGCTTAAAACTCTTCTATACCATCCCAAACCAAGTTACAATAATGCCTTATTCATTCATTCTTGGTTTGATAAAATTTTCACATAACAAACAACTAGTTCAGCATCACCTTGAGCATGTCAATTTCTTATCCCTTTTCTACGTGTAACTTTCATACCTAACAACAATGCTTCATACTCTATAGTATTTTTAGTGTTGTCAAACTGTAGTTTAAAAGAAAAAAGAAAGAATTTTCCTTGCATAAAAATGAAAACAATTCTCAGTCCTGATCTTGTAAAAGAATAACTGTTGTCAAGTTTAATTTTCCAAACATCATTTGGATCTCCTAGATTGGCAGTCTCAAAATCTAAAACTTCTTCATCGGATGTAGTTTCACTATTTGTAAAAGACATATCATCCAAAGACAATTATTTTTCTAAAAAATATTCTTTCTTTGAAATGGATGATCCATCAGTTTCTAACTCATTGCTTGACTTTTTACTTGAAAATTTAGCATCTTCATCTATCTGCAAAATAGTATGTACCCATACCTAAATACTCAAATAGGATTTGAGCTCTTGGATCATCTAAATTGGACAAAAAATAGCTTCCCTTTCAGGAAGCAGACCCTTGACGAGTATTCGGGCTTTAGAGATATCCATATTCAACTCACCTCCTACATATTTGCAAAAATTACATCATAAAAATACTCCATAAGGCGTAGGAATTTCAGCCACTAAGATAGTCATCTTGATTTTATTATCTAGGAATGCAACAAATGCAAATTGTGCATCCTTGATTTTCCCGATCAAACACACTTATTTATTCTCCATCAAAAAGCAACGACAAATTTTTTTTGTAACATTAAGACCAAAAGTAGTAGCCACCTTAGCAGGAATAACTTTATCAACGGAATCGGAGTCAATTACATAATTGCTCAACTTATAATCATTTACTAGCATTAATGAGATGTAAAATGGGTCTATTTTCCTAGGAATAGATGATGGAATAGAAACCAAGTTTAGTTTTGAAGGTGTGGGCTTAGAAGCAATTGGGATGTCATGAGAGGAATCATGACTTGGATGGGTTCCCTCATCTTTGACAAACTTAACAAGTCTATCAAATGGTCAAGATTAGCTTTTAAATATTCAACCTTAGAGATTTGAATCTTAGTCTTCTTTGCATGGTCAATTATATCAAATGCTTGGAAAGAACTTTGCAAAGAGGAGAGGGTAATTTTGTTGGTTGGTTTTGAAAATGAAACACTGGTCTTTGGAACTAGAGTATTGTCTTTAGGTGTTGAAGAAGATAGAGGAGGACGAGTGGTACTTACTTGCTTTGTTACTATTGTATCTTTGGATTGCACTAGCAAATGAGTTCCCCTTTTGGGAATAGTTACTGGTGGTCGTGAACTATCCTTTGCTTTCATCGCATCAGCTTGAGGTTGATCAAGTTGATTTTGTTGTGAACGAGTGAACACAACATAAGCATCAGTCACAAGATCCTCTTCATTAGATTCATTTTCAACATGTAAATAGTCAATATTAGAGTTGCCAACTAGATCTACTTCCTCCTCTTGGAATAGATTGGAATTTTCTTTAGTAGGATACTCTGGTTGTGCATAATCATCTTACTCAGCTTCATAGTACCCGGTTGCATTGGTAGGTGGAGCCTCAAGAGCAAGTCTTTTGTATAGTGTAGGAAGTTTGTTCTGGTTTTTGGCAACATTATCGAAATAGTTAGAAGAATTTGGAAAGGATCTCCTTGCAAAATCCTTGTATGGAGGATTAGATGGACCTTAAGAAACCTTTTCTTTAATACTAGAAATTCATTTGTTAATTTCTACACCATAGGATCGGTGCTTGTGTTGGAAGATGAATATGTAGACGCTTTTCCTTTATTTCTATTTGATTATTTTCTTATCTTAAGTCGGCAAGAATCAAATCATCTTCAAAGCTTGTAGCCAGCTATTGAGACACTTTGAGATCAATTGGAACTACCCTCCATAATAAGAAACTTACCTCTAGTAGTTGTGTTAATGAAAAAACATTTGAGATTATGAGGCATTGGCTTGGCCTCAATTGGAATCCTTGTTACCAACTTATTTAATTTTTCCATGAAATCATGCATGGGTTCATGTGCTTCTTTTCTCATAGTTGTAGGTTGTGCCAACAAGGCATGTGCATCTTTTGCATGCTTGAAACATTCTTTAAATTTGGTATGGAGAGTAGCCCAATTTGTAACCATACCAGGAGCAAGAGTGTAAAACCATTCCACTTCTACTCCTTGTACGGTCTCAATGAATAACCTTATGGAAACATCATCGTGCTCAACACAAAGAACACCACATACAATATCTCAAGGTGTTTCTTACCATCACCATAGAATTTTAGGATGTTCTTACGTGAAACACAAGGAAGTTCATGTAAAGGGACTACCAAATTTAAAAGGCCAAAGGCATTGTTAGAATTGGCTATGGATGCCAAGATCTTGAGACCAAATGGAAAGCACAAAAATAGAGAATGAAATGTGACAAGAATAAATTGTATTCTTATCAATATGATTCAATGATATGATTGTCATGTGATGTGTACAATGAGAGACCCCTTGGTTATATAGCCAAGGTGAGATACAAGATGTCATAGGATTATGAAAAGTGTCTTAATCATATGACATGTGACAACTAATCACACTTACCTAGGTTCACATGTAGTAGTTGTCAAAGGATAAGATAACAACTAATGAAAACTAACAACTTATAGAAAGACTCCTTCCTAGGACCTAAGTAAACTTAACATGTGTAAATAAGTCCCCTAGTAATGAATTAACTAGGTACAAGAATTCATTTACACCAACAGGCATTACCCCAAGGACCTGGTGGTGGTTGAGTTGTCATGCACCTTGAACAACAGTTGCTTGAACTAGTGTGATAGGTAAAACTCTCTAAAAATTAGAATATTCACTTGGAAGTGGTGATTTGATTTTTCAACGAGGATAACTTCTAGTGCATTGTATTGGTTACCTTTCCCACGGAGGAGAAGGAACAATATTATGTCTACGCAACAACTTGTAAAATGGATCAACCTGATCTTGTGCCTGTTGGATATTGTGTTTGTGTTGCTGATATGTGGTTGTCATTGATGTCAACACTATTATCATTTTGTGTATTGAAGGTTGTATATGTCAAGGATATTGAGAAAATTGTTAAAAGAAGAGTTCCAAGTTGACAGTGGTTCTATGAAGGTCTTGAAGGTGCTTCACTTTGTATGTTGAAGATTAGCTAGTATGGATTAAAGGGTTTTTTGTTGAGTGTATCTAGTTCATCTATCAGAAGTTTTAGAGGTCCATGTCTAGATTTGATCATGCTATGAGCAATTGTGTTCTGAAAGTATTTTTGTGGGTTTTGTCAATGTTCCTAAGTGAATTTTGTGTGATTTTGGTAATCTCTATTACTGTGAATGTTTCTCTACTAGTTCTTGTTATTTTTGGATGCTTCTAGATCCTGCTCTATCTTTGTGGTATGTCCACATTGATTGGTGTGCTCGTGGTCGAAGATTTTTCTCTATATGTTCATTTTTTGATGTTCTTGGTCAACATGATGGTTGTAGCATGTTGTGGATCTTTGACGTGAAATTAATTGAAGTCTTAAATTTGTGTTGGAGTTATTAATTTGGTCTCCACTGTGTTTTGGTTGACCTTGGTGGATTCGCATTGCAAATTTATTTGTAAATTTGGGCCGACATTGAAAATATGTTTTATATTTTCTAGCCGACTAACTTGTTGATGAAATCTCATGTTGCAGATATATAAGAGTGATTGTTTCATTAGTGTAAAGTATGCTCAATGTGCTTGGTGTGCTCCTATGTGTGTATGTGTTAATATCATTCGATTGTAGAGTAGAGTGTGAAGAGGATTGAGCGAAGTGTGAAGTAGTTTAAGCGAAGAGTGAAGAAGGTTTTCTACGCTTAACTAGAACTGTAATCAAGCTTATGTAGAAGCTATTTTCTGAATTCACATTTTGGATGGTTTTAATCCAAACCTTTGGAAAGTGAGTCCTCTTTTTTATTTGAGCAATGATCCCTAGGCAGTGTGTTGAATGTATGTGCATTCCCTTTATTCATATACTTTTAACAGGGTATGATATTATGGACTGACCTCCACCGTGGTTTTTCCCCTAACAAGGTTTCCATGTAAAAATCCTTGTGTTCTCTATGTTTCTAATGTGTTGATTGTTCATGGTTTATTATTCATTCATCAGATCTGAGATTAAGTTAAGTAAAGATTGAAAAGTTTAAATATTTTGAGACAACTAATTCACCCCCCTCTTAGTTGTCTATCCTTGTTTTCCAACAATTGGTATGAGAGAAGGTTCCTTTGAAAGAAGTTTAAAGCTTGAGGTGATCTAAGATGGCATCATACAAGAAGGACAGTCCTAGATTTGATGGAAAAAACTACTCATTGTGGAAAGCTAGGATGGAGTGTCATTTGAAGTGAATTGGTGAATCTTTCTGGAAAATTACAAAGAACTGATATGTTATTCCTCATAATGGTCCTTCCACTAGTGATGAAGTTAAAGAGGCTGAGAATAATTTCAGGGCTATGGAAGCTTTTGTTGAGTTCTCTAACAGATTCGGAGATTAAAAATGTGTTAGGTCTAAAGACAACTCATGAGATGTGGATAAAGCTGGAAACTTTATATGAAGGATATGCAAATGTGAAGATGGATAAGCTACAGATTTTGAAAGGCAAGTATGAAAATATGAAGATGGGTGAAGATGAAAATATTTCTTCTTTCATGCAGAGAGTAAATGAACTAGTGATGGGAATTAGATGTGCTGATGGTATCCTAGAAGAGGAAGAAATTTTGGCTAAGGTGCTCAGATCATTGTCTCCCTCCTACAAAGCAAAGGATCATGTTATTGAAGAAACTAGATCATTGACAAATGTGACAAGGGATACATTGATTGGTAAACTTTCTACCTTTGAGTTGAGTGAATTTGGTGATTTTGTTCCCAAGAATAAAACTACATTTAAGGCTACTGAATCCAGAAGAAACAAGCAAATATATGATCTAGGAGAGAGTTCTAGAAATCCATCCAAATATGATGAAGAACTGAAAAATCTTGAAGATGATGAAAGAGAAGTTGAAGAATTGGAAGCATTGATTGTAAAGAAAGAAGGCTGAGGTAAAGGTAAGTATCAACCTGGATTGTTTCCTATCAAATGTTTTTCTTGCAATAAAATGGGTCATTTTGCATCAAGGTGTCCTAAAAGAGTTCCAAGATCTAATCCTTACAAACCTAGATTCCAAAAGAAATGTTACTTTGTTGAAGGAGTGATTGATGATGAGTCTAATAAAGATAACAAAAATGAAGATGGTTGGGTTTTCATTGCTATCAAGGAGAATAGTCCAAAGGCTACTAAATCTACTAAAGTTGAGAAAGCTCTTGCAGCCTGAATTGAAGATAAGGATGAATGGGTCATTGACAATGGATGCTCACATCATATGACTAGTGACAAAAGAAAATTTGTAAGTCTAGAGAAGTATGATGGTGGGGTTGTGAGATTTGGAAATAACAAATATTGTGTGATTCATGGTAGAGGATCTATTTGTCTTGGTGGTAAGCATAACACTGATGATGTTATTTATGTTAAGTCTTGAAACACAACTTGTTAAGTGTTGGAAAGATGGTAGATAAGGGTTATGATATTCAGTTCAAAGATGGAAGATGCAAGATATTTGGAAGTTCTAGAAATGTAATTGCTTCAAGTAAATAGACAAAAGGTAACATTTTTCACCTAAATATTGCTAGTGAAAGTTGTTTAATTGCTCAAATAGATGAAAGTTGGTTATGGCATAGAAGGTCGTGTCATGTGAATTTTGATAACAGTGTCAAAATAAGTTCCACTCAAGCAGTAAGAGATCTACCTAAGCTAGTGAAGCTTACTAGCACAATTTGAAAGGAGTGTCAGATGGGAAAATAGACTAGAGTTTCTTTTTGGAGAAAACAACATAATTCAAATGGATTACTGGAGTTGGTGCATACTAATCTATGTGGTCCCTCCAGAGTTAGAAGTCTCCATGGCGAAAGGTAATTTATGTTGCTTATTGATGATTACTCTAAAATTATATGGGTTGCTTTCTTAAGAGAAAAATGTGAAGCATTGGAGAAGTTCAAAAGTTTCAAAGCTATGGTAGAAAATGAGAAAGGTCTGAAAATAAAATGCTTAAGATCAGACAGAGGTGGTGAATTCACCTCTAGATAGTTTAATTATTTCTATGAAGAACATGGAATCAAAAGACAGTTATCTACTCCCTGAACCCCTCAACAGAATGGTGTTGTTGAAAGGAAGAACAAAATAGTTTTGGATGCTGCTAGAACAATGATGATTGAAGGAAATGTGCCTCACATCTATTGGAGTGAATCTGTAAGCATTGTTGTGTACTCTTTGAACCAGGTATATGTAAATGGAAATTCTGGTAAGACCCCTTTTGAACTATGGTTTGGTTATAGGCCCTACTGTTAAATATTTCAAGATCTTTGGAAACAAATGCTACATCAAGAGAGATGGTGATATAGGCAAGTTTGATGCATGAATCAATGAAGGAATATTTCTAGGTTACTCTACTAGAAGCAAGGCCTACCAGTGCTATAACAAAAGACTGAGAAAAATGGTTGAGTGCAAATGTCAAAGTTGATGAGGATTCAGATAAATCATCCAGATATTTTGGATATGATTCAAATGAAGACAATAAAAACAAAGGGAAGAATGTCTAGACACAGAATCAACTTTAAATTGTGCCATATGTTCCATATGTTCTAGTTGTTCCTATGAATCAAGGTAGTTAGGAAGCAGAGGCAAGTGCAAGTGCAAAAGAATCAGAAGTTTGAGAGAATCCTAAGACTCCAAGGTATGTAAAGCTAAATCATTTTGAAAATCAAATTATAGGAGACAAGAATAAATGTCTACAAACTAGAAGAAAGATTGTAGAAGAGTATTTCCTGATTTCCAATATTGAACCTAAAAATGTAAATGAAGTTTGCAATGATGAACACTAGATGGAAGCTATGAAGGAAGAATTAATGCAAATTGAAAAGAATAATACATGGGTACTTGTTCCTAGACCTAATGATAAAAATGTGATTGGTACTAAATGGGTCTTTCAGAATAAGCTAAATGAACAAGGTGAAGTGGTCTAAAATAAAGCAAGACTAGTATGTAAAGGGTATTCACAAATGGAAGGTATTGTTTTTGAAGAAACCTTTGCCCCTATTGCCAGAATTGAAGCTGTAAGATTATTTCTTTCTTATGCTGCATATAAGAACTATAAATTCTATCAAATGGATGTGAAGTCAGCTTTTCTAAATGATGAGCTAGAAGAAGAAGTATATATTGAATAGTCAGATGCATTTCAATTGACTGATAAGGAAAACATGGTTTTCCAATTGAAAAAAATATCTATATGGACTCAAGAAAGCCCCCAAAGCCTGGTATGCTAGACTGGACAAATATTTACTGAAGCTTGGATTCAATAAAGGTACTATTGACAACAACTTGTATTTTAAATTGGATCATAACAAAGAGTTAATTATTGAGGTCTTTGTTGATGAAATTATTTTTGGAGGAGATGATGATCTATGCATGAAGTTTGCTGATGAAATGAAGAGTGAATTTGAGATGAGTATGATTGGAGAGATGAAGTTCTTTCTGGGATTGCAATTTACTTAGTTAGACAAGGGGATCTTCATATCTCAGTCCAAATATGTGAGAGAGCTACTAAAGAAGTTTGGTATGGATGACTCAAAACCTATTGGTACTACCATGGTAATCGGATGCAAATTAACACAGAATGATGATTCTCCCAAAGCAAATCAAACAAGGTACAAATCAATGATTTGTGGATTGCTCTACTTAACTCAGACTAGACCAGACATTATGAATGTTGTATGTATGGTTTCTAGATTTTAGGCTGATTCAAAAGAGTCGCATATGACTTCTATAAAGAGAATCTTTAGATATCTGAAAGGAACAATTGATTTTGGACTTTGGTATCCTAAGGATGATTATCTGACTTTGAATGCATATACTGATGTGGATTGGGAAGGAGATGTAGATGATAGGAAGAGTACTAGTGGTGGTGCCTTCTCCCTAGGGAAGAAGTTGGTGTCTTGGTCAAGAAAAAAGAAGAATTCCATCTCTATCTATTGCTGAGGCAGAATATATTATTGCTGCAAAAAATTGTACTCAAGTTATGTGGATGAAACAAATGTTGAAAGATATCAGAGTAGAATATGATGAACCTATTGCCATATATTTTGACAACTCAAGTGCAATAAACATATCAAATAATATGATGCTACACTCTAAGATAAAACATGTATCAATCAAGTTCCACTTTCTGAGGGAGAAAGTGAGTTCAAGAAAGAAGTTAGACTAGAGTATGTTCCTACCAAAGAGAAAAGTGCAGATATTCTTACCAAGCCATTTTCAAAGGATAATTTTGAGTATCTTAGAGGAATGCTAGGGGTGATTACCCCACCGGATATGGACTAGAGATGCATTGATTTGCATCAATCTATGTGCTTCATGATCATATTCTAATTCAAATTGATGTTTGTGGCTGCTACTCAGGGGGAGTAGTCAGATGCGCATATATGTGTTTTAGAGCTTGTAAAGAAGAGATCTTTGACATTGATATCAAAGTGGGAGAAGTGCAATGTGAAAAATCTTTCTGGAAGAGAAGAGTTGAGGAGAAGAGTTAGAACATAAGGAATAGTAAGTGTTGTTGGGTTGACGGTGTTTTTCACATCATGTGTTGCCATCAATTCCAAAGGGGGAGATTGTTGGATTTTTTGTTTGTGTATTCGATATGTGGTTGTAATGATGTCAACACTATTAACATTTGGTGTATTGAAGGTTGTATATGTCGAGGATATTGAGAAAATTGTTAAAAGAAGAGTTTCAGGTTACTAGTGGTTCTGTGAAGGTCTTGAAGGTGCTTCACTTTGTACGTTGAAGATCAACTAGTGTGGATTAAATAGTTTTGTGTTGAGTGTATCTACTTCATCTACTAGAATTTTCAGAGGTCTGCATGTAGATTTGATCATGCTATGAATAGTTGTGTTCTAACAGTATTTTTGTGGGTTTTGTCAGTGTTCCTGAGTGAAGTTTGTGTGATTCTAGTAATCTTTGTTTCTGCAGATGTTTCTCTACTAGTTCTTATTGTTTTTGGATGCTTCTAGATCATCCTCTATCTTTTTGGTACATCCACATTCATTGGTGTGCTCGTGGTCAAATATTTTTCTTTGTATGCTTAGTTTTTCATGTTCTTGTCCGACATGATGGTTGTAGCATGTTGTGGGTCTTTGAGGTGAAATTAATTGACGTCTTTTTGTGTTGGAGTTATTAATTTAGGTCTTCACTATGTTGTTTCTGACCTTGGTGGATTTACATTGAAATTTTATTTGTAAATTTGGGCCAACATTGAAAATATGTTTTATATTTTCTAGCTGACTAAGTTGTTGATGAAATCTCATGTTGCATATATATAAGAGTGATTGTTTCATCGGTGTAAAGTATGCTCAATTTGCTCAGTTTGCTCCTATGTGTGTATGTGTGAATATCATTTGACTGTAGAGAAAAGTGTGAAGTAGTTTGAGTGAAGAAGTTTTTTTGTGCTTAACTAGAACTGTAATTAGGCTTGTGTAGAAGTTATTTTCTCAATTCACATTTTGCATGGTTTTAATCCAAACCTTTGGAAAGTGAGTCATCTTTTGTATTTGAGCACTGAGCTCTAGGTAGTGTGCCTGAATGCATGTGCATTCCCCTTATTCATATACTTTTAATAGGGTATAACATTGTGGACTGGCCTCCACTATGGTTTTTCCCCTAACAGGGTTTCCACGTAAAAATATTGGTGTTCTCTGTGTTTCTGATATGTTGATTGTTCATGGTTTATTATTCATTCATCAAATTTGAGATTAAGTTAAGTAAAGATTGAAAATTTTAAATATTCTAAGACAACTGATTCACCCCCCCTCTCAATTGTTTGTCCTTGTTTACCAACAGCGCCCTTTGAATATGAGTATATATTCTGTATGCTAGACTGTATTATTGAAACAAAAATAAAATCAGCAACAAAAGATATTTACAAACTTACAATAATACGCTAGAATACTTTTCTACTTCAATCAAAAGTGTGAGGCTTTGGTTGCATTCTCATATCCCCAACAAAGTTGCCAAAAAATTGTTGGGTGGATATTTTGTAATTCCTTTACAAATTACAAAATAAGGATTCCATCCATAGCTATGATGAGAATTTTCTCTCTTCTCTGAAAGGGGAGGCTCCTTTCTTACTACTTATTGGAATAAAAGGTAACTATGCTAAACTAAAAGTATTTACACTAGCTTTAACCATGTGGGGTGTGTTGCATTCACCATTTTCTCTTCTTTCAAAAAATATGTTTACAATGTTCCATGGTAATATTTTGCAATGCTCTGCACCTCTAACTAACTACCTTAGCAATAATCACCAATATTCTTGATTAAATGTAAGAGTAATCAAAGAGTACCAATACAACTAGATTAATAGTAGCCAGAAGACACACAAAAGCACAAAGTCTTCTTGCTTTCCTCTATGATAGTTTTTGAAGTAACAAATGATGCAAGTTGTAGCACAAAGTCTATCAACCCACTTCACCAAAATATCCACACACAAAGTGAATAACTCCAAGCTCAAATTCTTGATAATCTTCACTAAGAAATATTTACATCACACAATTTCAAGTAATCAATATAACTCAAAGTTTATATATCCTATCTTGAATTTCCTTCCAAACAAAAGAAAGAATTACCACTTATCCAATTAACAATAAGAGTAATCAGCAAGAACATAAGAACATTCTCACTCATAAAAGCATTATTCAAAAACAAAGGTTGAAATCAAACTTTGCCTCCTTTTATTAACTGAATTTGATCTTGCAATTTGAACACAAAGTGTAGAAGTTGAGTCACAATTTTTGTAGCACAAGTCATTGCATAATATTAAAAGGTACTCATTACAAATGAGCTATCTCATATTTATAGAATAGAGAAAAAGAGTTAATCTAGGAAAGAAATAACTACTTTGACTTATTCAACATTGGAATCCAAACTTATTGAAGGACTTCTCTGCTTTTACATGCAAGTACAATTCTGAAAAAGACATGTAAATTATCTTAAATTGATTAAAAAAACTATGAAATATACTAAAAGCTAAACTAAGATAGAATCAACCTTCTCCAATTTCTTTCATCATAAATTCATCATACCTCATGAAAACATGAAATTTGTCTTTATCCGGGCCTGAAGTATGTTTGGAAATGACAAGGACTCTTAGGATTGACTCCTTTAGTGTATCACAAGCTTCATCATGCCTTCCTAAGAATAATTTAAATTTTCCAAGATCAATTGAATGTCAAGCAACTTATCCATCGAAGCCATAGAAAAGGCTTGATCCTCAAATTCCTTTTGGATCATCCTTGTGAATTCTTGGACAATTGTCTTTGAGGAGAGAACCTTATCATTTTCATCATGTAACTTACATGGAAGCTCCTCAACCCTATTGATAAGGTTCAAATTATTGTCCTAGAAAACCTCCTAGGCACTTTTCAAATCATCAATCAAATCTTTAATGAAATTTATTTTATGTATCATAGTATCCTTCACTTCTACATACATATTTAGATTTGGAATGATTCCAACTTCCACCAATGTATCTAGTTTGAGCTCCTTTATCTTTACCCAGTACTACAAACTCTTTTTCATCTCTTCCTTTTCTTTGACAAAAGTATCAAAAATTTCATCCAACTTTGATTTTATGGCCTTCATCCTTTCCATTTTATTCACTAAAGATAACAAGAGTTCAAACCCTTATGCAACCATCAGGTCCATAAATTCTCCAACCACTCAGGACTTGTGTGTACCTTCTCCACTTTTTGAATCATAGGATCTTCAATACTGATAGCCACTAGTTTAACTGACTCAGAAGTCTGAGTAATCTTTCGCAATACAACTTTTAGTTGTTCATTCTTTGCCTTATACTAATCCTTTGCTTTTTTTACTGCATCAAACTTCTGAACAAGAGTATTCAATATGGATTGGCATCTACTTTTGTCATCTCATGAGTGATATTTCCCAATTTAACTCTTGTTACAATATAGTCTTATATATCAACCTCTTCCTATGTTTTTTCTATAGGAGTTTGTGCCACTTCTGCATATTTATTTCCCTCTTTTTCAAACAATAGCTTTGAGAGAGTCTTCACCTTTTTCTTGGTTCTAGTTTTTCTAGTGCAATTTGTGCGAAGTCGAACTCATCTGAGGAGATGGCTTATTTTCTCCTCTTTGGTCTTTGTGATGAGAGCCAAGGTGGGAGTGGTGAGCTCTCTCTTGGATTTGCATCCATTATTTGACATTTTTTTGTTTCACTTACAAAATTAGTGGTTATAATTGGAGGAGTGTTAGTTAAAACAACACTAGGTATTTGTAGCATAGAAAAACGGATCTTTGGACATTTTCACGCTCATTTGGGTCCTTCTTGTGGATTTTTTCCAAGTTTTTCCTTGATTTAGTGTTGTAATGTTGTAAACACATCCACATTAGGTCTTGGGCCTTTGTAAACTAAATAAAATGCATTTAACGATGTCTTGTAAAGGTGTTGTAAAGTATTTTCTAGAATTTTATTAAGAATTTAAATCTCATGGACCTATTTTTCCCTTAATTTACTATTGTAAAATGTATTTAATTACATTTTCACATTAATCTAGAAGGCTTGTAAATTAAAATTGGTTTTAATCTAGTGTTGTAATGTGTTTTACACATTCACATTGGATCTTGTGTCTTTCTAGGTTAAGTGGACTTCATTTTAATGTTGTAGAGTGTATTTAATCATAGTTTCACATTGAACTTTGTGTCCCTAGCCCTAATCACCCTTTATATCTATATAGTCATAAAATTGCATCCTTACAATTTCACTTACATTCTTACAACCGCTTTGGTGTTCACTCCATTAGCATCTTGAGTAAACTCATTTTAGCCCTTGCGTCAACACTTTTCCCTCTTAGAATGCTTCAGCACCCCTTTTCAGCATCTACCCCCGCGTGTCAGCTTTGCATTGAACCTTGTGTTTTTCCCATTCACATCATTTTGTAGTGTGATGTGTCCAGACACAAGCACATTGTGCAAACGTCTACGCACCCCGCTAGCATCCTTTGACATTTCAACATTCAAATGACCATTTCTAAGCATGTTTACCACTTTTTGTAATGCCCCCACCGACAACCCTAGAGGACAAAACCTAAACTACTGAAAATGGAATTTTTTTTGTTTAAAGTGAAATGTTGTGCAAATGAAATTGAACATAAACTTAATTACTATGGACTACATCCTATAGGTTGCATGACTGCATTACTTATTTCCATTAGCCAAATTTACAAAACCATATAACTTAGTTATAACCAATTTATAATCATCATTAAGTATCACATTTATTCATCGCATATAATCAAATGAACCATGAGATACAGCCATACTATAAACATAAAAGAATAACTAATTACATTTTTTCAATTATCATGTACAGTATTACTGAATACATAATTCTTCACATACATGAGGTACAATAGTTTAGTTTTACAATTAAAAGTTGTACAATAATACTTCCTTGATATAAGTGAGGAGTGCTCAACACATGATACATGATACATGATAGAGATATAATACAATGATCACAACTCTCACAAGAAGATGTAGTGCAGTAGTCTTCATATCGAGTGTAGTCGCCATGACACAAGCAAGAGAAGGGAACCCAATGGAGAACGTAACACGTTCCACCCAACCATGTGAACCCAAAGGGTCACCCCTCATTCTAGGAGGTAACAAAGGGCCCCACCATAACTGATAGACATGGACTAAGACATCACAATATTGACATAACTCACAAGAACAAGGAGAAGAACAACAAACAACAGTGACTATACTTCCAGAGGAACATAAATACTCAAGGTAAAAAAACAAGCAAGGGAACTCATGGTTGTCATACGGGAAGTGTCATCACACAGTCGATCATAGGTTATCTAAGTAGATCTTCCTAAGCCCTGGCCCCCAACCTAGGTTATCTTGGTAGCCTCTATAGATCTCTGACCCCTCATGCCAACTCATGCAGCATCAACTTACCTCTCATGGAGACAAGGTAGTTGATTTTCTATTACAAGCCTTCCTGTCTCACCTCAAGCCTAAATGAGCGCTTGATCCTAAGTGAGGTAGAACTTATCTTGTTAGTGCTTTCACTACCCAATCCCCCCTAGTTTTTTTTTATGTTTTCACTTGTTAAGGAAACTTCCACCTGGGTTATCCAGGAACCCCTTTGTGCGTTGGCCCCCATTGGAAGCCACTTCCCTACTGACCACAAAAAAACCATAGAAATTGAACCACACCACTTGCACAACTCAAAACTCAAGTGAATCACATAGCGAGGTATTACCATTCCTGCTCATAAATCCCATGAAATCAATCACTAAGACAACTATAATGTGCAAGGTAAGTGGACATCAGACACATAACATTACAAAATTTCCCTTCACCAAAGATAACCAAAATTTCCATCTAATGACAATTCTCTCAAGCCTCTGGAGACTCTAAGTTTCAATTCACAAGATAACATAACAATGAACAATTTCCACAATTTAAATCAAATTCACATCCTTTCACTCAAGTCACATTATCAATTCCACACAATAGAAAATATAATTTGAGATTGGACTACAAAATCCCATCCTTTGAAATACAAATTTCCACTCATTTAATTATGAATTCATCAACCTTGTTTAGATGGTATATTTTATGTTTTTACACTAGTTCCAATCATAACTCTCAATAATTGAATAACAATCTTATATCAATAAACATATATATATGTCTATATATATGACAATATATGAGTATATATATATATACATATATACATATATATACTCATATATTGGCATGCACACACACATATAAAAACCCATTTATTTAAAAGAAACACCATAAAATACAATTAACAAACCAATCTACACATTAACAGCTATCATATGTTAAACATGAAGCATATATATATATAAACTTCACATAAGTATAAACATCAATCGAATTTTATCTAGATCTAAAAATGAAAATACCAAATAGAAACTATAGTAAACTACCTACAAATTGGAGGTACTACGCCAAATAAGTGAATACAAGATATACAAAAGAAAATACCATTCTCATAAAGTCTAAACAGAATTAGTCTCTAGATAACAAAATGACTAAAGATAACTTTGACATAACTCAAAGATTACTATAGGGTCCACTGAAGATGACAATAACACAACCATATTTCTAAGTGTTTTTATAGAGATCAAATTCTCTTTGAATGCGCTTGACAAGGACTTAACTCAAATTCAAACAGAGGGACGCATTTTGCGCGACATTCAGCATAATATATTTATATATCATCATTAAAGGGCATGCATAACACATAAAGTTACAAATGATACTCATTTAATTTCAAATCTAATCTCATCTATAGCCTTCGACATATGTATATACACATATAAGGATAAAACAACAAATGGAAAAGAAACAGTGGAAAGTCTTTAATATGCAAGTTGTATTTGCAACACACGCCTTTTTGGCTAACCTAGATAGCTTGCAGTATAGAGTGGAAGAAGGGATAGGTTAAATAAAATTATATATGCCACAAATTTGTACAGGTTAAACAACATAAGCAACAGTATAAGAAAGAAAGATTGACAGACTTCTACAAAGGTTGAAAACAGGCGACACCTTCCAAACAAAAAATTTCCAACCTTCAAAAGCTTTTGTGGTGACAACCCTACAGAATGTGAGTGAATATCCATTGAATGGAGTAAGGCTAGAAGTCACTCAAGCATCTATTAAGAAATAGGGGAGGTGGCGTGAACAAACACAATTGAATTCTTCAGAAAGACTTATAAAATGATTTCCCTTTTCTAAAGTCCCAATTTTGTTAGAGAGTCAGCTCCCATGGATTTATATGTCCAAGCACTAAAATAAAGACTATGGTATGAGAACGAACTAGAAAAACACCATGACAGAGAAATGGATCGGTCCAAGGTCAATAAATTTCTTGAAAATTAAACTTCAGATAAACCAATCAGAAATATAATAACATATGGTTGTAAACAATAGGAATAACCAACTTCAAGACCCTTCTATGAAAAACGAGGTTAAATAAGTAAGACATTCAACTACTGAGAGAGAAGTAATTTTACAAATAGGTTAAAGGTGAAGCTATTCCAAAAAAGGGCTGATTTTTTCCACGTTCTACAATCACTTTTGTTTTCCATTCAACTCATTATTTACAAGAAAAATTTTCTACAACAACTATCAAGACTATATATTCACTTAAAGACAAAAGAAGAGATTGCTCAAGGAAAGAACCTGGAATAAATGAATCACTAAGCTGAAAAGATATCAGTGGAGTTCCAGTTCCAGATTGAATTTCCAATTCTTCAAATGCAGCTTCTAGCTCTTCTCAGCCCTACACCTTTGCAAGAATTCCAAGACCTCCAAGAACAAAGCTTCCCAGACTTACAAAAAAATAAAATTTTCTTTTCCAGAAAAACCCTACGACATTCACAACAAAACAAAAACAAGAATTAGTTTTTCCTCTGAGAGAATTAAGCCAATTGCCCGTATGGAGTTAACTCCACTTCCTTTTTAATTATTCCTCCACTACTTCCATTGCCTTTTTTTTTCTAAGAATACCTTCCACTTTAAAATTTCCATTTATTTATCTTCCATTCACTTAACACACAATATACCACTAATTTATTAATTTATTATTTTTAAATTACATATAGAGTTTGTTTACACAACATATACATATATATATATATATGTATATATTTACACACACACACACACACACACACACACACACACACACACATATATATATATATAATTTAAATATTCTATTTGAGCAATAAATCTCAATCTAATAAAATTAAATACCATATTTATTTTAATTTTGTTCTTTAATTGAATATAGCTTTTATTTTCATTAATCAAAACCTTCAATTTCATCAATTTAAGTTTAAGGAAATAATCAAATAAAGCATAAGTCATAAGCATGACTCAAGATGGAACAATCAGCATTCGATACAAACCCAAAGCAAAATGAAAGTAAGATGACCACACAAAGATGAAACAATACCAACAGACCTCATAGATGGAACAGAACATTGGGGATTTTTCCTCAACGAAGACGATGGCTCAAAGTGGGAGATCCAGTGTAACCTACAAAATAGCAACTCCATTGGTCTCTGGCATGCTCAAACCTAATAATCAGGTGGATTTGATGCCCTGTACATGTAGCCTACAACAAAACGAAGGGTCGAACATGTGCATAAAGAAAATAATCAGTCACACCATGATGGGGAAATCACAGAGTCATAGGGTGCTCACAAGTGAGTGATGCGACACTGTTACCCATCACCAACACATAACAACTAATATCAAACATGATAACACATACATCTAACAATGCATACCATTATATCCATGATACTCAAGTAAGCAATCAACTAATCTGCTAAACATGATATAAATAAGAAACATCAAATATCACAATGCCATCAATATCATTAAGCTAAGCATCATAATGTTATCAAATAGTCACAATATCTACTTTTCAAAATATCACCATGTCTGAGTAATATCCAATAGAGTCATAATGTCCATCAAACAGTAACATAGGGTCTAGAAACAACATCATGAAGTCTAGATGCAATCTAAGAGGCTGTCCAAACAAAGCAAACTAAGGGGGCATCACACTTGTCATCTACTTTGGTCAGTGGTAACGACTTGAGATTCCCTGAAACCACCTGGGAAGCTTCTTTTCCCTCCTTAAAAGCAACTTTTCAATTCATTTGCAACTCTCTTTCTTGCACAAACCTCTCACTTGTTGCAGTAGCTTCAAGCTCTCTTGGCTTCTCTCTTTACCACATTATTAGCCCTTACAACTCCATCTCCCTTGCCTTATGCTTGTGAGCATCCTGGGATTCCACATCCCTTATCTATTGCATCTTTACATCATGATACGGGTTCTCCTCCTTGAGCGAGGATTGCTTTTATCACCTCTTTTGTGATACAGGTTCTCCTCCTTGAGCAGGGTTTGATTTTATCACTCACACTTGGTGGTGCAGGTTCTATTCCTAAGCAATTTTTTCTTTCACCACATGCTTTATTCATTTTGGTTACACTCTCTCTTTCTATTTAGATATCCATGGAGGTGGGAACACCAAAACGGGGATTTTACTGAAGCAAACCCCTATATAGCCCCAACACTTTCTCCAGATCTTATAGACATAGGTATTGAAGATATCTACTAGTTGGAGGCTTTATTACTTGGATTTGTGAGCATCTTCTTCCCCTTCTTCTCCTTATCTTTGTCATTTCATTTCAATCACTTTCTATTACTTATCGCATTCTGTAAGTTCTTAGCAATCAAAGTAGATGTAGTCATTTAGCTATTTTTTGAGACATTCTCATTCTCTGGTGCATACGAGACACCAACACGCCTCTGAGATGCCAATGTGCCATGTTGTCATCCATGTTCTATGTTACCGTCCTTTGGCCGAGAGCTTGTCAGTCTATCCAGAAAATCTCTGTGACCTACTCTTTCAAATTCTAGAACTCTTGTTGTTGTTCCTGAGGTAGTTTAGGGTAGTTCACCCTATGAGGCTCTCTGAATGAAGAGAAATCATGAGTAGCAAATCCCCCTTCTCTACATTCTAGTGAACCTGATCTGAAGCGGGAATTTTTCAAGAAACTAGTAATCTATTTACCCGTACTTGGTGGGGTCATAACTTTTGACTCAGTGCTTGGAATTCAGAACCGTTTACACCATTAGAAAGGTCTCCTAGAGAACTAGTTTAGTCCCTAAAATACCAGTTTCTTTGGAAATTGAATTTTAGGGACCGATGCAAGTTTTGACCTCAAATTCCACTCTAAAGACCTCTAAAAATGTGATTTACTAGGACATAGAAAATACTGAAAAAAAATGTAATGGATTTAATATCTTCTTTTATTAGTTCAGTAAAATGTTAATGATATTTCATTTCATGCATGTGACAGTGACTTGGATTTTCCTATGTCACTTGGTATCTTTGATCCTTCTCACAAAAGTCCTCTGGCTTCAAAGGATATTTTGTTGCAAGAATATGAAATCATTGATACCTTTCTTAATGTTACTCTACCTTCTCTTCATTCCAATTCACTCTCTTCTATGGACGTCACATTTTTTAATGATGAGTCCTATCTTCATTCTCATGAACTCTCTTGTAGAGATGTTGCATTTTTTAATAATGAACTACTTATCTATTACAATGCACTCTCCTCTATAGACGATGCATTAGCGAATGATAAATCTCCTTCCACTTTTGATCCTGTTTGGATCAATGTTAAGAATATGTACTCAAATAATTATTCTACTAGTTGTGATGATTCTATAAATGCAGTCTATGTCTCTGCTTCCCTTCAAAGGCCTAAGAGATTGATCATTTATGTGACTCTGGCTAGTCCCTCTCCTAAAAGGGTTTTCTCTATTGATGGTGCTCCATTTGATAGTAACTCTCCTGACCTTTCTATGGCTCCCTCTTATAGAGTGGTATCCCATACTTATGATAATAGTATGAATAAACAACCAAGCCTTCCTCAAGCTCCTAGACCTATGACTAAAGTACCTAGTGATTATGATCCTGTCGAGAAACTCCAAGCTACTCCGGCTAAGATATCATTATGGGACTTGCTTCAGTCCACTCTGGTTTATCAAGGTATGCTTCAAGAAGCCTTGTAAAAGATCCTCTTTCCTTCTTCCACTAGGCCAAAAAATTCTAATGCGTTCATGGCATATATTCGTATGGATTCGTCAAATATTATGTTATATCTACAGGAGCTCCCACCTCTAGATGTACAAAAGTAGGAATATCCCTTAATGATTATTGTTAATATTAATAAAATTAGAATTAGACGTAATCTCGTTGATGTTGGTTTGGAACTCAATGTATATAGCTTTGATCTATTACGTAAGATTAATATTGATCCATCTTCTCTTAAGGATTCGTCTGTTGTTATTCATGGGCTTGATAATGTTGGGCGACAAGCTCTAGGTACAATAGTATTACCTTTGTAGCTTGGACCCGTTACTATACCCACCCTTGTATATGTTATGTTAGAAAAGTTACCTTATAACCTTCTTCTTGGTAGACCATGGATTCATGCTATGGGTGCAGTCTCGTCTACCTTGCATAAATCTATTAAGTTTATTGCTAGCAATAAAGTAGTCGTAGTTAAGGCTGACCTTGATGCTATGCGATTATGTGAAATGAAAACTATTGGTCAAGCTTAAGTTGTACCTACTCTTATTCCTTTAATGTCTTCCAGTGTGTCGATGTTTACTCTAGTAGTACCTACAACAAAGAATACTCTTGAGATAAATGTCATTAAGGAAGATCCTTCTGAAGCAAGAAATCTTGAGTCTACTCCTCAAGAGAATGCATGTCTTGGTGATGATTAGGTTTCTTTAGAATTTAAAAAATCCTTCACTGAAGAATATAAAGTTGACTCGATCCACTTGAACTTTCCAATAACATCATCCACATCTAATATCAAAGATGATTATTCTTTTGTATCACGAGGTAGTGTGAGAAACAATTGTAATGTTCTTAGTGTTGATCCTCCTTCTAAGGAAGATGATTACACTTATTTTAAAGAGGATGATGTTGGAAGTCCTATCAAAGAGGCTGATAGTGATCCCATAGAAGAGTGTCATCCCCATTACCAGAGTAATGCTCTCTATGGAAACCCTCCTCCTTTGTATGTTATCTCCACATCTTCTTCTTGTGAGCAGTCAAAATTTTCTCTACAAGAGAAAGGGTTGCTTCCTGCTCCTCATTATCTATCTAAGCAAGAGAATATCTTGTTGAGGCTTCTAAAATCCCACTTGATTACTCTTCCTTTCCCTACACATAAGAAAATTCATGAACATGATAGAGAAAAACATTCTTTCTGTTCATACCATTGAGTGCTTGGCCATTCCACTAGTGAATGTAAGGCCTTGAAGGATAAAATACAACAACTGCTTGGCTCAGGTGACATCACTCTTTTTTTTTTGATGCACCTACCTCTTCTTCAAATGACAAGTGATATCGAGGTTTACCTCTATCCTGCATGTTCTAAGAATCTTGCATGGTTCTCCTCCCCTGTACGCTAGGGGCAGTGATAACTTGTTTTGGAGATGTGCGTCCTTATAAAGGACCTCCTCTCTTCTCTTTATCTTTCAATTTGAGTGTCCCTTGAGTGGACCCCATTTTCTCTTGAAGGGTTCCTGAGGGATCCCCTTTGAAATATTTTCTCTCGAATGAATTCTATGGCATCTAGCTTGGGGACAGTCTGACTAGACCTCGTTTTTCAAATAGTGCATCCCTTGAGTGGACCCCTCTTCTTTTGAAGGTTCCTGAGGGACCGTTTTGAGATCCTTCCAATTTGTTGAGAGTTTGTGTGACTGTCCACTTACTTACCCACATGGCCACTTTCGCTTTGCAGGTGCGCCTATTAAGCTACTTTTTGACTCTGTGGAGTCCACATTTTCTAGGTTTCCTTCATGTGAGAGATCTTGGAGGGCACCTTCCTTGCAGGTTTGTGGGTCTTTAAGGTGCTTTTTTTGGTTTCCTCCATGTGAGAGATCTTGGGGGATGCTCCTTTTTGGTTTGCAGGCCTGTAAGGCACTTACATTCTTAAATTCTCTCTTCTCTTCTCAATTGTATATATTGGATCAAAGATCTGCATATTCTTCATCCTAAGTCTATTCCCTACCTCTCTTAGCTTTATAATTCTTCTATCTATTAATTTGGGGACGACGCATAATACTGAGACAACCTTCTACATCGATGTCTCTTTACTTTTCTAACTTGAATCCTTTAGCTTTTTATGTTCTAACATTGTTATTTGATGTAGGTCTTGCTTCTCTAATGCATTTGTTTTGTAGGTCTTCAGCCTGGGGACATGTTTATGTGGTTCAAAGATTTACCTGCTTCTTCTTTAGTATCCTTTTGGCATATAATGTTATTTATGTTGAATAGATTTCCTTTAGTGTGCATATTAATGTAGATTCATATGCTTGCTAAAGTGGGGGGAAAATGTATAGTCATAAAATTGCATCCTTGCAATTTCACTTACATTCTTGCACCCACTTTTGTGTTCACTCCCTTAGCATCTTGAGTAGGCTCATTTTAGCCCTTACATTAGCCCTTTTCCCTCTTAGGATGCTCCAGCACCCCTTCTCAGCATCTACCCTCACGTGTCAGCTTTGCATTAACCTTGTGTTTTTCCCATTCAAGTCATTTTGTAGTGTGACTTGTCTAGACACTAGCGTGCCACGTGGATGTTTGTGCATCATGTTAGCATCTTGCAATGTTTCAATGTTCAAACAACCGTTTATGAGCATGTTTACCACTTTTCATCTACTTTGGTCGGTGGTAACGGCTCAAGATTCCCTAAAACCACCCAAGAAGCTTCGTTTCCCTCCTTAAAAGTAGTCTTTTCAATTCATTTGCAACTCTTTTGCTTGCACAAACCTCTCACTTGTTGCATTAGCTTCAAGCTCTCTTAGCTTCTCTCTTTACCACACTCTTAGCCCTTACAACTCCATCTCCCTTGCCTTATGCTTATGAGCATCCTAGGATTCCACATCCCTTATTTATTTCATCTTTACTTCATGATACGGGTTCTCCTCCTTGAGCGGGGATTGCTTTTATCACCTCTTTTGTGATGTGGGTTCTCCTCCTCAAGCAGGGTCTTCTTTTATCACTCACACTTGGTGGTGAAGGTTCTACTCCTGAGTAGGTTTTGTTTTCACCACACACTTGGTTCATTTCGCTTACACTCTCTCTGTCTATCTAGCTGTCTGTGGAGGTGGAAACACCAAAACAGGGGTTTGAGTAAGGAAAACCCCTATACAGCCCCAACACTTTCTCCAGATCTTATAGACGTGGGTATTGAAGATATCTACTAGTTGGAGGCTTTATTACTTGGATTTGTGAGCATCTTCTTCCCCTTCTTTTCTGGTGTAGGAGTGCATGTTTGATTACATGCATCCATGAGGCCAAAATGTAATAAGTGTTTAAGGAGTGCTAGGGGTTCATTTAGTAAGGTCTTTCAAGACCATAATAATGCATTTGAGTCATTTGATAGGCATTAGGATAAGTTATGTAGTCATTTTTGTCTAACTTGCAAAAAGATGGAAAATGTGTTATTTAAGGTCCACAGTAGGTTTTAGATGTTTTTTCATTTAAATAAGGTCAAGGAGGATCCTTTTATCAAATAATACGTCAATTTATGGATCTAGAGGCATAGAGGGATTCAAAAAGTGAAAGAACAAAATCTTGTAAACCTTTTTGTTAAGTTAAAAGAGAAAAGTTGTTAAAGTAACAAATCAAGAAGTTGGGAGGTTGTTAGAGTTACTTGTAGGCATTGATATTGAATAGGAAGCCTTCAAAAATATGAAGAACCTCAAACAAGAGGCAAGTGTGAATGTAAATAATGGAGAAATCAATGAAAAACCCTGTGTTTGTATGAAAATTCAGTGTTTTTGATGGAAAAATGTGATTACAAAGCATTATATGGCCTAGTACGGGAAAGTAATGGATTTTAGTTATAAGTTGTTGAAATTTCTTTGAATATAGTTTAATTTTGTTCAAGTATCATGAATTTTCATGCTATAATGTGAAAGATATTGCAAGTTTATTAAAAATTGCCCGAAACCCTATGTTAGGGTAACAATGGCCCTTCTAAATTGTGTTTCTCCAAATTTATCCAATGGAAAAAGGTATAGATAGGTGAAATAGTATTTCTATATGTTTTTTTCTCATATTCCAGAGGTGTAGAGGTTATAGATGAAGTTTAGTCATATTTTTATGATGCCCTAGTGTTGTTCTGCCTCTGTCATAGATTGGTAAAGGGAAAAATTGATGTGATTTTTATGTTTTGTTAATGAATTAAATGTCCATCATGAGGGGAAAAGTTGAGAACAGTTTCAAGGTGTATGGGGTCTCTGTTCAGTTTGGATTTTTGAAAAAATAATCAATATTAAGCATGTAGCTTTCAAATAGTTGAGACTATGTTATCTCTGGAAGACTGGTAAAGACAGGTTACAATGAAGTTTTTGAGTTTTTTTGTTGAAAAGGGAATTCTAATTGGGAATTTTTATTTGAAAGGGTTATAAAATGTGTTGTGATTCTTCATTGAAATTAGGATTGATGTATCATAAGCTTTGAATGAGTTTTTGTACGCTTCCATGTTATTACAATCAATTCTATGTGTCAAGAGTGAAGGTTGAGATGGGTATTTTGATGAAATAATATGAGGTATGCATGGGAAGGGGTTTGGTTAGTATTTGTAGACATATTTGAACATGATAGATGCTTTGGAAAGGTGGTTTGAGGGGTTGGTTGCACACTTTCAATAAACCCTTATGAATGGTAGGCCTAATTTTCTATTAGGGCAACCACTGTTTCTCAGTTTTGTGATGTTTGAGTTGGTGAATGATCAAGTTGAGTTTGGTAAGGGATGTTAATCTTGTTAGATTCCTCTGAAAGTTCATGTGAATGCCTAAAGCCCTAGGTGTGAGTTGGAGCCCTTGAAGTTCATTTCCATTTAAGAGAGTTTGTGTTGGGAATAGAGTTTGAGTCTATTGTTTTGGTGATGTCAAATGTGTTTTGAAGAACCTACAAGTAGTTGTATGCCTTAATCTCATATTGGTAGTGTGGCATCAAGTGATTTTTGTGAAATGAATTATGAGTTGAGTTGTGATCCTTGTAGCTCTGCATCAAAGTGGTATTAGAGCCTGAGAAATATTTGGGTTGGTGAAGTTTGTTGGTTTTATGTTTTGGTGGTTGTGGTTGTGTGTTGTGTTGTGCAGGTTGAGGAAGGAACCTGATTTCCTAGGGTGGAAAAGTGAAGTGGAAGCAAGGAGGGACTTTATTGTGAAGATGGATTTGTTGAGAAGATTGGAAAGATATTTACAGGCTGAGGATTCACAAAGAAGGAAGAAGAAACAAGAGAAGAAAAGAAAAGAGGACAAGGAAAAGAAAAAGAAGGAACAAGAATAATTTATGCAAGCACTAGAGGAAATCAATAAGAAGCTAGAAAGAAAGCAGGCTGAGTTGAAGAAGTTGTATAGGCAAGTTACAAGTTGGCACTTGACAGTTAAGAAGAAGGTAGTATGGCCTATTCAAAGGCTAATGAAAATGAGAGCAACTAAACCTAATGTGAAGAAAAAAGAACCATTAATGGGAGAAGATAATGAACAAGAAAAGGTGGATGAAGAAGGTGATTTGTGGGACAAGTTTGCAACAATTCAAGAAGAATGGGATAGTAAGGTTGGTAATGGACAGGTCAAACAAGAGGAAGAAGAACTCATCAAGGTAGAAGAAAACAAGGACATTGAGGTTGCAAGTGAATTGGTGTCAAGATTGGATAAGTTGGTCATGGGTGAACAGGAGTTTGAAGAAAAATAACACAAGGAGGATACCTCAAGGTCACAATATTTTATTTCTAATTTTTCTTTGGACTATGTATGCGCAGGTTATGAAGGACAAGGAAATGTGTATGATGATATGACAGAGTTTTGGGACTTCCAAGTTGCAAGGATTATTGATAGAAGAAGGCATAAGAAGAAGAGAAGGAATAAAATACCAAATATTATTGAAAGGACAAAGGACAAAGTGCAAAGTAATTGGAAGACCAGGAAGAAGACAATTCAAAAGGGCTTGAATTCTTTTTCCCCTGGGAGTTTGGTGCGGGAGCACCTGTTTGATTACATGCCTCCATGAGGTCAAAATTTAATAGGTGTTTAAGGAGTGCTAGGGGTTCATTTATTAAGGTCTTTCCAGACCATTATAATTCATTTGAGTCATTTGATAGGAATTAGGATAAGTTATGTAGTCATTTTTGTCTAATTTGCAAAAAGATGGAAAATGTGTTAAGTAAGGTCCATAGTAGGTTTTAGATGTTTTGTCATTTGAATAAAGTCAAGGAGGATCCTTTTATCAAATAATAAGTCAATTTATGGATCTAGAGGCATGGAGGGATTCAACAAGTGAAAGAACAAAATCTTGTAAACCTTGTTGTTAAGGTAAAAGAGAAAAGTTGTTAAGTAACAAATCAGGAAATTGGGAGGTTGTTAGAGTTAGTTGTAGGCATTGATATTGAGTAGGAAGCCCTCAAAATGATGAAGAACCTCAAAAAAGAGGTAGTTGTGAATGTAAATAATGGAGAAATCAATGAAAAACCTTGTGTTTGTATGCAAATTTTGTGTTTTCGATAGAAAAACATTATTATAGAGCATTGTATGGCCCAATACAAGTAGTTAATGGATTTTAGTTATAAGTTGTCAAAATATATTGAATCTAGTTTAATTTGGTTTAAGTCTCATGAATTTTCATGCTGTAATGTGAAAGATATTGCAAGTTTATTAAAAACTACATGAAACCCTATGTTAGGGTAACAGTGGTCGTTCTAAATTGTGTTTCTCCAAATTTATCCAATGAAAAAAGATAAGGATAGGTGAAATAGTATTTCTATATGTGTTTTCTCATATTCCAAAGGTCCAAAGGTTATAGATGAAGTTTATTCATATTTTTATGATGCCCTAGTGTTGTTTTACCTCTGTCACAGACTAGTAAAGGGTAGAATTGATGTGATTTTTTATGTTTTGTTAATGAATTAAATGTCCATCATGAGGGGAGGAGTTGAGAACAGTGTCAAGGTGTATGGGGTCTCTATTCATTTTGTATTTTTGACAAAATAATCAATATTAAGCATGTAATTTCAAATGGTTGAGGCTGTGTTATCTCTGACAGACTGGTAAAGACATGTTACAATGAAGTTTTTGTGTTTTATTGTTGAAAAGGGAATTCTAATTGGGAATATTTGTTTTAAAGGGTTATAAAATGTGTTGTGATTCTTCCTTGAAAGAAGGATTTATGTATCATAAACTTTGAATGAGTTTTTGTATGCTGCCCTATTATTACAGTCAATTCTATGTGTCAAGAGTGAAGGCTGAGATGGGTATTTTGATGAAATAACATGAGGTATACATGGGAAGGGGTTTGGTTAGTATTTTTAGACATATTTGAAAATTCTAGATGCTTTGGAAAGGTGTTTTGAGGGGTTGGTTGCACACTTTCAATAAACCCTTATGAATGGTAGGAATAATTTGCTATTAGGGCAGTCATTGTTTCTCAGTTTTGTGATGTTTGAGTTGGTTAATAATCAAGTTGAGTTTGGTAATGTATTTTAATCTTGTTAGATGCCTCTGAAATTTCATGTGAAGGCTTGAAGCCCTAGGTGTGAGTTGGAGCCCTTGATGTTCATTTCCATTTAAGAGAGTTTTTGTTGGGAATATAGTTTGAGTCTATTGTTTTGGTAATGTCAAGTGTGTTTTGAGGAACCTATAAGTAGTTGTATGCCTTAATCTTAGATTGGTAGTGTGGAATCAAGTGATTTTTGTGAAATGAATGATGAGTTGAGTTGTGATCCTTGTAGCTCTACATCATTCTCCTTATATTTGTCATTTATATTTCACTTCATTTCATTTCTATCACTTTCTATTACTTTATCGCATTCTATAAGTTCTCAGCAATCAGAGTAGAGGTAGGAATTTAGCTATTTTTTGAGACATTATCATTCTCTAGTTTGTATGAGACGCCAGTGTGCCCCTAAGACACTAGCGCATTGCATTGTTTTCCATGTTATGCGCTACCCTCCTTTGGTTGAGAGGTCATCAGTTTGTCAAAAAAATTTCTATCACCTACTCTTTCAGATTCTAGAACTCTTGCCATTGTTCCTAAGGTAGTTTAGGGAAGTTAACCATGTGAGGCTCTCTAAATGAATAGAACTAGTGAGTAATGAATCCCCCTTCTCTATAATATCATCATTAATAGGCCCCTGTGACCACATATTGTGCTTCCCAAGGAAATTTTTGATCAAAGATCCGACTAGATTAACATATGAACTTAATTTATGCATTCCTGGACACTTTAGCATGGAAAATAGCCCCTGTGGGACCCATTTTCCACTTTGGGTGAATGAGTCCCATCCAGTGGACTCATTCACCTAGGATGGCAAATGAGTCCCATTTAGCCTATTTTTAAGGCTTTGAGTGGGAAAATCGGGTTTTAAGTTTGAATTTCTTCAATTTTGGCCTTTGGGATCTAATTAATAGTCATGTGAGTGGATTTCCTATATAATAAAGCTTCCAAACTCATTATTTCATCCATCCATCCATGTTTTCAAGTCAAGTAAGCAATAGTTAGGCATTTCAAGTCTTCACAAGGTCATCATGATAGCATTCAAGGCATTCAAGGGCAGATTCTTCATCCATTGTTGCAGAAATTCAAGATCCATCATCATGGAAAGTTTCTAATTGAATTACTTCATATTCATGCTTCATTATCTTGTTTCATCATTTTGGTTTAATTACCTAAAAGGGGTTTCACCAAGGCAAACCCCTGTCCCCTAACAATCAACATTTTCTCTCTTTCTTTGTGTGATTGTAGATCTAGGTGCTTTGAAGGCTTGGAGATGATTGAAGAATAGGTTAAAAAAAATTGGAGTCATTTCCCTATTGGCAAGGTCAAAATATTCACAAAAAGTCACTTACAACCCCAAAAATCAAGGTTTTAGATTTGGACACTCAAAAGTACAAATTGAGTAGACTGAAAGCTACAGATTCCACTTCTAAGTTTTTAGAAAATTCAAAGTGGACTCATTCACCATTAGTGGTGAATGAGTCCCACTATACCTTTTTTTAGATTCTTTTTGTGGATTTAGATACCCATTTGGCTAAAGCAGGCTTTGGTGCAGTTTTCCAAAATTGGGACTGATTCACCCAAAATGGCGAATGAGTCCCGCTAGGCTTAAAAAATTAGCATTTCCAAAATTTTAGAGTTGTTTCCAATCTTCAATACATTTCCAGATGCACACTTTCTATATCATGGCTTTTTTTTTTCTTTATTCGCATTTCTAAGTCATTTTCTAGGCCATTTTGCATATTACACTGTGTTTTCAAACATCTAGCATTTTCACAGTTTGCACTTAGTGGTGAACCTTCATTTGTTGTTACTTGTTCCCTAGAACTCTCCATTTGTAATATTCAATCTTCTTTGCATTGAAATATCAAGGGTTTTTTCTTGAATGAAAGATTGAAAATATCCTTTCTCCTTTTAGGTCCAAAACCCTAGAAGCAAAAAGAGAGACACCTATTTTCTATGTTTCAGTATCTAAACACTCAACACTTGAACTGAATCAGTCATGAATTTATCTAATTCATAATGATAGGCAAATTTCAAAATACAAAGAATAAAATCTTGGTAAAGAAATTGGAGAACCTATCACATTATCCAAACCATGTTTTGGACTCTCAATAAAAGTCCTTGAGGGAGATGAATGAATAGATTGAACTAACACTGAGGGAGGAATATTATCATTGACTACAAGAGGGATTGTGTTAGGAAAAATATCAAGAAAATGTGAAGTTGTAGGAGGAGGAGTAGGAGCAGTAGTGACAATGGGGGAAGAGGAAACAAGTGGTTCCTTTGGAATATCCTCATGAGGAGAAATTTATGATTCCTCATGGCATTCTTTCTCTTCTTGAATTTCTTCCTATATAGACTCCTTATGTTCTTCAGTAGAAGGCCCTTTGTGGTTTTCTTGCTTTTCTTACCACCACCCTTGATCATAAAATTGATCTTGGGTTTGGACAACTTGCTTGAAATTGGAGCATTGTTCTTGTTCTTTCTCCTCAACTCTGACCTCTTACTAGCAAGATATTGAGTTTCTTCCTCTAATCCAATGAGGAATTATTTCAACTAAATTCCCCTTTCTTGCAACCAAACATTGGTGTTAGAAAGAATAGGTTCAAATATTTCATGGATCAAGGTTACCTCTTTTTGAGACCATTGAATAGGAGCAAGAGGAGATTCTGCAATGTTTTTATGTTCATAAATTGGATCTAAGATGTTACCATCATCCTCCATGTCCTCAGGAATTTCTACCAAGTCCAACTCTTCAATCTGCTTCAAGGTGAGCCTACAATAGTCCATTTTTCTGATTTCTTCATCTATCCTCATATCATCCCATATGTCACCAATTCAGTGCACATGTGAATAGTCTTTCTTGATCCGATCCTTCATACCTTGGTAATCAAAAGCAAGCCTCCTCTTGCACATTTAAAATGTTACCAACTACATTTCAACCTCAACATCTTTGGCCTTAGGAGAAGTTTGAATAGAATACATGTCGATTGTTAATGGGAACTTGAAACTTGACTTATGAGATTCCATTTTCTTGCTATGTATTGTAATTATTTGTATGCACAACTCCAAAAAAATATTATCGTTGGGGTAGCGAGGAAGTATGTACAGATAACCAATAAAAAAATCAACCCTTAGATATGTAAAGGTAGGAAATTGAAGATACAAACATCCATATTTATTCACAACCTTCCATGCCTCGTCTGATACTCTTTTCCTCTCAAGCTTTGGATCCAATGCACACATGAATGGACCAAAGAATGCATCATTCGCCTTTCATAAATGATGAATTCTCCCATTCAAAGTTATTTTTGTGAATTAGTTGTACACTTGGGTCACCCTTGTGTTCCCCTCTATTATCAAACCTGGAAAATTCATTGTCACTACAATAACATATACCAAGTACAAAGCAATATATAACTTATGTGTTATAAGCTCCTGGGTTAATTGATCATGAATAACATTGTTGATTTCTTCATTCCAGAAGATCTAATGTCTCTTCTAGGTAAACCCATAATATCGGCTTACAATTCTTATGAGGAAGGAAAAAATGGATTTTCAGTGGGAAATAATTTTGAGGGGGTTCACTCAAACTTGGTGGTTTGAGAAAACATCTTTTATGGTTTTCTCAAACCACCCTCCATGCTGGTGGATTAATTTGTAATAAAATAATAGGGTTTGAGTGAATGGGGGTTCACTTGAACACATGTTCTAGGGTTTTTTTTAATAAATTTTGTTACTGTCAAAAATGATAGTTTCATTCTTCATTTTTATAGCGGAAAACCAAACCCTCAAACCACACTAGGTAAAAAAAATCATATTCAAGGTGACAAGGAAGAAGTTCTCTACCTTCCATGAGCATCACCCTCCACAACCAGGGCACCACTCCTTCCAAGTTGGTTTCCTCTACTTTGTTTTGTTTTTGTTAATGCTTCCACATTTCTTTGAGCATATCAAATAGTTCACTTGCCTTGTCAAACAGTTCACTTGCCTTGTTAATGCTTCCATATTTCACATATATATCAAATAGTTCACTTTCCTGTGCCAAAATGGGAACTTTGCCACAAGCAACATCCTCCTTTCTTGTGCAAAAATGTGATCTTTGGAATAGGGTATCGACACACCTAATTTCATTTTCTTGAATTTTTCTAAACTATTTTCAACAAATCCATTGATGAGAACACATTTCTTGAGGCTATTAGTCAAACAGTTCACTTTCCTTGTCAATGCTTAGCAGGGCAATTGCCATGATTGAAACATACATGCCCTATTCCAAAACTTCCTTTATACTATGATGGACATCCATAACCTTTTCTAAAGCTCTTAGTTAAGTTAGTATAATCCACCACTTGATGCCCAAAATCATCATAATTGATTACTTGGGTTTCATATAAATGATGTTTCCTACAAGTTGTCTATAGTTATTCCACAGGCTAGAGAAATATGATTCCTTATAGCACTTAAAATATGATGCACAAAATGGATTCATTGAAAAGAGTTTAGAAACTTTCAAGAAAATGAAATTGGTGGGTGTAAAGCCACATGCAACATCCTCCCTACCTGTGCCAAAATGGGAGCTCTTGTTCTATTAAAATCAAATTCCTTTTAATCAACTCACCATTTTTAGAATACTATAAAATTTATATTTTTTACCCATGAGACAAAAATAAGAACTAGGTATACTTATTATTCCCTTCATGAGAAGTATTGTAGCCACTAAATTATTCAATTGGTAACAAATATCATATTTTACAATTCTTCACTTGTACTTGGATAGTTTGTATGGACCAATATCTAAGTACCTTCTAATGAAATGATAGGATGTCAAGAGTAAATGAACTGTGTTGCCATTTTTTCTCCTTTAACTCCTCTATTAAAAATGGGTGCATTCTTGGCATGTGAACTTAGTACATGGACTTTTTGATTCACAATTACATAAAAATAATTGTAGTCATAATAGTTATTCCTTCATTATATGTGTTTGCATGCAATTCCTTGAAAACCCATATGGATAGGAACCTTAAAAATAGGTATTTATTTCAACAATGAAGAAAACTCTATTGATAAAAATATTTATCTATTTAGTATGGAGATTGCAAAAACTACCCCTCTTATGCCCTACACGAATTGTATGTTTTGTGATACAACTATTAATTCTCAATATTTGAGAATCATTATATTTTCCTAGATTGTATGTAACAAGGGAACCCACATTGAATACAAATGACTAGAACTTTTATTTCTAAATAGATTTAACATAATTTAGACCATTTCTTCTTAGAATTTTCAAGTGAAAATTTAGAAATTGAATAACATTCAACTTTCTCAATCTTGGTAGATACATACCATCTCCAACTCGTTTCTCTAATACATAAAATATTTCATGCTCCTAATACCACTACTTTTCCAAAATAACATCATATCTCAATGTAGGCTTAGGAAGATTCAACATTTATCATAAAGCAACTCCATTCAAAACTATTATAAGTTGTTACTTTGCATTCCTAACACAAACTTATTTTATAGTACAGTGTCAAAAATTATATATATGCCAAGTTTTATGAATAATTAAACACATTGAATTGCTTAGTAGATTTATGCAAATAGGAATCTCTTGTTCTTTTAGCATTGGTCACCACATCTCCTTTGTATTATGGTCAATCCTTAAAGATGTAATAAATTTTGAGTTAAAATTTAGAGCCTTGTGTGGATGTGGTAGAGTATCTTTATTTTTGATAGTCTAGATGTCATTTAGGTCCTTCTCCATTTATTATATTATGCTTAATGAACCACTCTAGTATTGATTTTTTTTAACTTCTTCATTTATACAATATTTTTCAAATAAAATAATTCATGTGTATATAGACTAAAATTTCTAGTGATATAATTATGAGATTAAATCTAAAAAAGGATAAGAATATGAAATTTCTCACATCACTCAATAATGAGGCTAGCTCCATATTTTCTCTTTTCATATTGATACCAAATTAGATGGATTATATTTGATAGGAATGCCTAATAACCTAATAGTTCAAGTATAATTTGATATTTAGAAGAGGATCTTAAATTTGTGTCAAGGATTGATTATATAGAAGAAGCCTTCACCTATTACTTGAAAAAATATAAATAGTTCCCAACTCTTAATTCAATCCTCATTTATTCTTGTAATTTCACTCCTCCACTACTACAATTATATTACCCCAACTTAGCCCAAATTTTCTTGAGTTTTTCTTAGGTTCACTTTATTATCCTGAGATTTTACCCTTCAATCAATTTATCTTTATTTTTTACTCTTTATTCAATTATCCTACTTGCTCCTTATAGGACCTCAATGTAGTACCTCTAATTAAATTAAACATACAATAGAAAACATTCAAAGATCCTATTATTAGAGGAATTTGTCACAAAACATACACACAAATACAAGGAATAGACTTTTATAATTGAATCCAATTTACATGAATATGAATATTATGTTCACATTTAATCATCAAGATATTATTTAGACCTATACCTTCTATAGGCCTTATTTGGATCTCATATTCTCAAATTTAATTTACTTATCAACGCATTTGATATTCTTCACTTGAATGGCACATGTTTATATAAATTCATTAGCCTCTACCAATTCAGACCACCTAATACTTATACTAGAGTTTTGAGTTCCTCCTCCTTGAATCCTATTGGCTTTTCAAGTTGACATCTTTAAATTTAAAATACTCATCTAAGATCTTCATATGTTAGGGAAAATATGAAATTATTGTGATCTTTCTAGGCCATGAAAAATATTTAACTTAAAGTTTGATTGGGCCTCCTTTTTTTGTTACACTTTAGTAGGAAACTTTTCCCCTTACTCAATATTTATTGGCTTGGTAGTTCGGCTACCCCTTTCTATTCATCAATCACCACCTCAATTCCTAGTATTCACGTCTTATTTGAGATGCCTTAGTTTTAATATAATTCCCTGGAAATATTGTCGTTATCTTCTTTATCCATACTATTTTGTATTTTCATTAAGCTATTTATGCTAACAATTTAGGCTTTCCTATTGTCACTACATTTGACACTTGGCATCAACTCCTATGTGTTATTGGTTTATACATATACATCATCACCGTACTCAACAATACTCTCATCCCTTGAAATAAAATAATCCCCTTCAAAACTTATCTTGGTCAATCTATATCACCAAAAACCTATTTATTTGTATGAATACATGACTTGTATTGGGTTTTTTATAATAATATGTACTTGAACATAATTTAATATGAAATATTATAATCTTGGTCCATTGGTATATAATCACTTATCAAGTTCTAGTGTATTCATTTTAAATTGATCTATAATCATGGATCTAATTAAAAAGTATTCTAAGCCTAGTGATCCTTGATTGAAGGAATTGTCTTGTTTAAAATCAAGGAAATATTAGTCTAAAATATACGTAGGTAGATTATCTAGAATATTCTCTTAAACCCTTATAACTCATCCAAGTATATCATTTCCTTGACACATTACAAACAGGTGATACATTTTCTAATTCATGTTCATTTAAATGTTCAATCATCATGTTCTAGAACTAATTAATTTATTATTTTAGGTTGATTTATGTTGATGTATATGCATTTCAATCTTCTAATCCTTGTCTCTAGTGGTCAAATTTGATGTTGCTATTAGTAACCTCATCAAATTTGGCAGTTTTATTTAATGGATCTTGTCATTGGTAACCCTTTAGGTTGTATTTTCAGATTTATATATGGTTGGTTAAGTGTGTTGTTTGTGCTTTAGTCAAGTCAATTCCTCTATGCCAGTTACAATTTCTAAGACAAGGAATGCCCTCTATGTTGCAAAATTCATGCATAAGTTAGAAATACATGACCTTATCAAGGATGAAATGATAAAATGAAATAAAGCATAGCAAACATAAAGATCAATAGTTTATTTCCAAATTAGTTTATATTCCTTAAATTTTTATGAAAATAGAAAAGTATTTTTTCTATACCCTTTTTATTTGTGACCTATATTCATCTCTCTTTTCTTTTAACTTATCATGTTACTTTGGAATACACACACTTGTAGGTCCATATTGAAATTATTTATTCTCTTATAACTTGGTGATTCCTCTTACCTAGTAAACCCAAAAATAGTACATGTGCATACCATAAGACAATCTTGTTTCAAAATCAAATATACACCTTCCATAAGTTAATTAATAGAGAATAAGGCACCTAGAATTAACAATAATAATTCCAATCACAAAACTAGCAACCCTTAGCGTTCAACTTAGTCTAGTTCAAGTTTTGTTCCAAGATGAAGAAGAAATCAAGTGACTCTTTTTAAAGCTTTTGTTACACACTTGGTCATACTACATTTTGGTGTACATTTATAGAATGGATGCATTAGAGAAATCCATTCATGTAATTCCCCCTCGGTTTGACTTTGTTTGGACAACTACTTGGTTTGTATCTAGACCTTATGATACTGTTTGCTAGACTTTATGGTACTATTGTTGGACACTATGATACTGTTGGATGTATTTAGATATTGTGATACTTTGATGATTGGAAATGGTGACTGTTTGATGACACTATGATGTTTAGTTTGATGATATTGATGATATTATGATATCTAATGCTTCTTACTTACATTATGGTTAGCAAATTAGTTAATTGCTTATGTGATTAGTTACATGGATATGTTGTTATGTGTTTGTTGGATGTATGTGTTATCATTTTTTGATATCAGTTATTATGTTGGTGAAGGGGAACAAGTCTGCATCACTTGCTTGCAAGTGCCATGTGATGTTGTAACACCCCTCCGATTTGCTATATTTTCTTTGACAGTTTTGATTCTTTGATAAACCATATTTTATGTGATTGTTATTCTATCACTTACAGTGGAGCGATGATAGACTATATTGATGTGATGATACATTATATGCATGGTAATTATGTTTGACATGCTTTATGTTTGCATAGATTCTTAGTTGAGATGACATTGCTATACATGTTTATTGTAGTTTAATGGATATTTTATCTCGTCAGTTGATGTGATATTGTATTGGTGAAGATAACGGTATTGCATCACTCGCTTGCGAGTGCCCTGTGATTTTCGTGATTCTCTCTTCACATTGTGTATGAATAATTAACTGTATACATGTATGACTTTTACTTTTGTTGTAGGTTTACAGGTATAGGACAACAGCTTCACCTAGTTTCACAGGTCTGAGCATGTCCACTACTCAACAATAATGTTGATTGGGAGATAGTAGCTGGTTAACCTTGTCAAACCTTTACCCTAGCATTGTGTATCATCAGTCTGAATGTTGGTCATGTTCCTTATCCATGTTGGTCTTGGTATTTTATTTATTGTGCAAGTTTAAATTGTAAGGATTAAATTATATGTTGTGATTAAGTATTTAATTAATATGGATATTTTATTATAAATTAATTAATTTAATTTAAGTTATATTATAAAGTAATTTTAATTGTTAAATTAATTGGGAATTAAAATAAATAAGTTATTTAATTGTAAATTGGATTAAATAAATTGTTTTTAAATTTAAATGCATATTTGGGAAAAGATCTTAGAAATATCTTGGTTTGTTAAAGAAGAGATATTTGTTGTGTAAATAGGAAGTTACAAGGATTTGTTTTCTGACTGTCTTAAAATTGATTTATGGAGAGATTGATTGAAATTGGTAAAAAAGAGGAAGTTGTTTGCACCGAAAAGAAAGATAGAGGTTTTTGGGAAATGAATGAATTGTTTTGTGGTTTGAAGAAATTGTAGATCTTAGAAGCTTTCTGATAATTCTAGGAATCTAGTTTGTGGAAATTCTTGGTTGTGGTTTATTTCTGATCTCTGGGAAGTGGCAATTTTTTTGGAGGAAGCTTTGGCAACATTGGAAAATTGAAGTTACAGAGAATCTCAACATCAATCCTCGAGGCAACAATTCTTTTGGAACAGGTTCTTTAATTGTTTTTGTGAATTTTGATTTGAAAGAGTTATTTAATTATTGTAATGCAAATTGGAAAAGATTAGAAGAGGTTTTCATTATTGTAGAAGCTTTTGTTTTTAAAAGATTGCTGTGAAAATCAAACCTCTGTAGAAAAAAATTTAGTTCCTATGTGTAAATTGATCATTTGAATTAGATTGAAACCAAGGGAAATTATAAATCTTTGTAAAAAATATTTGTGGTGATAGAAAACCTTTGTAAAATACTTATACATTGTTCCTGTAGAAGATTTCTTTCTATTAAAATTATAGATCTCTATGTAAAATTCGTTTATCTTTCCTGTAGAAAAATTATGCTATGTAAATTAATTGCCCAACTTGAACAAATGCTTGGATAAATTTATATATAAAGGGTATGTGCAGGATCATGATGGGCCAAAAAGTGGCGATATGATGGGTATGTGTCTAACGACTTATTTTTACCCAAAATTGATGAAATGGAAAGGGTTTTTAAAGGAGATTCTCAACTTTCTACCAATATAAATTATGTTTTACTTTGAATTTAATAAATAATTATTATTCATTTTCTATTTGAATAATGACTAAAGTCCTGATTGATAGGCTGATTGAAAAATATTTATAGTTTTCAAACGGTATCACATTTTTTGAATCTCAAACATGCATCACATTCTATGCTTCGCATACTATAGGATTAAAAAAAAATTGAATTTCATGAAGTTTTGAGCAAGTTAAGGTGGTCGACATACGAAGTTTTTATATTTTTTAAAATTTGTAATAAAAATTCATAATTAATTATTTACTTGGAAAAAAAATTACAAAAAAATATGCATCACATCGGACATGAGTCCTCTATTTATATCAAAAATTTATAAAAAAATATTATCATTTTATTGTGGTTAAGGTGGTCGACAGACACCTACTTCTTATTTTTTCCTTGAAATTTAAGTATTACTCATTGAAATTTTAAATTTTCACCAAATAGATTTTTTTTTTTTAAAACCTAGTAGTTTAGAAACTACATTCAATTTCCTACAGATTCTATTCTTACATATTTTTGAAATAATATAGATATATTATTCAATTTTTTATGTCAAGTTGCCTAACTCTGATTTTTCTAAATTTTTTGCCACTTAAGGGCCTGTTTTTTCCATGATGATCTTGCACATTCCCTAAATATATAAATATATATACATATATATTGAAATATATATATGTACATATAAATATTATATATAAATATTTTTCTATTTTATAAGGTACTGTAATTTTCATGTAGGAATTTTTATTTTGAAATGAAATTGGGAAAAATCACTGTATGCGATTTTCATTAATCGCAAGGCTTTTATTAAAAAAAATGTATACTATGTGAGGTTGGGGGAGCTACCCCCACAGCCGTCCCTCCCACATGGGAGACGGTAGTGAGGGTAGCGTTGGCGTGGCCGACACTGCCGACCCCCACAGTGGGGAGGCTCGGCTGTAATAGTTGTCTCCTTGATGATTGCCTGGCACGACCAGTCTATGTGCTACGGGTTTTCGTATGATAGTTTCTTTAATATATATTTTATATATATATAATATATATAATATATGTTATATATTTTATATATAATATATGTTATATATTTTATATATAATATATATTATATATATTATAAATGTATATTATGTATACATTAATTGATATGGTTGTAATGTAATATAATTTTGTATATTAAATAATATATTTATTATATATATATATAATTTTATATATTTATATATATATATTTAAATATAATTATTTTAAAAAAAAAAATAGAAGGTAAGTAAATGATTTTTAAATGAATATTATATTGTTAGTGCTTGCAAAGTACCAGTAGATATTTTATTTAAAAAATATTTTTTATTAGAAAGATTGAGATTTGTATTTATGTGTTTGTGAAATTTGAGTTAACAACTAGTTTTAATTTCTTCATAGTTCGTAAACAAAAGTATGTATATTTTAATAAAAAGCATGCAAATGCAAGGGCTAGTATATCTTAAAATAAAATGACTTAGAAGATAAAGTTGATTTATATTTAAATAGATATTGTGGTATTAAAACATTTAATGTGCAAGTGGAGGATTTTATAATGCAATGATTGAAATAGAGAAATTGACTTTATTATTATATGAAAATGTGGAAATGAAGTTAAGTAAATAGTTTTATTTTATTTCCTTATTATTGCAAATGGAATTATATTTACTTTCAAGAATTGCATGTGATGAGATATTGATTCAATTTGGGTTTAGGAAATCTAAATATTAGATTATTTAAGTACCTAAATTGTTTTAAGTTGTGTTCTTTTCTGTTCATGTTTGCAAGCAATTTGAGTTGAATATTATGAGTAATTGTCAAACTGGAAGTTAAGCAATTGGTTTAATTCATTGTTGATTTATTGGATTTAGGAAATCCTAATGGTCATTTATTTAATTACTTGAGTGGAATATTGTAATTGTGTGTTCTTTTGTAATTGTGAATTGTGGGGGATATTTGTTGTCGAGAAAATATAAGTCTTCTAGAGATTATAAAATTGTGAAAGGGCTATTGTATCTTTTGTTCACCTTTTTGAGATTCAGTATTTGACATCTGTAGGGATGTGTGAATTAGTTTGAACACCTGATTACTATGAACGGGTTGTGTGATTTAATTTGAGCACCCGATTACTATGAACGAGATGTGTTGTTCTTTGCATAATGGTTGATATTTGTTATCGTATTTTGTGCATTGTCTACCCTTGGATTGTTGAATATGTTATTGTGTTGTCGATAGGGGAGTGGCTTTCAACAGGGGTCAAGACACAAAGTGGTCCCAGGACAACTTGTGTGAAAGTCAGTTTAATTAGTGGAAATTAAATAACCTTTATTAGGGATAGAGTAGCTTAATACATTTAATCAGATAATTTAGCCTTGCTCATTGGCTCAAGGGCTAGTATGAGACTTTAGATGAGTCAGGAAGTCCTGGAATGGAAAGATCATTATCTTGTATTCTCGAAAGATAATCGATTCCGCACTAGTGTGCATGTGGGGCAGGGTTTGTGAGAGGTTACCAGGATAACCCAAGATGGGGCCTGGGACCTAGGAAGATCTCCTTTGGATAACCAATGCAACCTTTGTGATGACACTCCTCCTATGACAGCAGTCGGTTTGTATTGTACAATGGATGTAATTGATTCAATGGTTTTGGAAGCAATGTAACCTTATGTTTTGTGTTTACTGGTACAGTGTTGTTTTGTTTTTACTGGTATAGTGTGGTTTTATACATTGCATGTGTCTAGAAATAGTAGGTTTGTCTTGGTTACCTTTTACTATCTCCTAGCATGGGGGTTGGGCCTATGGGTACCACATGGCTGGGTGGTGTGCACCTTACACTATTAGGGTTTTCTCTTCATGTTCATGATGGTGAGATCTTCTTGTTCGAGGAGCTCGTGTGGTTATATGGATTTTTACTTCTCTTTCTCATTGTAACAATGGACACTATATTTTATTCCTTATTTGTAATCAAGGAGGAACCCTTGTGATGTAATTGTAACATTATGTATGATCTATTCATTATTGGATTAAATGGTATATATTGTTTATATGATGTTGTATCTATGGAAATATGCTCATTACATTTCTATACATGTTAGATTTATTATGGAATGGTGAATGATTTGTTGTATGTTGTTGAGTTAATTCCATATACTATGTTTTAGAATAAGTTTGTAAGTTTGGAATTTCACATGTAGACACATTGTGTGGCCTAGAGGATGTATGTGTTAGAGTAGATTACCTCACTCATCATTGTTACACTTTTTAAGAAAAAAATTAGTTTTTCTTTCGCAATATTGCATCGTCCTCTAGGTTGCGGGACAAGGTTTTACAAACGCTATGACTTTCCCTTCATGATGTGACTGACTGTTCTGCTTATGCACATGTTCGACCCTATGTTTTGATGCAAGCTGCAGGTACAGGGCATCGACTCCACTTGATTATCAGGTTTGAGTGTGCCAAATCCCAATGGAGTTGTTTCAAAGGTAGCACTGAGTCCCCCACATTGAGCCATCATCCTCATCGAGGATGAATGCATGTTGTCATATCTCATCTGTAAGGTCAATTTGACTTGTTTTATAATATATTGATCGTTTTACCTTCCATTTCATCTTACATTGTAGTAATGTTTGAGAGTATGTTCCTGGAGTTATGTTTATGTTGTGCTTGGTTTGATTATTTCATGATGATTGAAAGCAATCAAATTCAAAGACCTTTGGTATAATTTAATAAAAGATTGTTTATGATTGAATTATTAATTTAATAAATTATTAATAAGTATTTACTTATTTTTAGTAAATTAAGTATAGTAAATAGTTAATTAAGTGAAATTACAAGAAATTATTTTAGAATTATAAAATTAAACAAAGAGAGTAATTGTGCTTAGAGGGGAAAATTAAAAGAAAAGAAAATAAATTAATTATATGGGGGTGAGGATGTAGTTACGAGAGTGAAAAATATTAAATAAGGTGGTGGAGTTAACTACAGAGGGGGAATTGGTTTTTTTTTTGGGGGAAATTATTGCATTTTGTTGTATGGAGTTTCTACAATTGGTTATCTCGGGATTTTGAAAATTTTCAGGGCTTTTTGAAACTAATCTCTAAATTGGGGATTTGGAGGGGGGCTTGCAGTGTTGAGAAAATTCTGAAGGAATTTGGGGTTGTAAATTGGGAAAAATGATTTCAGCATCAATTTTCTAGCCAGCTAAATCAGGTTCTTTTGTTTTCTACCTTTGTTATGCTTGCTTGAAATATGTTATGAGAAAGTTGTCCTAAATGAACTCCTTGGAATAACTCGGCAAAGTATTGTGTATATTATTGTAAAATATTGCTCTCTTTTGAGTTCTAGAAAACAATTAAGTGGTGCCACCCTATCTTGTTCTTATAAATAGATATTTTGTTCTTAAATCTTTTCTTTTGTAGTTATCTCGCAATTTGTTTAGTAGTTACTTTAACTCCTAAGTCATGCAGCTTGATAGACACTACATCTCAAAATTCCTTTAGCTTCTTATCATTCGATGGTCTAATATAAAGGTTGATGCCCCTACTTTTAAGTTGTATAAGGGTGAATTTCTAAATCACCTTCATGCATTTTTCTAAAGTATCATCTGGGTAGCATTCATCTTTGCTCAATTAATAATTAGGCACTATGTAGAAGTCCTTTACCTTGGTTGAGGCTTTATGCTCTCTCATCGCTTCTTTGATGTCGATTTAGGTTAGATTCTAATGTTTATTGTATTGCTAGATAAATTAGATTCATAGTAGTATTTGTGGTCCAATGAAATCCGTATTGACTACATTTTAATTACACGCACCCTCTTCTATTCTTCGTTCTTGGAAATACAAAGAATTCGGTATTGGTATAGTATTTGAGTCTTATTAACTCACCGCAATAAAAAGCTTATCTTGGGTACTTATAAACCATATGATGTAGTTTGTATATCAGTTGTTACTCATCTAGGGAGTCCCTATTCTGCATTTAAATCTTGTAATCTTCTTTATGTCTTATCTCTTGCCAATTATCGTTGGAAACAAACTCAGGATTGATGTATATGTAACCATATAGTTTACTACAAGTTTCCTTTGGCATGATCTTTTTACATAGTTATTTGCAAGTCGTGTTTCACCCTATAAGCCTTAATTGGCGTTTGAGAGCCTTATCTTGCATTTATTAATGTGCTAATTATGCATCTCACCTCCTATAGTATTCGTTGTATGTAATTTGTGAGTGATGTACTTTTATTTTCTTAAAATCATTGGTTCTCTATTTGTGTTGTTGCCACAAGAAAACTGGTGATATTCATTGCAAGGAATATTGAATCCCAAACAAATTTTGATCCTGCATTTTTCCTTCTTGATGAATGAGATATAATCATGTTCAGCTCAGATAGGAACTTCTTTTGACCAAAGTGGCTAAAATAGCTATATACCCATGCTTACATTTGTTTCAATGATTTTTGTACATGGTAGAATGTGTGGTTGTTGAGGTGTAGTAAATTAGTATAGTCAGCAGTTAACATAATAACTTAATTACTACACATATGTATATATATAAGATATATAGATATATATATTATATATCTATTATATATATAATATATATATATAAGTTTCTAACTTTATACTTATATGTCGTTGTACATGCATATTCTGAGGGCACCATACTATCTGTAAAATGTTATAGCAATGAGTTTTATTATATCATTATACATAAATATTATATATATATGAGCAAGGTAATAATATATGTTTCGTAATAGCATTAGTGTAAGAAATATTATTGTGGTAAAATGATACTTGCATTTGCTTTGTGTGCTTGGGAAAAGTTGTCGTTATTATATGTAATGGTGTTTAACTAAAGAAAAACATTAAGTATGATTAGATTAAAATAATTGTCAATAAATAAACAAATAGTGTTGTGGAAAGAGATTATTTTAGTCTTAAATGGACTTTTATCTAAACGAAGTAATTACTTTAAAAACCCACTCTTGATCTCATTTTTTATTGAAGGATTTGTTAATAAGAAATGTGGGTGGTTAAGGTTTTGGAAATGATTGTGGTGATGATTTTTGTGTAATTCTCTTTGAAATGAACCTTAGAGGTTTCCAGAGGCTAGGATGATTTGTTCTCTTGATGGATTTTTTTTTTAACTTGATATGGAAAAACTTTATCTTGATTATGTATATGATGGTCATTTACCTTGAACATTATATTTTCCTATGTGATTGATTTTATGGACTTTGTGAGTGGGAAGGGTAATGCCTCACTTTGTGATTTGCTTGAACCTTGAGTATGTGCAAGTGGTGTTATTTTTAGTTTCATTGGATTGCTTGTTGTCAGTAGGGGAGTGGCTCTCAGTAGGGGTCTAACACACAAAGAGGTGCTAGGGTAACTCACTGAGGGTTTAATCAAGTGATAACCAAAAAATAATTAGGGGTCTTGGGTAGTACTCACATTAATGAAGATAATAGATGCCTCTCTCATGGCTCAAGTGCTTGTTTAGGCTTGAGGTGAGATGGGAAGGCTTGGAATGGCAAGGTCAACTATTGGGTCCAACTAGAAGGTATGTTGAACCATATAGTTTGTATGGGGGTCCGGCAACCGGTAGAGGTAGCTAGGGTAACCCAAGATGGGGATCTGGTAGCCTAGGAAGATTATGCCAAGGTAGCCCATAAAAAATTATGTAATGACACTCCTCCTACAACAACTGAGTATCCTCTTGATGTTTGTCTCTCTTTGATGTGGTATACCTCTGGAAGTGGAGTTCTATTGATTAATGTTGATTTGTACTTGATCATTGTTGTTTCTTCAACCTTGTGTAGTCTATTGTCCTTTGTCTGTCAGTGATGGTGGGGCCCTTGCTACCTCGTATCATGGGGGGTGAAACTTTGGGTCCACATGGTTGGGTGGAATGTATTTTTTCCTCCATTGGGTTCTCTTCCCGTGTACGTATCATGATGACTTCACTTGATCCAAAGACTTCTGTACTGTATCTATTCTTGGGATTAGAGATCCTTTTACTTGAATTTGTACTATATCTCAATTATGTATCATGTTGTTGAGCACTCCTCACGTGTAAAAATTAGGCATTATTGTACAAAATGTAATTATAAAGATGAAACTGATGTAACTCTATTATGTGATGAAATCAGTATTCAATGATATTGTACATGTTAAGTGGAACAGATGTAATCAGTTAATATCTTATGTTTATGTTATGGATGTATCTCATAGATTACTTTATTATATGTAATGTGTTGATGTGATTGTTCATTGATACTATAATTGGTTATTATAATGTTTTATGGTTTTTGCTAATTCTGATAATGGGTACTATGTAATGCAGTCGTGAACCTTAGGGGACATAGGATAACATATAGTATGTAAGCTAATGTTCATTTTCAATCATGCCACATCATGTACTTAAAAAAAAAAAAATTGTTCTATTTTTTGTTGTTAGTGTGTTGTCCTCTAGGGTTCACGGTGGGGCACTACACATGGTATCAGAGCCAAGTTTAAATACTAGGTGCTCTGGGTATATAAAAGAGTTGATTAAGTAGTCTTAGACATATAGTTCTTAAGTTTAAGTTTCCCTTGTTGACCTTGTCTAATACCCTAAAAATTTTCTTGGTGGTGATTGTGTAGGATTATGCCTAGAGTATGGGTAAGAAGTTGAGGGCGTGGTAGAGGGCATGGTGGTGGCCATGGGGCCAATCACCAAGATTCACCTCCATAGAGTTCCCATGAGTCAGATCGTGAGGAACATAAGGGTTCACAAAACAATCAGGGAGGTGTAGGATAGAATCTAAATCAACCAAGGTTCGAGGGCGTATAGTTACACCATTTACTAGAGGAGGTTCTTCTCCATCTTGGTCTGAGGTAGGAGGGTAGGAGTTAGTGATTCGAGAGAGAGGTCTCCCAGGAGGAGAGAGTTAGCTATTGAACAAGATTCCATACTAGTTGATCATATAAGGGACCTTCTTCGAGCACGTTCTCCAACATTTGATGGGACAAGTAGTGGATTAGAAGCAGAGACCTAGTTAATCAATTTGAATCAATTTTTTGCTATGCATCCATATGGTAGCAATACCAAGGAAAGGTGCACCATTATGCATCTTTGATGTTTTTCTTCCATGTGGTGGCATCTTGAGGAGAAAAAGCTCCATCTGGATATAGATTTAGTATCTTAGGAGATGCTCTTAGATAGATTCAAAGCCTGATTCTTTTCTGACTATTGGTGGCAACATCATGCAGACGAGTTTCATGAGTTGAGGAAAATGGTTATGTAAATGGAATAGTATGGGCAAAAATTCTATGAACATAAGAAGTATGTTGGAATTGCAGATGAAGAGAGCATGTTAGTACAACACTTTACAAGGGGCTTAAATGCCTACATCAATGGTGGTGTTTGGGTCTTCGAGCCAAAAACCATGAGGGAACTATGGAGAAGGCTTAGATTTCTAAGGATAATCTAGCTATGGCTCTAGGTGGACAAACGAGGTTTCAGATTGATAGTGCACCTCTAGTTGGTACTAGAACTCAGGGTGGTACATCTTAGGCTATTGTCTCCTCCAAGGGCCATCAAACACCCATTAAGGGTGAGAAACAGCAACACTCTTAGCCAAAGCATAATAATTCTCAGTCCCAACATGGTCGTAGTTGGATTTAGAAGAAGAGAGATCAGAGTTGGTAGTGAGATCAACGTGATCATTTCAATCATCCAACATAGAGTTCTCAGTCTACGATTGGTGGAGGTAGTTTTCCACAATCTAGTGTAGCTCCAAGTGATAGAGGACTTAGCAAAGGTATAGGGTGTTTCACTTGTGGTCAACATGGTCACATTGCGAGACAGTGTCCTGAGAAGGGCACACTTGGATATAGTCAGAGGCCAGCCACATCTGAGCTGATAGTAGGAGATTTAGGTAGATCACATGGGGTGTTTTCCATGGTGGATAACCGTGCACATCCAGTAGCATCGGTAGTTGACCCTCGGGGGGTGAATCATGGTCTAGGTGCGGGTCCAATGTAATCCTAGTGTTGATTCTTTTGTCTCTTGGTAGGATTTATCCTAGATGTGTATGTGTGTGTTACCCATTTTTGTTTGTAGGCTTCCAAGAGTAAGCATGGTCCTAGGGGGAGGATGTAATGCCCCTTTACTTTGACTTTGTTTGGATAGCTACTTGGTTTGTATCTAGACCTTATGATATGTTTGCTAGACTTTATGGTATTGTTGTTGGATGCTATGATACTGTTGGATGTACTTAGATATTGTGATACTTTGATAATTAGAAATGGTGACTGTTTGACAACACTATGGTGATTAGTTTGATGATATTGATGACATTATGATATCTGATGCTTCTTACTTATATCATGGTTTGAAGATTAGTTAATTTTTTATGTGAGTAGTTATGGATATGTTGTTATGTGTTTTTTGGATGTATGTGTTATCATGTTTTGACATCAATTATTATGTTGGTGAAGGGGAACAAGGTCACATCACTCACTTGCGAGTGCCCTATGACACTACGACTTTCCCTTCACGGTGTGACTAATTTTTCTCTTTATGCACATATTCAACCCTATGTTTTACTGCAGGCTACAAGTACAGGGCATCAAATCCATCTGATTATAGAGTTTGAGTGTGCCAGATCCCAATGGAGTTGTTGTTTCAGAGATAGCACTGAGTCCCCCACATCGAGCCATCGTCCTCATCCAGGATGAATTCTTGTTGTCATATCATGTCTGTAAGATCAATTTGAGTCGTTTTGTGATGTAGTGATCGTTTTACCTTCTGTTTCATCTTCCAGTCTAGTAATGCTTGAGAATATGTTCTTGGAGTTATGTTTATGTTGTGCTTGGTTTGATTATTTTATGATGATTGAAAGTAATGAAATTCAAAGACCTTTGGTATAATTTAACATAAAGATTGTTTATGATTGAAGTATTAATTTAATAAATTATTAATAAGTATTTACTTATTTTTAATAAATTAAATTTTATGATTTAAAATGAAGTATTTAAATAAATATGTTAATTCAATAGGAGAAATTAAATTAGTAAATTAAGTATAGTAATAGTTAATTAAGTACGTGAAATTACAAGAAATGATTTAAGAATTATAAAATTAAACAAAGAGAGTAATTGTGCTTAGAGGGGAAAATTAAAAGAAAAGAAAAGAAATTAAATATATGGGGGTGAGGATGTAGTTATGGGAGTGGAGAATATTAAATAAGGTAGTGGAGTTAACTACAGAGGGGCAATTGGTTTATTTTTTGGGGGAAATTATTGCATTCTGTTGTATGGAGTTTCTGCAACTGGTTATCTCGGGATTTTGAAAATTTTCAGGGGCTTTTTGAAATTAATATTAAAATTGGGGATTTGGAGGGGGGCTTGTAATATTGAGAAAATTCTAAAGGAATTTGAGGTTGCAAATTGAGAAAAATGATTTTAGCATCAATTTTCCAGCCAGCTAAATCAGGTTCTATTTTTTTTACCTTTGTTACACTTGCTTGAAATATGTTATGAGAAAGTTTTCCTAAATGAACTTGTTGGAATAACTCTGCAAAGTATTGTGTATATTTTAGTAAAATATTGCTCTCTTTTGAGTTCTAGAAAAGAATTAAGTGGTGCCACCCTGTCTTGTTCTTATAAATAGATAATTCATTCTTAAATCTTTTCTTTTGTAGGTATCTCGCAATTTTTTTAGTAGTTACTTTAACTCCTGAGTCATGCAGCTCGATGGACACTACACCTCAAAATTCCTTTAGCTTCTTATCATTTGATGGTCTAATATAGAGGTCGATGGCCCTAGTTTTAAGTTGTATAAGGGTGGATTACTAAATCACCTTCATGTGTTTCTCTAAAGTATCATCTGGGTAGCGTTCATCTTTGCTCAATTAATAATTAGGTGCTCTGTAGAAGTCCTTTACCTTGGCTGAGGCTTTATGCTCTCTCATCACTTCTTTGATGTCAATTTAAGTTTGATATCAATGTTTATTTTATTGTTGGATAAATTAGATTCATATTAGTATCTGTGGTTCAGTGAAATCCGTATTGACTGCATTTTAATTGCATGCATCCTCTTCTATTTGTTGTTCTTGGAAATACAAAGAATTCATTATTGGTATAGTATCTGAGTCTAATTAACTTGTCACAATAAAAATATTATCTTGAGTAATTATAAACCATATGATGTAGTTTGTATACTAGTTGTTACTCATCTAAGGACTCCCTACTCTACATTCAAATCTTGTAATCTTCTTTATGTCATATCTCTTGCCCGTGGTCATTGGAAACAAACTCAAGTTTGATATATCTATTATCATATAGTTTACTACAAGTTTCCTTTGGCATTATCTTTTTACATAGTTATCTACAAGTCTTGCTTTGCCCTATAAGCCTTAATTGGCATTCGAGAGCCTTATCTTGCATTTATTAATGTGTTGGTTATGCATCTCACCTCCTATAGTTCTCCTATAGTATTCATTGTATGTTATTTGTGAGTGATGTTGTAGTTTTATTTTCATAAAATCATTGGTTCTTTGTTTGTGGTGCTGCCACAAGGAAACTGGTAATATTCTTTGCAAGGAATATTGAATCCCAAACAAATTTTGATCATGCATTTTTCCTTCCTGATGAATGAGATATAATCATGTTCAGCTCAGATAGGAAATTCTTTTGACCAAAGTGAATAAAATAGCTATATACATGTGCTTACATTTGTTTCGATGATTCATGTACATGGTAGAATGTGTGGCCACTAAGATGTAGTAAATTAGTATAGTCGGCGGTTAACATAATAACTTCATTACTGCACACATATATATACACACACACATATATATATATAAATGTGTGTATATATATATACACACACATTTATATATATATATACACACACATTTATATAAATATATATATATATATAAATGTGTGTGTATATATATACACACATATATACATATATATAGATATATATATATATATAAGTTTCTAACTTTATACTTATACACAACTTTACATGCATATTCTGAGGGCACTGTCTATCTGTAAAATGTTATAGCAATGAGTTTTATTATATCATTATACATAAGTATTATATACATATATATATGAGCAAGGTAATAATATATGTTTCGTAATAGCATTAGCATAAGAAATATTATTGTGGTAAAATGATGCTTGCATTTGCTTTGTGTGCTTGGGAAAAGTTGTCATTATTATATATAATGGTATTTAACTAAAGAAAAACATTAAGTATAATTAGATTAAAATAATTGTCACTAAATAAACAAATAGTGTTGTGGAAAGATATTAGTGTTGTGGAAAGATATTATTTTAGTCTTAAGTGGACTTTTATCTAAACGAAGTAATTACTTTAAAAACCCACTCTTGATCTTGTGTTTTATTGATGGACTTTTTAGTAAGAAATGTCGGTGGTTAAGGTTTTGGAAATAATTGCACGGTGATGATTTTTGTGTAATTATCTTTGAAATGAACCTTAGAGGTTTCCAAAGGCTAGGATTATTTGTTCTCTTGATGGATTTATTTGTTAACTTGATATGGGAAAACTTTATCTTGATTGTGTATATGATGGTCGTTTACCTTGCACATTATATTTTCCTATGTGACTGATTTTATGGACTTTGTGAGTGGGAAGGGTAATGCCTCACTTTTTTCTTTGCTTGAACCTTGAGTATGTGCAAGTGGTATTATTTTCAGTTTCATTGGGTTGCTTGTTGTCAGTAGGGGAGTGGCTCTCAGTGGGGGCCCGACACACAAAGGGGCACCAGGGTAACTCACTGAGGGTTTAATCAAGTGATAACCTAAAAAGAATTAAGGAGCTTGGGTAGTACTCACATTAATGAAGATAATGGATTTCTCTCTCATGGCTCAAGCACTTGTTTAGGCTTGAGGTGAGATGGGAAGGCCTGGAATGGCAAGGTCAAATACCTAGTCCGACTGCAAGGTATGTTGAACCGCATAGTTTTTATGGGGGTTTGGCGGCTAGTAGAGGTAGCTAGGGTAACCCAGGATGGGGGTCTAGTAGTCTAGGAAGGTTACGCCAGGGTAACCCATAAAAAATTATGTGATGACACTCCTCCTATGAAAACTGAGTATCCTCTTGATATTTGTCTCTCTTTGATGTGGTATGCCTCTGGAAGTGGAGTTATGTCAATTAATGTTGATTTGTACTTGATCATTTTTGTTTTGTCATCCTTGTGTAGTCTGTTGTCCTTTTTCTATTAGTGATGGTGGGGCCCTTGCTACCTCCTAGTACTGGGGTGGACCTTTGGGTCCACACAATTGGGTGTAACGTGTTTCTTCCTCCATTGGGTTCCCTTCCCTTGTACGTGTAGCTATAAAGATGAAACCGGTGTAACTCTATTATGTCATCAAATAAATATTCAATGATATTGTACATGTTAAGTGGAACGGATGTAATCAGTTAATCTCTTATGTTTATGTTATGGATGTATCTCATAGATTACTTGATTATATGTAATGTGTAGATGTGATTGTTAATTGATACTAGAATTGGTTATTATAATGTTTTATGGTTTTTGTTAATTTTGATAAAGGGTACTATGTAATGTAGTCGTGAACCTAAGGGGACATAGGATGACATATAGTATGTAAGTTGATGTTCATTTTCAATTGTGCAACATCACACTTTAAAAAAAATTGTTCTATTTTTTGTTGTTAGTGTGTTGTCCTCTAGGGTTTGCAGCGGGGTGTTACAATTCATCAACATAAAACTTATATTTCTTCCTCCTCTTTAACTAATAAAATACAATATTTTAAATAGAGTTTTGGGTGCCTCTTCTGGAAGATTTTTATACTTGATAAATAAAGCCTTCTCTGCATAGGATTCATTCTCAAGAGATTCTTAATTCTTATTTGAATACTAGCACTTCAAATATTTATCATTGGAGACTCTACTTAAATTGTTTTTTAGGATATGGCATGGTTTGATTATAAGATGGGTAAATCAATGGTGTATTGTGTATTGATTTTTAGGGATCATAAATATAATTATTGTTGGATAGGATCCCTTTAATATTGGCCACCTCCTAGACTATTGCATGTAGTCACTCCTCCACCTCTTCAATAGTTTCCAAACATGCCAAAAATTAAAATTCAAACCTTAATGGGAAAAAAAAATCTATGACATGGGACAAATTATAAAAATTAATGTTTAATCCTCCTTATGTTTCTCTCAAATGTAATTCTTCCTCAATTCCTTTTTCAATTTCTTGTCTTAAATATTTTTATAAATGTTCAAGAGACAAACATTAATATGGAAATTCTCTACAACCCCAACAAAATCCCATCCTAGAACATTTTTAATGTCATTGGTGATATCTCTACCTTATAAGAATAATACCATGTTATCCTAGTAATCTATTATTTCTGCCAATAAATCCATTTAGAAAATCTCTCCAACCAAACAAATGTGGAGTTCAATTTTTATCTAAATAAAAAAGGTAGAGTGGGTAGATGGAAAATAACAAGTGTAGGTAGAGAAGCTAGATATTTTGGCATGAATAAATCCTAGGAATCCAATTATATAACCTTTAATTATCATCCCACTACAGGTTATTAATGGAATGGAGGGGAAAAAATCATTTAAGGAGTTACATGCCACATGATTGTATGATCTAGAAAGATTTTCATATAATTTCCAATTATTAAATCATTCATGTTATAAATCCCTTGATTTGAAAAGAAACATGTTGTCTTGTTTCCTTCATGGTAGCAACATAGTTAGAGAATAATTTTAGTGAATCAAGGATTTCCCATGCCTCATATAGTATGATATTTTTCTTCTAATTGATCAATTATATTTTCATGATGGGTATCTGCAGGATCGTGATGGGCCAAAAAGTGGTGACATGATGGGTATGTGTAGGGTATGTGGTTGACGACTTTTTTTTACCCAAAATTGATGAAATGAAAAGGGTTTTTAAAGGAGAATCTCAACTTTCCACCAATATAAATTATTCTTTACTTTCAATTTAATAAATAATTATTATTCATTTTCTATTTGAATTATGACTAAAGTCCTTATTGATAGGCTGATTGAAAAACATCTATAGCTTTCAAATGGTATCACATTTTTTGCATCCAAAACATGTGTCACATTCTATGCTTCACATACTATAGGATTAAAAAAAAAAAATGAATTTCATGAAGTTTTGACCAAGTTAAGGTGGTTAGACATAAGATTTTTATATTTTTAAAAGTTGTAATAAAAAATCATAATTAATTATTTGCTTGGAAAAAAATTACAAAAAAATATGCATCACATCGAGACATGAGTCCTCTACTTATATCTAAAATCTTATAAAAAATATTATCATTTTATTATGGTTAGGTGGTTAGACAGACACCTACTTCTTATTTTTTCCCGAAATTTAAGTACTACTGCATTGAAATTTCAAATTTTCACCAAATAGATTTTTTTTTAAAATAAACCTAGTAGTTTAGAAACTACATTCAATTTGCTATAGATTCTATTCTTACATATTTTTTAAATAATATAGATGACTTTGATAGGCTGTCATTAGGTCCCATTACTTTAGAATATAAAATTCAATTTGTCGACCGAGTAGTGTTCAAGGAAATTTGCAATAGAAGAAGTCTGGAGTATCTCCCTCAAGTTTTCTAACTTTTAAGAACAACTTAATATTAATTCTAACTTCAAACTGTCTAACTATAGAATTGTAAAGCAATTTATTCCTAAGAAAACAAGAAATGTTTGAACTGAAAGCATAAGGAAACTAATTTAGAAAGCATGATAACTAAATTAAAAAGTACAGAAACGACTAAACTAAGAAGCTAAAAAATTATAAAAGCAGAAAAACTTATAACAATCCATAAAACATCTTCTTAACAATAAAGATTCTAAAAGTTAATAACAGAAACTACAGAAGTGAAAAGCAACAAATACTTCAGAACTAAAATTTCATAACAGTAAATTTAATAATTCTCTACAGAACAACAACATAATAAAAGAAAACACTTATCTACTTAAGTCATCTCCCGTCGAGTAGCCAGCTCGTGGGTTATTACGTTCATTCTCAGCTCACATTCATAGTTATTTCATAAATGCTTATATCAACCGTAATTATCATCCATAACTCATAACTCAAAATTTTTAGATAACAATCTGTTTATTCATAAACTTCGAAAAAAATTTGACAATATAACATTACTTTTTCACTGTATATCTTACTTCTAGAGATCATGTCTTTTATAGAGAAACTGTAACTACATCCTATATTTCAGATGGTATGGATAACCATTGAAAATATCTAAAAAAGGTCCAAGAATAACTTGTATGTCTTTAAAAACCTATTACACAGTATTTAAGAGGCTCAAGTCGAGCCATAGTCTTTAACTCAAAGGATAACAGAAATTACAACTTTAATAATAACTATATCTACGGTCCATCACCCTAAAGTTCTGAAGCATAATTCCAGCTTATATCTTCAACCTGTTTTGGAGCACGTGTTGGCTGGATGCTTCTAATATGCAACTTGATTGACCGATTATTATCTACAAAACACTTAAAATAACCCATTAAATCTATATTGGAAAAATACTTGAAGAAATTAAAAGAAATAAAGTTTATACAATTTCTCACTAAAAATTAAGCAATTATTTCTCCTAAAATTTAATTAATTGGAAGAGAATAGAGATTTGCATGTATGAACTAGGTATTTATGGTATTATAATGATGAGGTTATTTTTACCTCGTCAGACTTATTCAAATTTTTATGTCAAGTTGCCTAACTCTAATTTCTCTAATTTTTTTGCCACTTAAGGGCCTGTTTTTTCCATGATGATCCTACACATACCCTGATGCTAAATATAGTTTCTATTGAATATCCTTCAATGATGACTAAATCGATTTTACATGACCACCAATGTTAAGTAATGATGTTTTCCCTTTATTACTAGTTCTAGGAAATAAATCTTAGATGCAACCTTTATTAAGATTTTTTAATTCTTTAATGGCACATTTTCTACTAGAGTGCCCTAGGTTTCCCCTCAAAGAACCATCAAAATTAACCTTTCACCTAGTTTCTTATGGAGGAATCCATCTAATATGATCTCTAGAAGGGTAATATTTGAACCTAAGAATTATAAATTGATAAATATATTAAATTAAATAAGTAAAATGTTTATAAAATTAAATAAAATAGTTAAAATGATTTTATGAAAAACTATGATAGATGTTGAATGTTTTTTTGTTAATGGTATGAAAATATTATTGATGATTAGATGAATTATTTGAACTAGTGAATGCTCTATTTGTCATCCCAAGTATCATTCATTACTAGTGATATTATCTTACATATACAAATCTAATCTAAGATGCATATTTTGTATGTGTGCAACCTATATGTTCAATATATATGCTAATTTTTAGAATCTACAATTTACCTCACCTTGATGTTAATTATCTATTACTACATAAATATTGATTCTTTTGCTTTTTGGTTTGCATGTGGTAAGGATAATTACTCTATTGTGTCAAACCATGTAAGGATACTAGGATAATGACTAGATAAAGAATTAATAATAAGACTTTGAAACATGCTTTGACCTAGTCCTATCTATCCTTTGATAAATATGTGACATTTTTCAATGCAACATTACATAAAAATAAATCAATTAACTTTAAATATACATTTTGGAAAGATTTAGCTTGAAACTTCTATACTTGAAATGTGAAACATATTTTATCTTAAATAGTTTGAACACTAGACCTTATCTCTAATCTATATGTGTTCTTTCAAATCTCAAGCTAATTTAGAACTTGTTGACCCTTGTGATTTACTTATGTGGATCATATATTTAAGATCATTTTATATATTTAAATGTATTGTTAGAAATTTCTACATTTTGGTTCAAAATGAGTTCGTGCATGACTTTGAATTATGTAAATTTAAAGATTTATTAATATTTCAAATTGATTTACTTGATGCACAAACTTGTTTAGCAATATATGTATCTAAGTTACATTAAATTTATTGAATGTATGTATGCACTTGAGAAATATTATCTAGGTATCTAGTGTTCATGTTTAATACATTTTATATCATGTTCACAATTGTAAATTTAGAACTATTTTAGATTTATATTCCCTAGATCTAGATATATTATTTACCAAGGTCTCATTGCTCCTTTAGGTGTACATACATATCACATGGAAAATGCACCTGTTCCACCTCCGCAAACACTATTTGCAAATACTAATAGTGAGATTAGGATATTGAGAGAGTCATTAACAGATGGTACAAACACATGCATATATTTAGAAGTTTCCATGTCCATATTACAAATTCTAGAACAAATAAGACATGAACTTGGGCATAATAGTGCATATTCCACTGGTAGAGTAACTGCTATTATTTCCCACATGCAGGAAGAAGTACATGGTGAGGTTCCCTACAAACAAATACATGATATTGTGACAAAAGAAATGATTAAAAACACTTGTTTTCCATTCTATCAAAATAAACGTAAGGTGAGGGGATACTAGGTCACCAAATGTGTGGATCGTGTTATGGCCTGATTGATCTACCCATGATTTCTTATAACACATGGTCAATATCCAAAAAATGACCAACTTCCATTATATTTTTTTTATCAATTGTATGTTGAGGTCCGTTTGGGCCTCAAATTTGACTAACTAGACATTCCACCTTATGTTGGTTAGGGGTGTGGTAGGATTGTTGATAGGCCCACCTATCATTGAGAAAATAGACCAACCCCAATGTTTGGGGAATTAGTTGGTGGTAGGTATCCTAATCTCACCCTAGCTCTACCCCCCTTAGCGGATTAAGTTGTTGTTGCTTCCCAAAAGGGAGCAATTGACAGTGTAGGTGAAATTGCAGCTGTGACCACTAGGATATCTATTGATCGTGTGGGTTAGTATTGGATTTCTAGACATTCATGATCCACACCATTTGCAACATAGCACAAAAATATGGATCCTTTTACAATGATCAGCATCCCTACACCCACACATCTCGATGGACTTACAAGAGATATGGCATGCAGGACTATGCATTGTTTGGCTAAGGACCTCTTGGAGGCATATGCCTTCATCGCATTAGACTATGGGATCACTATAGAGCAGGTCATAGGTCATTTGGATTTAGGAGTTCATTCACATCTAGGATCTCATCACTCTTAGCCCAACACTAGTGTACACCAAGATCCACCTATAGATAATTCGACTGCTACATAGACTATGGGTTTTATGGATTTGTTGACTAGTCCTGGTTCGTCATCGTTGATGCCATTTCAGCTACATAGTCCCCTTCACTCATCATTTTTTCCACGACATGCAATGACTCAAATGGATGTAGATCTTGACATGCCGCTTGAGCATTTGGTTGATTTGGTGGAGAAAACCATTACAAAGGACTTAGATCATCTGATACCAAATGATGTGCATGTGCATGTTTCAATTCTTTTTTTTAATTATTTTCAAATTTTAGTTTTAAATAGATATTCATGTAATATATATGTATATATATTGTAGATGGACATACCTCATGTTACTCCTAGCTTTGGTTCAGATCATGTATGTTAACATGACTCTGTGGATGATTCTACTACTAGTGGACATCTGAGTTTTAAATTTTTATATATACACATGTATATGTACATGCATTGTTGGACTTGTCGTTGCACCAAAAGATTGACCTGTCAATGCTTGATACAAGCTTCAGTTAAAAACCACAGGAGGCGGTTAGACCATGTCACAAACCCAAGTGCTAGTGTTGTAAGGAAGACCAAGGGTCACACCTTGCAACAATCCCCCCCAGCACAAGTGTCAGGTTTGAACCTGTGACTAGCTCTGATACCAATTGTTGGACTTTTCGTTGCACCAAAAGATCGACCTGTCAATGCCCAATACAAGCTTCAGTTAAGAACCATAGGAGGCAGTTAGACCATGTCACAAACCCAGGCGCTAGTGTTGTAAGGAAGACCAAGGGTCACACCTTTCAACATGCATATGTATGCATACATCTAGATAGATATTTAAAAATGCATGTACATTCTTAAATAAATTTCATTAAATTTATAATATATTATATGTATTTAACACATTGTGTACACAATTTTATCTGCAAGGCTTTGCACATCCATTAGAGCAAGGTTCTCATTCAGATGATTGTTCAACTAGGAGTCAACATTCATATTAGGCTGCACTAGATTTATGAGTTTTTTAACATTATATATGACTTGGGCTACATATTTTATGATCTCTAGTACATACACATTTTCATATATTTATATGTTTATTTTCTTATATGATATACATACACATTTTCTTATGTAACTTATATGTTTGTTTTGATTCAATTTGTACGTGCATGTACCTATATTTTCTTATAATTTTTATGTTTATGTTCATCTATCTACATGTGCATGTGTTTTCTTATGTTTAAATGTTTATACATTAATCTACATGTGTACATGTACATGTTTAGTACACTAGTCAAGAGTGTTTATACAATCTATGTTTATATGTTAACACAAATCTATGGAAAAGTTGCTATAACTATTGGTGGAAAGAACAAGATTGGGGATGTACTCTATGTAAAAATACTGAAGAATAATCTCCTCGATTTCAATCAAATGTGCAGTAAAGGATACAATCTTATATTTCATGACAAAAGTTGTGAAATCAAGAAGTGGGAAGATTGGTTGTAGAAGGAACTAGGACATATGGAAATGTCTATCATCTAAAGGAAGCAATTTGAAGAACTTGTTTATTGGCTCAATCTGGTGAGTGTTGGTTGTGGCATAAGAGAATGGAACACATTAACTTAGAAAACCTAGTGAGGATTAGTTCTACCTAGGCAGTGAGAGGCATGCCTAAAATAGCAAAGCCTACAAACATTCTATCAATAAAGAATGTCAAATGGGGAAGTAGATAAGAACAAATTTTAAAAGCGAGGAGTATACTTCTACAAAGCTATTGGAGCTAATCCATATTGATCTATGTAGACCTACAAGGGAAAGGACTCAATAAGGTGAAAGGTATTGCATGCTACTTATTGATGATTACTCTAAAATGACTTTGGTTACATTCTTAAGAAAAAAGTTAGAATCTTTTGATAAGTTTGAGGTTTTCAAAGCTATAGTTTAGAATGAAATGAATGATAAGATTAAATGCTTAAGATAAAATACAGGAGGTGAATTTACTTCAAACGAGTTTAAAAAGTTTTGTGAAAATCATGGTATTAGAAGACAATTGTCTGCTCCTAGAACCCCTCAGCAGAATGGGGTAGAGGAAAATAAAAATAGGATTATGCAAGAGATGGCTACAGAAATGGTGAAAGATGCGGATTTACTTGATATATTGTGGAAGGATGTAGTTCATATTGTCATATATCTTCTTAATATAATGTGATTGAGAGTCAACAACAATAAGAAACCTTATGAGCTATGGTATAAAAGGCCTCCCACTATTAGACATTTTAGAATCTTTGGTAGAAAATGCTATATCATAAGAGATGAGGAAGACCTTGGAAAGTTTGATTCAAGATGTGATGAAGGAATCTTTATTGGTTATTCAACTAGGAGAAAGGCTTACAAATGCTACAACAAAAGGTTGGGAAAGATGATTGAAAGTATAAATGTTAAAGTGGATGAAGATTAGTGTCAAATCTCACAATAACCAGAGGTTTTTGGACCTTATTTACTTCCCTAGATTGAAGAAGAAGAAGAGGTAAAAGAAGAAAAGTAACAAGAATCAGAAATGACTCATAATACCCTACCAAAGTATGTCTAATTAAATCATTTAGTAGGTTAGATAACTGGGGACAAGAATGAAGGTGTGCTAACCAAGATAAGGCTTGCAAGAGCAAATGATCAAGTGAATCTATGTTTATTATCAAAAGTTGAGGCCAAATCCTTTGCTAATGCTAGAAAATATGAATATTGGATAAAGGGAATGGAATAAAATTTGGATCAGATAGAGAAAAATAAGACTTGGGAATTGGTTCCCAAAATAGTTGGCAAGAATGTTATAGGAACAAAGTGGGTGTTTTAGAACAAACTAAATGAAGAAGGATATGTTGTAAGGAACAAGGCAAGATTGGTATGTAAATGTTATTGAAAATTTGAAGGAATTTATTTTGAGGAGACTTTTTCTCTGGTAGCCAAAATGGAGGCAATTAGGATGTTTCTTGCCTCTTTTTCTCACAATAATTTCAAAGTCTATTAGATGGATGTCAAGTATGTGTTTTTGAATGGTGATTTAGAGAAGGAAGTATACATTAAGAAATCAAATGGTTTTTAGCTATCAGAAGATCCAGACTTGGTGTGCAGACTGAATAAAGATTTGTATGGTCTCAAACAAGCTCCTAGAGCTTGGTATGCTAGATTAGATAAGTATTTACTTTAGCAAGGTTTTAGGAAAGGTACTACAGATAGCAATCTTTATATTAAAATTGATAAACACCAAATTTTTATAGTAGTTGTGTATGTTGATGACATCATCTTTGGCAGAGATGATAATATGTGTAAGAAGTTTGCAAAAGAGATGCAAAAAGAGTTTGAAATGTCTATCATTAGTGAGTTGTCCTTCTTCCTTGGGCTTCAAATTGTTTAGCAAAATAATGGTACCTTTATTTCTAGGGCTAAGTATGTTAAAGAGATGTTAAAAAATTTGGCATGGAGGATTCCAAACCAGTTATTACCCCTATGGTTACTAGTTGTCACTTGAGAAAGACTGATGAGTCTTCGGAGGTTGATCGGACACTTTATGAGTCTACAATTGGAGGAGTCTTTGTATTTGGTCGCTTCTAGACCTAATATTATGCATGTCATATGTTTGGTTACCATGTTTCCAGCTAATCCTAAGAAAACTCATGAGAAGGCAATAAAAATAATACACAAATATCTAAAAGGGGCTCTAGATTATGGCTTATGGTATAAAAAGGACAATAACTTTTCCTTGAGTTCCTATACTAATGAAAATTGGGTAGGATGTGTGGATGACTAGAGAAGTACCAATGGAAGTGCATTCCTTTTGGGAGATAGATTGGTCTATTGGCTCAATAAAAGGCAAGAATTAGTTTTTTTATCCACAACAAAAGCTAAATACATTGTTGCAGCATCTTACTACACCCAAGTGCTTTAGATGTTCAAAGAAAACTCTGAAGCATATAAATGTGGTGTTTGATGAGCCTATTCATATACTATGTGATAACACCGATGCTATAAATATTTCCAAGAATTCGATGATGCATTCAAGAACCAAATACATTTCTATCTAGTATCATTTTCTAAGAGAGAAGGTTGTAGAACAAGAAGTTGAACTAGAGTACGTGCCTACAAAGGATCAGATTGTAGATATATTCACTAAGGCTCTTTCAAAAGATACTTTTGAGTATCTTCGACAGAAGTTAGGGTTATTGCCCCTCCTTGTTCTAACTAGATGCATAGATGGTGCATCTATCTAGGGGGAAATTCAAGTCATATCCTTTTCTCCTAGATTGATGTGGGCTACCTCTCAGGGGGAGTTAGTATTTAGTTGGTTATTTCTCTCAAGGGGAGCATCAATGAATGAGTTGTTTTTTATTGAAGATATTTTTCCCTTTTTTCCTTGATGTCAAAGGGGGATAATGTTTAGATGTTTGTTTCCATTTGTAGACACTTATATTTGTCCAAATTTTCCCTCTTTGTCTAAATACCCTCTCATTAGCATTAATTAAGTAATATTGTTATTATTTAATTAATACCCTTAAATCATCTAAACCCCTAAGGTATTCTATTAATAATTAAATACCTTACCCCTTTCATCAAATGAATTAAATAAATATGACATTTATTTAATTCCCCACATGTCACATCCCTTCCTTAATATTAATCAACCTCCTAATTCCATCATCAGGAATGTGCACATGCCTAATCCTTGATTAGGAATGTGCGCATGCCTAATCCTTGATTAGGAATGTGCGCATGCCTAATCCTTGATTAGGAATGTGCGCATGCCTAATCCTTGATTAGGAATGTGCGCATGCCTAATCCTTGATTAGGAATGTGCGCATGCCTAATCCTTGATTAGGAATGTGCGCATGCCTAATCCTTGATTAGGAATGTGCGCATGCCTAATCCTTGATTAGGAATGTGCGCATGCCTAATCCTTGATTAGGAATGTGCGCATGCCTAATCCTTGATTAGGAATGTGCGCATGCCTAATCCTTGATTAGGATGTGTCACAGCCTCCAACTTTTGCAAGTTGGCCCCTAATCTCTCTTAGCCACCTAACCCTCCTCTAATCCTTCATTAAATAGCCTAATCAACCTCCCAAGGAATTTTTAATTCCTTTTATTCTTCTAGGGAATTTTTTTTTCTCTTCCCATGTGATCTTTGACTTGTCACACCAAATCACATGTGGACTCTTCCCCATGTAATCTTTGACTTGTCACATCAAGTCACATGTGGAAAAGTGCTTCCCTTTTTGGAACCTTGTCTTGTCCATGGGATTCTTCCAAGCATGTGAATTTTTAATTCACATTTATTTTCTCAACTACTTTTCTCTTCCCCATAGAGATTTTTGAGGAATACTAAAATTCCTCTCATGTCACTTTCCAACCATTTGGGAACAAGAGCTTTCCTTTTAAGAAAATTCTCTCATCTCCCAATCTACTTTCAAGGTACATGTCCTTCTTCCACATCACATGTCCTTCTTCCACCTCACTTACACCTCATCACATCCTTGGCCATTTCACCTTCCACATGTCAAGATGTGAGGGCTTGTGAGTCATCAACTCACCATATCCCTACATCTTGGAAATGATGGCTCAATCTCAACCATTGAATTCTCTAGAGAATTCAAATTCTTTTATAAATACCCCCTCTTTTCTCTCATTTAGAAAACCTTATGCATTTGATACCAAACTCTTGTCATTTTGTCATTTGAACCATACTTAGCCAACTTGCATATTTTTCCTTCATCATAGCACTTGAATCCATCATTATCACACTTTCAAGCTCATCTTGCATCTTCATCTCATTTGTCATCCAAGGAACATACACAACATCGAAGATCGAAGAGCCAACTAAGGAACAACTTGACAAGGTATAATCATTTCATTATATCTTATTTGTTCAAGTTCAACATTTTTCCCAATCTTGAGGTGTTAGGTGTTCTTTGTTATTTCTTGCATTCTTGTTGTTGTTGCACATTTAGGAACAAGGATTTTCACCTGGTCACATTTCTGGCACACCCAGTGGGATCCACAAATGGGTCTCTCACTCTCAAGTTTTCTGTTGTTTCACTATTTTGTTTGTTCAGGTTGCAGAGAGGACCCACCCTTGCAGAGGAGCAGACCTACCCACCCAGGGGTGGACCTGCCCAAATAGAGGGGCGAACCAGCCCAAAACAACATTTTCCAAAAGGTAAAAATTGCATTTTAATCATTGTTTTGAATATTTTTGACCTTCTAATGTGTGTTGTTGGTGTCTGTGCAAGGATTTGATTAGATTTTGGTGGAAAACAAAAAAAAATTATTAACAAATTTCTTGCAGGGAAATCCATTCTTAAAGCATTTATCAGCTACTTGTTATCATTTTTCATCAGTTTAGGCACATAGTTTAACTAGGGGGGTCAAATTTACTTTGTATGTCATGTTTGTGGTAGGCTATTGATGTATCCAATCCCCTTATGCCATTTGGTGATCCTAGGTGATGAGAAATCATAGCTTACCAAGTCCTTTGAGTCACCTTTTTGCTCTTTCTTAGGGGACCTGCTTGGGGATTTCATCACCCCAAGGGATGATCCCAATCATGTGTACCAGTGGGACATAGAAAGGGGGGAGAGCCAAAGTTTTACCCCAATCCGGTCATGTCGTTATTGGCGAAGCGTCAAGATGACGTGAAGAGTTGGTCTAAGCCTTTAGTATCTCACTAAGGTTCTCGACTCACACTTGTGACAGAATGGTGTTCACAGTTTGGGCCTCACGTACCAAGTGTATATCGAGGACTCCCTAGCCACCTTGTTTATTTTAGATAGAGGACTTTTTTTGCCATACCCATTCTACTAATCTTAGGATTATGTTGTTTGAACCATTTTCTTTGTGCAAAACCAATGATTTTTTGTTCAGTCCAGTCAACCTTATCCTCTAATTGTTATTTGTTATGTTTTGGGTCCTTTTCCATAGTTGTTTTTGCAAAAATCAAGTTCAAGCTTGTGTAGAGGGGTGGACCTACCCTACCAGGGGTGAACCTACCCTTTGTCTTCGCCCTTTTTCAACCTATTTTTGTCAGATTTTCCCAACTTTTTAACAAACAGGCATACCTACCCTAGTAGGGGTGTGCCTTCCCTAGTAGGGGAGGACCTGCCATTATAGGGGTGGACCTGCCCTTGGATAGGCATACTTGTCCCTTGAACAATCAATTTTATCGCCCGTTTCATCATTTTGAGCACCCATTTCATCATTGTGAGTGCCCATTTCATCATTTTGATCACTCATTTACCTATTCCGAACATTTGTACATCTATTCCGAGAATCCATTCCATATCCCAAACATTCATCCCCTCAATCTAAGCATCCATTTCTTCATTTCGTGCACCCGTTTACCTGTCCCACACAACTTTTTTTGCCCATTTTTCACTAGACAAGCGTACCTACCCTAGTAGGGGCATACCTGCCCTATTAGGGGCAGACCTACCCTTGTAGGGGTGGACCCACCCTTCAAACAACTATTTTTGTCCTCCATTCAATTATTGCAAGTTTTGTTCCTTTGTTCTGACTAACTGTTTTCCCATTCTGAGTGACTATTCACCCATTCCAAGCATTTGTTTCCCCATTCTAAAGGTCAATCTCCCTGATCGAACATCCATTTACTTGTTCCAAGTCTTCATCCTATCGTTTTGAGACTTCATTTTCCTGTTCTGAGTGGTCGTTTCCCTATTCTAGGAATCCATCAACATTTTCCATAAGTCATCATTTCATTCACCAAACCACATAGGTGCTTCTTAGAACATCATTAGAGTCCATATCTATCATCAAATCATCCATCCTAATCACCTAGGCTTTGTTTTAAGGGTTTTGATTTTTATGTAAAAACTTCTGGAGGCCATATCTTTTGACTCATGTGTCCGATTGGGCTGAAATATTATGGGTGGTTGACTCTGAGTCAGTTTACCCCCATTTTGGCACATTTTTTGAGGCCTCAAACTTTCATCTTGACCCTAAAAATCATAATTTAGAAAAAAAAATTAGTTTTTGAAAAATCATTTTCGTTAACTACTTAGAATCCCTGTCTCAAATTTGGGATGTTAGTTGACAATTCATCCTCTCTTAGTTTTGGGTAGTTTCTGGGAAAAAAGTGGACTCTCAAAGGTATGCCTGTGAAGTTTCCTAAAATGGCAAAATTTGACAATTTTTGAAAACTACCAAATCTAGAAAAATTTGATTGTCAACACCTTACGTCCTCTAGTTAAATCCCCTAAACTTGGTATAGAATCAATCCCATCACATCCTCCAACCATCCTAATTTGAGCTTCAATCCAATCCTAATATGAGCTTTAATCTACTCCCAATCTAAGCTTTAACCAAAGTCCCAATTTGCACTTGCCCTACCTTGGGTGAACCTGCCCCTCAAATAGCTAATTTCACCCTTCGTTCGGTCATTTCGGGCACCGTTCTTCACATCTCGAGCATTCTCCACCTTGTTATGAGTATCCTTTCATCCATTCCAAGAGTCAATATCCCAATCTGAGCATTCATCCATCCATTTTGATCAATAGTTTACTCATTTCAAGCTTTCATTCATCTATTTTGAACATTCATTCACCCTTTCTGATCATTTTTTCACTCATTCTAAGTAAACGTTCATCCATTTCGAATCTCCTTCTATCATTTCAAACTCTCGTTCAGCCGTTCTATTCATTTGTTTACTTATTCTGAGTGATCTTTCATTCATTTTGAGCTTTTGTCTCCTCATTCTGAGAGTCGTTCATTCATTCTTAGCACTCATTTACTCGAGTGGTTGTTCATCCCTCTCGATCATTCATTTACTCGTTCTAAGTAATCATTCATTCATTTTGAACCTTCATCTTCTCATTCTGAGAAACATTCATCTGTTGTGAGCAATCGTTTACTCATTCTGAGTAGTCGTTCATTCCTCTCGATCATTCATGTACTCATTCTGAGTAATCTTTCATCTATTCTGAACCTCCTTCTTTCATTCTGAGTAGTCATTCATCCATTTCTATCATCCATTTCCCCAATTAGTTCATCTTTTTCCCCATTCAAATCTCCTGAACTTTGTTTCAGGTCATTATCCGAATTGACCTAGGTGTCTGAATTGATCATCATCCTCAAACATCTACTTAGGATTGTCATCCATCCTGAGTTAATCATCATCATTGGCCCAATCAATCCGCTTTCAATCTCAAAGTGAATTTGGTGTTACAATCATCTATTTATCCTTTAATCCAATCAATAAGTATCCTAAGTCACCTAGGGTAATCTCTGAACGGGGTGTTCCAATCCCTTTCGATCCATCATTCGATCTTATCAATCATCAATCAAACTTATCCAATCCAATCCAATCCCATCATTATCCAATCACCTTGGACCCAATCAATCTACTTCCATCTCGAATCATATTTGATGTTGAGATCATCCTTTGGTAATCAAATCTGATCATCAAAATCAATCCCATCGCATCATCTGATCATCCCAATCTAAGCTTTAATCCAATCTCGATCTAAGCTTGATCTAAATCCCAATTTGAGCTTTAGTCTATTTCCATCCAAAATCGTTGATCCATCCTATTTATCCTTTTATCATCATGAATCCTTATCCTCCACCAATAGTAGTCAAGGTAAACCCTAATTACGTTGACAACAATAACGAAACTCTTGTCGATCAAGGGGAGTATGACATAGATCCCCTTGACGTTGTCATCGCTAGTAAGATTTCTCCACCCATTTTCCAAAATCCAATTACTCCTCCAAGCTATCCCATTATTTCTTCATCCATTCCTAGCCACGCTCCTTATGCCACCTTTGACAAGGAATCTCCAATATCTCCCTTGTCTGCATATTTTTCATGTCCTTCATCTGCATCACCCTCTTATCCTAATCTGCCATCCCAATACTCCTATTACACTCCCTCATCCATGTCTCACTATCCTAATCCTCCATACCAATCAACCTATCCTAATCCTACATCCACACCTTTTTATCTTAATCCTACACACCCATCAACTTACCCTAATCCAACATACGCATCTCCCTATATTAATCCAACACCCGCATCTTCCCATCCTAATCTACCATCCCAATACCCTTACTATAATCCATCAACTGTATCCTCTTGTCCTAATCCATTGTCCATGTCCTATTTTAATTCACCATTCCAATATCCCTAGCTCAATCCTCCATCTACTCCCAGTCCTATATCCAATCCCATTCCCCCATCTAATCCTAGTCCACCAATCCATAGTCCTAATCCCCCACCAATCCATAATCCTTCATCCACTCCTACCACACCATCTCAGCCTAGAGTATGCAATTTTCTCACTCCAGAAGTTCTCCAAGGACTTATGACAAAGAAGATATCCCCAACTCCACACCTTGAGGTCGTGGAACCATGCAGTCCCAATCCATCATCCATGGTCATTAGAGATGAGACCCTTCTCTGTACCACACCTATCATTTTTGTTACCAACCCTAGCACCTCTCAAACCATTGCAACCATCACATCCACTAAATCCACTAAGCCCCCATCTCCTACTCTGAGATCCATTGAACCCATTAAAGATCCACAAATCTAGTCCACTTCTCTCACTCCTTGTATCACCAAAATCCATTGCCATGAACTTCATGAATCCCCCATCCTTCCATCTCCCCCACTTGATGAGTCCCTCTGACACTCCAATATCATGTCTCCCACACATGAGGAGCCATGCGAGGAGCTTGATCCAAAGCATACCAACATATCCCCTTCTCCATATCAAGATCATGTCGTCCCATCTAGTCCATCTCAAGATCATAATCGCCCATCCATTCTATCCCATGATCCCTTTGATACTCAAGATCCAATCACTCCATTACATGATCCCTTGCAGCCTACTGCCACAAATATAGATCCTATCATGCCACCTAATCCCTCTCTTGATCCCTTATCACTCCTTTGTCCCGATCAAGATGTTGCTATCCCATCATCTCCATCTAATGATCCTCCATCATCGCCTAACCATACTATGCCCACACCATTTTTCCATGGTGGTCTCCTTGCAAAAGAAAAATAAACCATATATAGCACCCATCATCCTCCACCTAATAATGGACCTGCATCATTCTTCCAGAATAACACAAATCCTATCATGGATCGAATGCTCAAGAACATGAACTATCAAGGAAAAGGTTCGGGCCTTCATGAGCAGGTATTCTATATCTCATCCAGGTCAAAGAAAAAATATATATGCAAAGTCTTGGACATATTTCTCAAGACTCAAAATCTAAAGATGTTGGTACATCTTCTAGACATCCTCAACGAGCCTCTTCCAAAAGAAATATAGGCTCTCCCCATTGCTCCACCAGATCATATGCTCCCATCACTCCTCCTCCATTGTATCACCTCAAAACAACCGTCCATATTCCTCCTTCATTTGCTCCATCCATTTTGGGTCCTTATATCCTTCCATCCACCATCTCCCATCCTTCATCTACTCCATCCATCTTGGGTCCTTATGTCCCTCCACCCATTATGTCTGTTTTGGGCCCTTATATCCCAAAATCACCTCCTCCATCTCTTCCTATTCATCCTTTCATCCATTCACCACCTATACATTTCATCCATCATAAACATCCCACTCATACCCCTAATCAGGATCACCAAAGGCACGTACCTACACATCCTCCATCTACACATGATCCCCATAACCTTACCTCCATCACTCCACATCATCCATCTCCTAGCACCCATCCCATTGCTATTAAAAGAAATTTCGATGCTAAAGTATAAATGCATAAATCTAAATAACCACATGAATCAAAAGCTCCTCATGTCCCCTCTGAAAGACATGGTGATAAAAATAAAAATCAAATCCAGAATCCAAATCAAATCCATAGGCCACAAAGGCTGGCCAAAGCAAAAATCAAAACCATGTGGATCCCAAAGAAAAAAGATTCCAAGCCTTCAAATGAAGCATCCATAACAACATCCAAAGTTGCTAATCTAAAATCCAATCATACACATCCTCCATCTCCTAAATCTATTTTGGGTCCATATGTCCCAAAATTCACTATCCCATCTCCTCCATTATCCCCACATTCTCCATCCATTAATCCTCCTATCTTTTCACATAAACCACCACATCTTCCAATGTTGGTCCTAAACACATCTCACCATCACACATCCACCCCATCATTCCATCCATACCCTTTCGATCATCCCATCCATTATCCCGCATGTCTACCCCATCAAATCCCTCTAATTCATCCTCTTGCATAATCCATTTATCCTACCAAGGTTGTACCAACATCTGACAGTTGCTTCGAACATGGGCTCTTAATACTTCGTATGGCATTTGATGCTTGAGTCTTTCATCCATCTCTTTATTGCATGTATTCAACATCCACTTATCTACCTCCCTATCCTTATCCATCTCCATCCACATTCTATCCAAAAAATTCAAAAAAGTCAAAAAATCCAAAAGAAATCAAAAAAATAAAATAATAAAGAGAATTAATTCATCCAATGGTGAAAACTTGGCAAACAAGTGCCTTGGACAAGTACCATGATGAAAACCTGGCAAACAAGTGTCAAGCGTAATCCCCATTTGTTTCCTTCCAAACCTGGGGGAAACTCCACCCACTTCACCCATCTCCTCCATCTAACCTATCTTATGCACCCTACCTTCATATCCCATTTATCCCAATCCCTCCATCCTCCTTGTGATTTTGATATTGATAGGGGAAAACATATATACATTCTTTGGACACCTCTTGGCATACATTCCTCTCATCCATACACTATCCTAATCCTTATTCGCATTCATCTATTTTCCTTGTCCACCCATCATGCTACCATTAATCTCCCTTCATTAACCATGCATCCTATCCATATCCATCTCACTCCCTTATTTTCCTATCCTTTTCTCTTCCATCCCTCCTACCTCATTATACATGACATATCTAGAGTGGGGGCACCTCCTTCTTTGTGACATAAGTCCTTGGAGACATCATTCATCCAAACAATCCCTTCCATCTCACCATCCTAGTCTTCCTATCCATCATAGCATCCCTTTTCATCTATCCATTTAGTAACCATTTCCTCATCCAAATCCTTATCCCTCTATCCATCTATCATGGAAATCCCTTCCATTTTCACATCCTTATCTTCCTATCCATCCATCATCTAATCCTTTTCATCTCCCCATCTTTATCATCTAATCCTAGGGGTGTTCCTAGATGAGATAGTTGCAGTTCTACATGCATGCTTTGTGCATGGTTTGAGAAGGTGTGATTTCTTCTCTGCATTGGAGTGTTGGTATGTGATTTGTCACTCAGCATTCTTGTGGTGGTGATTGGGGGTTCCTTGATTATGGTGCTCGGTGTGGACATGATTGGAAAATCAAATCTGGTGTGATCTGGTGTTTGAGTCATGTTGTCTACATGGTTATTCTCTTTGAAATCTCAGTGTTGCAGTTTTCAATTCGATGACGGGTTTACATGTTAGATGTTTGTGATATAAGAGTTATGCAGTTGGTGGATTAGCTACCCATTGGCTGAAATGAGATAACTTGGATGTGGATTGTCTTTATCCACGAGGTTGATTCATTGATGGTGCAGAATTGTTAGCTAGCCTTGTCTATGGTCACTTGTGCATTGGTGTGACTATTTTGAGATGAGAGGATAGATATTCTTGAGTACCTGAATGGTCGGTTATGGGAACCTGAAGCAATTGGTCATGATCCTTGGAGAGCTCAAGTGTCACATTTCAGTGGGAGCTCTAGCAGTGATTGTGGGTTCATCACATGGTGGTGAATGGTCTTCTTTAGTGTTGTAGATGTTTCTTGGGATCTTGTTGATGCAAAAGGGTTCTTTCGCATTTGCATGGACATTATTTGAAGATGTGCAATATCTTGGAACCATGGAGGGCGCTTGGAGCCTTTGGCTGAGGTGTTGGTGGTTCTTGACAGGTGATGTTGGTTTTGAGTCTATTTGCTTTATGTCATGGTATACTCTTGGTGCACTGGAGTTTTGGCATTGTGCATTAGACCATGGTGAAGTCACTTGAAGCATGGTATCTCCTAAGGGGATATCTAGATCATGGTGTCATGATAAGTTCCTGATTTAGATGATTGGAGCTTTGATAGTGGTCTGAAAGTCTGAGAAGGCTACATCTTGGTTGAACGTAAGAGACCTTTGAGGAGATTTCTCTTGGATTAGTCATGATGACTTGTATATCTTGAAGGAGTATTCTCGTTCTCACCCTTGGTCTACTCGGCAGTTTATCTAAGAGGTATTTGGCCCATTATATTTTTCAGATGTGTTTTATTAAGTTCACTTTCATGATATGGATCTTGAATTGTTGTCTAATGGTTTTGGAGGATTCATAGTGGAAGTTGTACAGCTTGTTTTATCTCCTTGTTACTTATGAGAATTGGTAGCAGATGTTGTATGGGCTGATTTCCTAAAATGGGGAATGAACTAGCTTGATCTTCTTTGAGATCCTTACATCCATGTTTTTTTTTTTTAAATTGGTTTGATCTTGGTGATTAAACGGATGGGTGTTGTTAAAGCTTCTCTTTTGGGTTGTGAAGAAGATCATTCTTGTCACAGCTGGTTGTTAGAAGTGTATGTAGGAGGATGTTCTACAAGAAGATTATGTGCAGAGTTTCTCTCTATGGCCTTAAAGGTTTGTGGTGAGAAAAGTGTTTCCTGTAACAGTTTTTTGTAGGTTGTGCATATCATTGTGGCTATTTCCTTGGTACTACATGGTCACATGTCCTATGTGTTGTAATTGGTAGGCTTCTAATGCCTTTTGATCTTTCAGATCTGGATTACTCGAGCAGTGGGAGTTCTTGTATGTGTCTTGTCTTCTTTGACTGGTTGGCACTTGGAGCTTGTATTTGTTGTTAATGAGTTGATTATGGTTTGGCATAAGTTTACTAATGTTGATACCTATGAGGTATGTGTGATTGGATGGAATAGCACGAGTTGTGGGTGCTATTTACAGTCGCATGGGTTTATCATTTGGACGGAAGCAGTCAGTTTGATTGTTGTTCTAACTGGTGTTGTTTATCTTGTTTATGGAGAATGACTTCACTGGTGTGTTATGTTTGAAGCTTTGAAGTTGGTATTGCTTCTATATAGCATTTTGAGCACAGTGAAGTGGTAGCAGTATCCGATTGATGATATCACTGGGATCTTTTTCTTGTGTTCATTGGAATGGTGCTTATTCACCTTAGCTTGTATCTTTCTTCCTCAGGTGGCATGTTGGAAGATGACAGGATTGTTTCCTTAATGGTGGACATCTTGGATGTTGTAACAGAATTCTTGATGGAGCATGAGAGCATGTTTGAGGTCTATGTGGTTTCCTGGAAGGTTGTTTTTAGTTACATTTTGGTTGCTTTGTTGGACAGTGAGTTGTAGTTGGATGCCTAGTTTTTTGTTGCAGACTGTCCGATGGACTGATTATGTGGAATCTTATTGATTGGGTGTCTTGAGTATTGCGGGGTCTGAACTAGTGGGGCTAGTGTGATCTTAGTTTTTGGTTGCTTTGGAGGTGCCTGTGTGATCTTTGTCAAGTGGGAAATTGTTGGAATTATGTGCCTCAATCCCAAAGGCTAAAACTTCTTGTTAGCAATTTTGATGAGACTGGTGAGATGTCTAGCCGACCTACTAGTTGATCCTGACTATCGTTGTGACCTCCTGAATTTCTTGGCGATCAGTATCTGAAACCTTCGACGTAACCTTGGACTATCGGAATGATGTCTCAGCAATGATAGGAAGACCTTTAGTCTGTCTGGATGATGTGATAATCGGTATGACTTGCTCCTATTGGAAGGAAGTCTTGGTGACTAGGAGATGTCTGGCCAACAGTTGGTATCTATCAGATATCAGTGTGACTCTAGGTGACAAGCGGTGTCGGGGAACGTCTTGGACAGTCGGTATGTCTCATATCGATAAGGGAAGTCTTGTCGATAGTTATACACAAGGTTCTCGAGAAGAACTCTCAGCGACTATTGAATGTCTCGCTGATAGTCATACACATGGAGTCATCAGAGTAATGAAAGAGTTTGGTAGGAACTCTTGGCGACAAGCGTTTCTCTCACTGACGGTGTGGGATGTGTTCGGCATGACTCCTAGAGAAAGGTGGGCTCGGGATAACCTGGAAACTTTGGCGTGACATCTTGGCAATAGGTGTTGGTCTTGCTGATGGTTGTGTGACTTTGGTGTAACATAAGAGGCTCGGTGTAACCTCTTGGCGACAACGGTAAGTCTGGCCGATAGGTGACTTCGGTGTAACACATGTGTTTCGGTATGTTGTCTTACCGAATGAGGAATGTCTGGCCGATGGTTGGACTTTTCGGTATGACTTGAAAGGTTCGATGTAACCTCCTAGCAAAAGCAATAAGTCTTACCAACTGGGATGTTTTGGTATAACATGAAGCACTTGGTGTGATGTCTTCACGAAAGACAATTGTCTCACTGAATGGAATACTCACGTCGGCATGACTTGAAGACTTCGGTATGAAGTCTTGGCAATTTGCGGGTGTCTTGCCGATGGAAAATCCAACATCGATATGACCTTTGAACTTCGGTATGATGTCTCATCGAATGGAAACTGTCTCGCCGATGAGAATGTTGAGGTCGATTTGACTTGAAGACTTCAGTGTAATGTCTGGGCGAAGAGCGACAGTCTTGCCGACTAATGAACTCTTTGGAATACCTTGTGATTTTTGGTGTGAGGTCTTGGCGACATGATGAAGTCTTAGCGATAGCTTTCTGGACTCGATATAATGTCTTGTCGATAGTGGAGACTCTTGGCGATAACGACAGATGGGCTCTGTGGCATCGGGGAGACACGGTTAGTGTCTCACCAACATGTGACACAGGTTGAATGCCCTTGACCGAGTGAAGACTATCAGACGTGGTGTGATTTGGACCAATCAGAGTGAGTAGAATGTGAACCGTTTGTTGTGAGACCGTTGCAACTGTTTCTGTGTGGAAGGGAAAACTCTACATGAGGAAATGGAAACATCTTCGATGATAATGATGCTAAGTTGAAGATTGTGATCTGACAGTTGGAAGAGGAACATGAAGAGCCTATTGAGAACGAATGCATATATGTATGCATTGGACATTCTATGTGCCAAGAGCCGAAAGCCAGAGAGAACAAGAGAAGAAGAGAGAGGCTAAGTGGCTGGCTGAAAGGCTGAGGCCATGAGGCTGAAGCAGAGGAAGAGAGTGGCAGGGTTTTGTTGCTGGAATCTCTCCTGACCATGAATGCCATGGTTGACCTCTCATGTTGAGTTTGCTACCAGTTGTATCTAGAATGAACAAGATGTAATCTCTGAAAAGGCTATGAGCCTTAAATTGTATTGTAACCGTTTGTTGCTGAATAATACAATGGCTCAATCTTTGGAGTGTGGGGTTTTTTATTCGGAAGGATTTTCCCCATGTAAATCTATTTGTTCTGGTTTCTGTCTCATCTTTCATGTCTGTTGGTTCTTGTTGTAGAATCTGTTAATGCATGCTATTGATTTTACATGTGCTTCTCTCAGAAGGATCAATGTGGGAAATAAACTGTGTTTGTTTCCACTTTAGGAGATAGTTTTATGTGTCTTTGAGGCAACCTAATCGAAATGAAAGTTACCGAAGGCACTATTGTTCTTAGAGATTTCTCTGAGATGCAATAAATTTTCCTTACAAGTGGTATCAGAGCCTTCTTTTGGTTGATGGTTCAAGGTATTTCTCCTGTGAAGATTTCTAAGCTTGTGGCTGGAGGAAATCTAGAGGAATCGTTTGGTGTATTGATCCTTTGATTAGTGGAAGTCTTGTGATATTCAGAGACAGCACGCAACTTGAAGGATGGTGGAGATGGAGAAGGGAGTTGATCATGTTGTTTTGTTGTGGTTTGTATCTCCTAGAAGATAGCAGTATAACCTTGGTGTATGAGGTGGATTTTCTTGCTCTGTGGCTATGTAGCAGTAAAGATTCCATATTGGGTGTCTGTCTGAGAGGCTCCTTGATGATATGGAGAAGCCTAGTTTGTTTTTCAACCATGGAAGAGAGTGCTTATGCTAGGTGGTGTTTCCTGGTGTTGGAAGGAACTATTTCCTGTTAACCTCGAATACATAAAGGCTATGGAGTTAATCATCAGATGATTTGCAAGCTTCTAAAATATCCTTTCTCCCTTTCTCGGATGCATGTACATGTTGGTAGTTTAGATTTGGCCTGATAGAGGCCTATATTTGTTGAACTGTTGTTTTCCTTTTAAGGATGTTTTGTACTTGCATGGCTCTATGGTTTTGCAGGTTTTACATCATTAAGAAAAACTTGTGGTCATGTGGAGCTGTTGTTAAACTATTTTCTGGAGCTTGGTAGGGGTGTTGTTGGATGACACAGTTGCAGTTCTGCATGCATGCTTTGTGCATGGTTTGAGAAGGTGTGATTTCTTCTCTGCATTGGAGTGTTGGTACGTGATTTTTCACTCAACATTCTTGTGGTGGTGCTTGGGGGTTCCTTGATTATGGTGCTCGGTGTGGACATGATTGGAAAATCAGATTTGGTGTGATGTGGTGTTTGAGTCATGTTGTCTACATGGTCATTCTCTTTGAAATCTTAGTGTTGCAATTTCCAATGCGATGACGGGTTTGCATGTTCGATGTTTGTGATCTATGAGTTATGCGGTTGGTGGATTAGCTACCCATTGGCTGAAATGAGATAACTTGGAGGTGGATTGTCTTTATCCACGAGGTTGATTCATTAATGGTGCAGACTTGTTAGTTGGCCTTGTCTATGGTCACTTGTGCATTGGTGTGACTATTTTGAGATGAGAGGATAGATATTCTTGAGTACCTGAATGGTCAGTTATGGGAACCTGAAGCAGTTGGTCATGATGCTTGGAGAGCTCGAGTGTCATGTTTCAGTGGGAGCTCTAGCAGTGACTGTGGGTTCATCACATGGTGGTGAATGGTCTTCTTTAGTGTTACAGATGTTTCTTGGGATCTTGTTGTTGCAGAAGGGTTCTTTCGCATTTGCATGGACATTATTTGAAGATGTGCAATATGTTGGAACCATGGAGGGTGCTTGAAGCCTTTAGCTGAGGTGTTGGTGGTGCTTGACAAGTGATGTTGGTTTTGAGTCTATTTGCTTTATGTCATGGTATACTCTTGGTGCACTGGAGTTTTGGCATTGTGCATTAGACCATGGTGAAGTCACTTGAAGCATGGTATCTCCTAAGGGGATATGTAGATCATGGTGTCATGATAAGTTCCTAATTCAGATGATTGGAGCTTTGACAGTGGTCTAAATTTTCAAGAAGGCTACATCTTGGTTGACCGTAAGAGACCTATGAGGAGATTGCTCTTGGATTAGTCATGATGACTTGTATATCTTGAAGGAGTATTCTTGTTCTCACCCTTGGTCTACTCGGCAGTTTATCTGAGAGGTATTTGGCCCATTATATTTTTTAGATGTGTTTTATTAATTTCACTTTCATGATATGGATCTTCAATTTTCATCTAATGGTTCTGGAGGATTCATAGTGGACATTGTATAGCTTGTTTTATCTCCTTGTTACTTATGAGAATTGGTAGGAGATGTTGTATGGGCTGATTTCCTGAAATGGGGAATGAACTATCTTGATCTTCTTTGAGATGCTTACATCCATGTTTTTTTTTAAATTGGTTTGATCTTGGTGATTGAACGGATGGATGTTGTTAAAGCTTCTCTTTTGGGTTGTGAAGAAGATCATTCTTGTCACAGTTGGTTGTTAGAAGTGTATGTAGGAGGATGTTCTATAGGAAGATGATGTGCATAGTTTCTCTCTGTGGCCTTGAAGGTTTGTGGTGAGAAAATTGTTTCCTGTAACAGTTTGTTGTAGGTTGTGCATATCATTGTGGATATTTCCTTCGTACTACATGGTCACATGTTCTATCTATTGTAATTGGTAGTTTTTTTATACCTTTTGATCTTTCAGATCTGGATTGCTCAGGCAGTGGGAGTTCCTGTATGTCTCTTGTCTTCTTCAACTGGTTGTCATTTGGAGCTTGTATTTGTTGTTAATGAGTTGATTATGGTTTGGCATAAGATTACTAATGTTGATACCTATGAGGTATGTGTGATTGGATGGAATAGCATGAGCTGTGGGTGCTATTTTCAGTCATGTGGGTTTATCAGTTGGATAGAAGCAGTCAGTCTGATTGTTTTTCTAACTGGTGTTGTTTATCTTGTTTATGGAGAATGACTTCACTGGTGTGTTATGTTTGAAGCTTTGAATTTGATATTGCTTCTGTATAGAATTTTGAGCACAATGAAGTGGTAGCAGTATCTGATTGATGATATCACTGGGATCTTTTGCTTGTGTTCATTGGAATGGTGCTTATTCACTTTGGCTTGTATCTTTCTTCCTTAGGTGGCATGTTGGAAGATGACAGGATTGTTTCCTGAATGGTGGACATCTTGGATGTTGGAGCAGAATTCTTGATGGAGCATGAGAGCATGTTTTAGGTCTATGTGGTTTCCTGGAAGGTTGTTTTTGGTTGCTTTTCTATTGCTTTGTTGGATAGTGAGTTGCAGTTGGATGCCTAGTTTTTTGTTGCAGATTGTTCGGTGGACTGATTCTATGGAATCTTATTGATTGGGTGTCTTGAGTATTGTGGGGTCTGAACTGGTGGAGCTAGTGTGATTAGTTTTTGGTTGCTTTGGAGGTGCCTATGTGATCTTCGTCAAGTGGGAGATTTTTGGAATTGTGTGCCTCAATCCCATAGGCTAAAACTTCTTGTGAGCAATTTCGATGAGACTAGTAAGATGTATGGCCGACCTACTAGTTGATCCTAACTATCGCTGTGACCTCCTAAATGTCTTGGCGATCGACATCTAAAACCTTCAGCTTAACCTTGGACTGTCGTAATGATGTCTTGACGATGATAGGAAGTCTTGTCGATATCGGCGTGACCTTTGGTCTATCTGGCCGACGTGATAATCGGTATGACTTGCTCCTATCGAAAGGAAGTCTTGGTGACTAGGAGATGTCTAGTCAATAGTTGGTGTCTATCGGATATCGATGTGACTCTGGGTGACAAGCGGTGTCGGGGAGAGTCTTGGACAATCGGTATGTCTCATACCGACAAGGGAATTCTCGTCGATAGTTATACACAGGGGTCTCAGGAAGAACTCTCAGTGACTATTGAATGTCTCACTGATAGTCATACACACAGAGTCATTAGAGTAACGAAAGAGTTTGGTATGAACTCTTGGCAATAGGAATTTTTCTCACCGACGGTGTAGGATGTGTTCGGCATGACTCTTGGCGAAAGGTGGGCTCAGGATAACCTAGAGACTTTGGCGTGAAGTCTTGGCGACAGGTGTTGGTCTCGCCAATGGTTGTGTGACTTCGGTGTAACATAAGAGGCTCGGTGTAACCTCTTGGTGACAACGGTAAGTCTAGCCGATAGGAGACTTCGGTGTAACACATGTGTTTCAGTATGTTGTCTTACCAAATGAGGAATGTTTGGCTGACGGTTAGAATTTTCGGTATGACTTGAAGGGCTCGGTGGAACCTCCTAGAAAAAGTGATAATTCTTGCCGACTAGGATGTTTCGGTATAACATGAAGCTCTCGATGTGATGTATTGGCGAAAGACAATTGTCTCACCAAATGGAATACTCACGTCGGCATGACTTGAAGACTTCGATATGAAGTCTTGGCGATCTGCGAGTGTCTTTCCGATGGAAAAACCAACATCAATATGACCTTTGAACTTCGGTATGATGTCTCATTGAATGGTGATTGTCTCGCCGATGAGAATGCTGAGGTCGATGTGACTTGAAGACTTTGGTGTAATGTCTGGGCGAAGAGCGATAGTCTTTCTGACTGATGAAGTATTTAGAATACCTTGTGATTTTTGGTGTGAGGTCTTGGTGACATGATGAAGTCTTAGTGATAGATTTTTGGACTCGGTATAATGTCTTGCCGATAGTGAAGACTCTTGGCGATAACGATAGATGGGCTATGTGGCATTGGGGAGACACGATTAGTGTCTCACCGACATGTGACATAGGTTGAATGCCCTTGACCAAGTGAAGATTGTCAGATGTGGTATGATTTGGACCAATCAGAGTGAGCAAAATGTGAACTGTTTGTTGTGAGACCATTGCAACCGTTTCTCTGTGGAAGGGAAAACTCTACATGAGTAAATGGAAACATCTTCGATGATAATGATGCTAAGCTGGAGATTGTGATCCGACAGTTGGAAGAGGAATATGAAGAGCCTATTGAGAATGAACGCATATATGTATGCATTGGACGTTTTGTGTGTCGAGAGGCGAGAGCCAGACAGAACAAGAGAAGAAGAGAGAGGCCGAGTGGTTGGCTGAAAGGCTGAGGCCATGAGGTTGAAGCAGAGGAAGAGAGTGGCAGGGTTTTGCTGTTGGAATCTCTCCTAACCATGAATGCCATGGTTGACCTCTCATGTTGAGTTTGCTACCAGTTGTATCTAGAATGAACAAGATGTAATCTCTGAAAAGGCTATGAGCCTGAAATTGTATTGTAACCGTTTATTGCTAAATAATAAAATGGCTTGATCTTTGAAGTGTGTAGTTTTTTATCTGAAAGGATTTTCCCCACGTAAATCTGTTTGTTCTGGTTTCTGTCTCATCTTTCATGTCTGTTGGTTCTTGTTATAGAATCTGTTAATGCATGTTGTTTATTTTACATGTGCTTCTCTCAGAAGGATCGATGTGGGAAATAAACTATGTCTATTTTCGCTTTAGGACATAGTTGTACGTGTATTTGAGACAACCTAATCAAAATGAAAGTTACCGAAGGCACTACTGTTCTTAGAGATTTCTTTGAGATGCAAAAAAAATTCCTTACACCTCCCATATCCATCCCATCTCTTGTCATCATCTCTTTTGGGATGTATCCTTCCCCCGTCAATAACACTTTCATCATCATCATCATCGGGATGTATCTTTCCCTATCCTTGTGTTGTTTCAGGATATATCATTCCCTCATTGACAACACTCCATCCATCATCAACCCATTTTGGCTTGTAGCTTGACTTGGGTAGCATTATCTTTATCCTTAAATCCCTTTGTGCTTCCTTATCTCCTCTTGTTCATCATCCTCTCTTATCTATCACTTTGCATAATCTTCCTCATATACTCTTGCATCGTTTCATCCATTTCAAGAGCACACCCGTGTTCTCTTGAACCCGCATGTCCTCTCAAGGGGGCATCCTCAAACCCTACTCTTCATCTTCACCCCCATCATTTTTCCTTCCTAGTCACTCCTTTGAATGACTGGGGCATCTTTTCCAATATACCCATCTTCTTTTGGGTTATATGTTTTAATCTTCTTTGAAATGATGCTACTTTGTAACACCATCTCAAAGAGGGGAAAAATGTAGACACCTAAATTTGGACACTTATATTTTTCCAAATTTTCCCTCTTCGTCTAAATACCTTCTCATTAGCATTAATTAAGTAATATTGTTAATATTTAATTAATACCCTTAAATCATCTAAACCCCTAAGGCATTTTTTTACTAATTAAATACCTTATCCCTTTCATCAAATGAATTAAATAAATATGACATTTATTTAATTCCTCACATGTCACATCCCTTCCTTAATCTTAATCAACCTCCTAATTCCATCATTAGGAATATGAACACGCCTAATCCTTGATTAGGATGTGTCACATCCTCCAACTTTTGCAAGTTGGCCCCTGATCTCTCTTAGCCACCTAACCCTCCTCTAATCCTTGATTAACTAGCCTAATCAACCTCCCAAGGAATTTTTACTTCCTTTTATCCTTCCAAGTAATTTTTTTCTTTTTTCTCTTCCCAATGTGATCTTTGACTTGTCACATCAAGTCACATGTGGACTCTTCCCCATGTAATCTTTGACTTGTCACATCAAGTCACATGTGGAAAAGTGTTTCCCTTTTTGGAACCTTGTCTTGTCCATGGGATTCTTCCAAGTATGTGAATTTTTAATTCACATTTATTTTTCCAACTACTTTCCTCTTCCCCATGGAGATTTCTGAGGAATACTAAAATTCATCTCATGTCACTTTCCAACCATTTGGGAACAAGAATTTTCCTTTTAAGGAAATTCTCTCATCTCCCAATGTACTTTCAAGGCACATGTCCTTCTTCCACCTCACCTACACCTCATCACATCCTTGGCCATTTCACCTTCCACATGTCAAGATGTGAGGGCTTGTGAGTCCTCAACTCACTATGTCCCTACATCTTGGCCATGAAGGCTCAATCTCAACTGTTGACTTCTCTAGAGAATTCAAATTCTTTTATGAAGACCCCCTCTTTTCTCTCATTTAGAAAACCTTATACATTTGATACCAAACTATTTCCATTTTGTCATTTGAACGATACTTAGCAACCTTGCATATTGTGCCTTCATCATAGCACTTGAATCCACCATTATCACACTTTCAAGCTCATCTTGCATCTTCATCTCATTTTCCATCCAAGGAGCATACACAACATCGAAGATCGAAGGGCCAACCAAGGGACAACTTGACAAGGTATAATCGTTTCATTCTATCTCCTTTGTTCAAATTCAATGTTTTTTCCAATCTTGAGGTGTTAGGTGTTCTTCGTTGTTTCTTGTATTCTTGTCATTGTTGCACGTTTAGGAACAAGGATTTTCACCTGGTCACACCATTAATTCCAAAGGGAGGGATTGTTGCACATATGTTGCCTTTGATTTTTTGTGATGTGGTTTTCATTAATTTCAACACCTAGTTTTGTGGTTGTAATTGTTGTAATATCAACACCTAGTTGTGTTGATGAGATTGTATACATGTTGAGAGGAAGTTTTTTTCACTTATGAAGGTAGTTTTCAATGATTTTGTTGATGTTCATGGTTGGATGTGCCTTATAGTAGTTTTGAGTATGTTTGTTGTCAACAAAGAAGATGTCATGAATATGTTAAGATGATGATTAGAAGCATTAAGATAAAGATTAGAAGCATTAAGATGAGGATTATAATTGTTTCTAATGTTTGGGAAGTGTTGTTAATGGCCTTGAGCATGTTGTATGCTCTCCTTTTTTGTTTCTAAGCAAGTATGTGTTGTTTCTTAGAGGATCTAGCCTTCATATGTTGGTGAAGGTTTGTGTTTCAAGAAGTTGTGATGTTGTTTGGGAGAATTATTTTTATTCCTCCACTATTGAATATGTGGTCTTGTGGTTTGATACTTAATGTCTATGTTATATGGATGTTGCACTCCTATCTTTTTAGGTCACCAATGTTGTCGAGGTGGTTTCTAGTAACTACAGTAAGTTGGAAGTCTAGTTGCTTGTTTGGACTAGTTAGGGAAATTATCCACATTTATTCATGTTGGTGTGACTACTCCTGAAGCTTGGTGGATGTGCTCTCAATTTTTTTACAGTGTCTCAGTTTACCACAAGTTGTGTTATCAATGTGCTACCCCATATCTATGTTTTCTAGCTTTTTGGATGAAGTGCTTTTTTGTTGTTTGTGGTGCAGTAGATGTTTTGGAATGATAGTGTGAAAGGAGTTTATGGAAGTGTTTTTCTATGTACATAGAACATCTCTTAGTGGTCTTCACATCATTATCTTATCTCTTTTTGAGTTGTATGTTGTTTTAAGCTGACTTTCTAGAAACTTATGGATATCTAGCTAACAGGGCTTGTTCTCTTTCTTACACCATGATCTTGGGGTTCTGGACCAACATTGGACATTGTGTTGAGTTGTGTTTGGGTTCAGACCTATCTTGTTGTGATCCACATTATGTGAATTCATTTGAAGTTATGTGTTTTGGGTTGATTAGTAATGTGCTACACATTTCATCTATATGTTTCCTTCTTGTTGACTTGGGAGAATGTGTGCAGCATGTGTGTTGTTTGGGATCACTTTAGAAGATTTAATAAGTTGTTTTTGGTCTTCTCCATCTCCTGGATAGGACTAATTTGCACTATGTTGATGTTTAGTGGCTAACTTGTTGGAATTAATGTTTATTTCTTGTTCTATCCAACCTAATTGATATTTTGTGATGTTGTGGAGGATATAAATGAAAGATAAAATATGTTGCAAGATGGGAGAGTGTGGAATGAATTGAATATCAAGAAAAGAAGTGTGAAAGTGTGTGGAAGAAAGATCAAATGCGCTTGAACACCTCAATCAACAAGGTGAATTTTTGACATATATTGTAATTTCTATATCTTTTGTATCCTTCTCTAAGATAGTGGGTCTAATCAGGTATTTTATCTTGAAGTTGTGCTTTGCAACCTGCAAGTCTTCTTTGTATCTTCCCTAAGGCAGTTTGCCTTAGCCTACAAGTCTTGGTAGTGAGCATTTATATTGTGAGTTAAATCTCATTGTGGTTATTCCATCATTGGGTTTTCCACATAAATCTATTGTTACCTTGTGCATGTGTGTTCATTTTCTTATCTTTCATTGTTGGTGATTTGATTAAGTAGTGTTGATATGTTTATAAATTATTAATCATGTTAAGAGTTTGAATTTGAGTTTTGCTTAAGGGTTTAAGGTTATCAGGGTTTAATTTTTTGAGTATATTGATTCAACTCCTCCCAGTATACGGGTGTTTCTAATAGATAAACATATCAAAGTCAACAAAGCATAGGTTGAACAAGGTTTTGGTTCACTTGGAATCCTCCAAAAAATTTGTGTTCCGTCCCAAAAGCCTACAACCGATAGTAATCTAAAATTTGTACAAAGCCATAACTTAGCCATTTTTGTCAAATCTTCATCAAATTTGACCTATGAATACCCATTAAACTCTTCTACAAGGTGACATCATAATATTTCCAAAAATATTTCTAAAAAATTCTCTTGGGGTAACAGACCAAATAAACACAAGGAAAAAAAGTAACTAAATTGAAAGGAAATATTTTTTGTTGATGCAAGATAGCCTATGGGCATGGATTCTCTTGTAGCATATCACAATTAACTTCAACTTTAGTATCTAAACTAAAATTTAAATAAATATTGTAATCCATATTTAATTTAGTGTTCTAATTAAATGCTCTAGTTTAATTGTGGAATTGCATAATAATCTCATATTCAACTCCCTTATTCAAGCAATAGAAGGAAAACATGAAAAACCCTATATGATTGACACTCACTTGAAAATTCATAATTATGCAAATTTTGAAAAAAATCACAAAAACAACCAGGAATTAGATTACCAATAATAGGATCAAAAATTATGGTTAAGCAAGACCTCACTGATTAACAACAACTTCATAAGAACCCATGAACCATATAAGCTTCTAGCAAAAAGTATTTATAAAAAAATCAAAATTATAATAAAAGAGTTAGAATATTAACATGGAACTAATTAATAGCTCATAAGATCACTAAGTAAGAAGGGTGCAACTGGATCGCAAAATGGTTGGACCTTGTTGTATATAAATAGAAAAAAATATATATTTGCTTGCCTTGACTTGAATACAATCATTTGGTTTAGATCTACCTGGTATTCCTCATATGGCAATTTATCTAGAAAAGCTTGATAAAATTCATTCAGTAGGTTAGTTTGGTGTGCCCCTCATCCATGCATATAAACTATCTATCATTTGTTGTATAAACCTACCATGTAGTCATTTTCCTACTATGGTGCTAGTAGCTACATGTCTAGCCATTAGGTTAGGTGAATTAATTTTGCTCAAGTTAGAAATACAAGGAACATGTTTGTTATTCACTTGTCCAGGGTAGGTGGTTCTCATTTGCTACAATTATTTTTTGTGTAAATTCAATCATAATGTTGCTTAACAAACATTAATATTTTTCATAGTAAACACTTCAATATATTTGGGTTGCTACCAACACTTTCAAAGAAAAATGAAATACCCACACCTCTTCTCATTGATTTCCAACAAGAAATTTATATTTCTTTGTCCATCCAATCATCCAAATCTAAAATCATTTCATTGTTTAATATCATCCACCCATTCATCAATCTAGTTGCTTAGAATAGAATCTCAACCTAATATTGCTTAGAATCCTTAGAATCATACTTGGAACAAAATAATAAATTAAAAAACATATACTTCAAAAGGAATAGTATTTGCATTTCAATGATTTAGTTTTTCCTTCATTTAAAAAAAAAATTATTCCAAGAAATGTTTAATTAGACAAGAATGGAATTGAGTGCAGTTGAATTTTTTATTAAAAAAATTAGTGTATTGTATTTCCCTCTTGTTTTAATCCTTGTATTTACATATAAATAAAGGCATGCGACATTAGAGAATAAATTTGAATAACATTTTTCTTTACATTATTATTTTAATCACATTCAAAAAATTAACATTTAAAAATATAAATATAAATATTTTTATATTTTTTATATTTTATTAGTTAATATATTGGGAGATATTAAATATATTGAAAACATCATTATCAAAGAGAAATCCTCATTTAGAATAGTCAACAAAGAATTGACAAGAACATGGGAATTCCTTTCATTCTCTTACTCTTTTAGATTATTTTTTAATTAAATGAGTCAATTTATAAAAAATAATAGTAAGGTTATGTATGAATAGCACTTTTATAAATGTACAATTCTCAATTCTTAAACAAAATTTAATACTAAAATGTTATATACATGGTTTACTATCTTCATAAAACTTCTTATTCATACTACAAACTCATTTATTAAAATAAATAATGACTCAAAGAAAATTATTCTATAAATTAAAAATAAATAAACACACCAAGTTATACAAATCGTATACACAAAAAATAGCTTTGAAAATATTACACTTTCTACAACTTACATATTCGTAAACCTATTGCACCTTCTCATGGTGCAAGTGTTATATAATTAATGCAAGTATAAGGTGTTATTGCATAATCACATATGCAGATAAAATTAAAAAGAAGGGAAAATGGATAATTACTTGTTATGAGATCACATTGATCTCCTCATTCTATTGGATGTAACTCGTTCTAAGGTGAAATATGTTAGATAAAATGAGGAAGGATAGAGGTGACATAATAATCAAGGCACACATCACTTTTAAGTCTATCATGTATATCATTTATATTTCTAAAAATTACTGGATTCAAGTTATAACTTAGCAAATAAAATATCTTTGATAAAATTCCTTTGTTCATAGTGTCCTTGGTCATCCATGATGAGGGCATGTTGTGATTATGAGTGAAAAATATCCAATTCATACTTTAGTAAACATTATTTCTTTGGTAAAATTCCTTTTTTTATAGGTCATTTTAATCATCCTTGATGAATACATATTGTGAATACAAATATACAATATTCAAGTATTATATCTGCAAACAAGATTTATGTGATTAAATCTCTTTGTTTATAGGTGCCCATAACCATCCATAATGAAAATATATATCGTAAATACAAATGTACAATATTTAAATATTACCTAAACAAACAAAAAATCTTTAGTAATTTTGTTTAATCATAGATATCTTTAATCATTTATGATATATGATTGTTCCAATTGAAGGGACTTTCACGATGATGTCTCTACTGGAGATTTTTCATCTACTGGAGGAGATGGGGGTCTATGGCCTGTAACAGGGTGTGGCTCCCTCTTGCATTCTGATCGACGAGTGTGAGCTGCTATGGGTGGGGTTGGCGATAGGGGGAGGAGTTGTTGAACAAGAGTGTGGAGAGGGGCTTCGCATGGGAGGTGTTATGCCTTGCATAACCACCCCACTTTGTTCCGGATCAAAATGGGTCCCCCTTCTCTTTTTGGTTTCTTTGTCTTTGGTTATTTGCTATGCTCTTGGGTTTCTTTTGTTTTGCACCTGAGTTTGTCTTCTTGTTTTGTCAAGTTTTGGTTCTATTTCAGCTTAATTTGGCTCCCTTTTTTGCTAAATGTTCAATAAAACTAATCACAAGCAATAATGGATTTTATTATAATTGGTTTCATTTGCTTCTGATGACTAATGGAAGCATTTGTTTTGGTAGGGTTAAATCATACACTTGATGATATTTCTCAGCTAAGGTTCACTTGGAAGGCTTTCTTCAGTCTGGTTGGTCAATGAAAATCAGCTAAGGCAATAGTCAGTAGGACCCTGGAGATGTCACAATGATCAGAAATCATATTCAGGCATTTATTGCCAAGACATCATTCATCATCTTGGCGACTAAGAGTTTCCTATCGACATAAGGTTTTCTCCCTAGCGGAGCCGCCAAGAAGTCTCGGCGAATCCATGATGTCTCACCAACCGATGATAGATAGAACACATTTCGGTATGAGGGTTTGGTTTCGGGAGGAACTCTTGGCGACTTCCTTAAGTCTCACCGACTACCGCACAACAAGCAAACACTTCAATGAGAGTTCTCTTCGGTATGTGCTCTCATCGAACGCCAGGAGTCTTGTTGACGAGGAAGGGTCCGCATATCGAAAAAGCAAGATAATGTCGCAAGGAAATCTCGGCGAATGGGTGCAGTCTCGCCGACAAGGGTGTCATCGGGGAGAGAATGAAATTGTCATGATGACAAAAGTGAACTTATGAGGGTTCCTCGGTGAAACATAAGATGTCTGCAAGACATCTCCCTGACAAGAGAACACTACAGTGATGCATGTGAAACAAAAGAACCCATGTCAAGATGACTACAAAAGGGTCTCCCTGAAATGAAAGGATCACCAAACGATGATGCCCTCGACATAGTGTCTTTCCGAACAGGGAAGTCACGCAGAAAAGGATGAGCTCGGGGAGAAAACGAAAGGGTCGTCGTAGAGTCTCCCTGACCATGCGAAGTCCCACTGAAAGAAATGGAGCTCGCCAAGAGGGTGATGCCTTCACCATAAGTTCTTGGTGAAGGAAGGAGGTCACGCCGACAGGATGTCCCTTCGGGGAGAGGAAAGGTATGTGCCAAGAGGTCTAGCCGACATTCAGGAGTCTCGCTGATAACAAGGAGGGGCTCGGTAAGAGAAGAGAAAATCAGGGTAAGGTCTCCCCGAAACATTGTAGTCTCCTCGACAGATGAAATGAGCCCGCCTAATGAGTCTAGCATCGCCATAAGTCTTGTCGACAAAATAAGTTCAGGGAGAAAACAAAAGCTTCGCCATGTGGTCTCAGTGAAAGAATGTGGTCTTGCCGATAGGTTCTATGGACTTGATATGACTTCTACTGCTCATCGAAATGTCTTGCCGACTATCTAGGGTCATGCCAATGGTTGCAAGGAGGGATAAAATCACATCGAGGAGACACCGATGGTGTCTCATCATCATGCAATACTGTTTGAACCACCTTTGACCACCTTAGGAGCTCGCTTGGCATATGCCCGACCAACCAGAAGGAGCCAAAAGAATGACTCATCAGTCCCTTTGACCAATTAACTACTCCTGCGAGGGAAGATCAACAGAAAGCGAGCAGGGTGGATTCAATCTGAGATCACTGAGCGATGAATCTGTTTGGACCATGGTGTTCAAATCTGCAAGGAGGCTCGATGGCATTTCTAGAAGAATGGTCAACATATAGAGAAGTCCAAAATAGAAGGGAAGCCGAAGAAAATAAAAAGAATATGTGACTCACAGGGACAGTTGTAGTAGCCATCGGCGGAGATTGATCAGTATTAATGGTAAAGTGCCCTGGAGCATTCGAGGCGACTCCAACAGAGTTCGAAGATGGACACACAGATAGAAGAGTAAATGCTACAGTTGCAAAAGATCTAAGGTCATCCCCGGAGCAACCTTTCAGCAATATGGATAACAGGGCTTCACATTGAATGCAGTGTTGACTCCCTTCAGAAAGGTCTAAGAGCCGACTCTCCAAGGATGCAGATATTTTGTAAACCCTAGTGCAGGGGACAGCACATTCCTGTTGTTACATTTTGTATATAAGGCATTCTTGCCTCTTTGAAAAAGATCTTGGAGAGTTTTTATAGTTAGAACTTGTAGAGCACTTCTAGATTAGAACTTCTAGGGTTAGAGAACTTTTAAACTTAGAACTGTTAGGAGTTATTCAGCTAGCAGAAGGAGATAGAGTTGCATCTTGATTCTCAATAATGAGAGTTTCTCTTTTCTTCTTGTTTAGCAGTTAGATTTTAGTACAGACTGTAATGTATTTTCTAAGTTCTCTTAGTGTAAGTGGAAACAATCTAGAGATTCAGATTCTCTGTACACTGGTGATTGTGCCAGCTTTGTAAATATTGCTTATCTATTTTTAATAACAGTAGAAGCAATCAGAGTTTAATCTACTTCATGTTTTGTTTCTGAATGATATTTGTCTTAAATTGATCATTTGATTTGTGAAGTCTTCAAGGAATGAAATATTATTTTGTGTTTTATTTAAATGGTAATTAAAACCTATTATGTGAATTAGCACTGTGAATGAAAGATGTTGTGTGTTGATCACAAGTTTATTTTGTTCTACAGTTTTTGGTTTACAAATTCCTTGAAGTTAACAAGTCTAGTTAAGGTTGGATGAACTATTGTTCTTTTCTATTTCAAAATATGACTTATCTTTTTTATATTTCTTTAAAACCCCTATTAGATTAGGTTTTATTTCATGCTTGATCTTAAAACAATCCAGAAGCTCAACACTAGCAGGCCCCTTGAATATTATTGTTGCATTGACCACTGAGTAACATCTACATAGTTGAGACCCAACTACAAAGACCTTGGGAGCTAAGGCATCCATGCGTTGCCTTTCTCTTTTAGGAGAAGCATAATAGCAATATTTTGTTTGCATTGTTGTGGTGCCAAAATTGCCATCAACAGGAGGAAACGGTGTTGGGGTTGCAGGGGGGTTGTTTTGGTGTTGGATAAATTGTGTTGGGTGTTGGGTGGTGGAATGGCAGGGGCTTCCCAAAGCTTGGTGCTTGCTGGTGTGAAGTCGTCTCAGGGTTTCTCTGCGGACTTGCATGCAAGGTTGAGGGATTCCTCTTTTGTGGAGGAGAGCTTTAAGCTTAAGAAATTAAATGGATGTTTGTCGAGGTCTCATGATCGTCTCGTCCTCATTATTTCTCTTGAATCGGTGCAAGAGGACATTTCTTATTAGAGCCAACATGTTCTGATTTGTAAGTTTATGGGTATTTGTGTCTCTCTCTTGGCTTTGGAGTCCTGGACTCGTCGGTCCTAGCAAGTTGAAAGTGCTTTTGAAATTTTGGTGGCTGCGAATGGACATTTCATGGTGGATTTTTCTTGCATTTCGAATTGTAATAGATTTTTTGAGGGAGTGTCATATTTTTACAATCATGTTGGCTTGTTCATGAAGCCCTAACATGGAGGACTTAATGTGGCAGAGGATCTGCCTTTACGGGTTCCTATTTGGGTCCATCTTCCGTGGATGCCATTCGAGTTTTGGAGGGAGGATATTCTACACCAGATTTTTGCTTTGTTGGGGAAGTCATCTGCCATTACACAAAATACTCTCAATAAAAAGGTATTCTCTTATGCTCATATTTGTGTTGAAATTGACTTAAATAATCTTTTGTCGAATTCTTTAGAAATTTGTCTTGGCTCTGCCTCGTGGGTTCAATAGTTAGATTATGAGTCCCTTCCTTTTCAATGTCATTTTTATCATGAGTATGGACACCTTCAGCGCCAATGTCCTCAGGCACCTAAAGCGGGTGGGATTTCTTCTCCTCCTTCATCAGGGGCTTCCGTGGAGAAGGGGGATAAAGGAAAAGTGCTTGTGGCTGAGGGTGGGCTTGATATGGATGGCTTTATTCCTGTTAAGCTAAGGGATAAAGGGAGGAAGAGGGCCAATAAGGATAGACAGAGTGATCAGGGATTTAACCATTTTGAGGTCTTGGAGACTCAGGCCTTGGAGAAGGGGATTCCTATTGATATTTCTCTTGGGGTCACTGGTATGGATACAGAGCTCGAGTAGGAAATTTTTAATATGGGAATGGAGTAGGCAATTGTTGTTAAGGATAATTCTCCGACTTTGGAGCAGAGGAATTTTGGGCTTCCTAGTGCCTCCGCAGGTTTGTAGGATGATATTGTATTAGCGGATTTACCTAAGGAGGTGTTGTCTTTAGGTAAAGGATGGGGATCATCTTTTGTTCTAGGGGTGTTGCAACACCCTCTTAAGAAGGCTCATTTTGAAAATTCCTTTAAAGTTAGTCATAAGAAGGATGTGGACAAGATTAAATCTACTGAGATTTGCTAGTGGAATATGGGTATGTTAAGACCATTGATTCCCACTTCTCTCATCCTTCCTCATGATTATTCTTTCATGGAATGCAAGGGGGTTGAATAGCACCTCCTAACATAAGGCTATTCAAGATTTTATTGTGGTTCATTCTCTAGATATCTTTTGCGTTCAAGAGACTAAGCTTCAAGTGGACTTCATGCTTCAGTATGCTCCTCGTATTTGGTTTTCTGGTCAGTGTCAGTGTATTGGATCTAGGGGAAACTCTGGAGGTCTAGCTCTTTTCTGAGATCCACGTAAGGTTTTTCCTCGCTGGTGGATTTCTAGCCATTCCTCTATTTCTATGGTGGCTTTGGTTTAGGAATCTAGTGAGACTATTTTGGTCAGTAATGTTTATGCTCTGATTGACATATGAGGTAAATTTCAGCTTTGGGCCCACATCAGGTGTGTTAGGTCTTGTGCACCTTATCTACCTCAGATCTTAGCTGGAGATTTCAACTCGGTGTTGTGTTTGGAGGAGAAAAGGGGGGGCTACCTAGGCTTGGTTCTCCTTCAATTTTTTTGGTCAAATGTGGATTCTCTTTCTCTTGTTGATGTTAAGCCCTCTAATGGAATATTCACTTGGAATAATAGACAAAGTGGGCTAGAAGCAATATTTGAGCGGTTGGATAGATTTCTTGTTTCTATTTTTTGGGTGGGCGGCAACATTGTCACTTGCTTTGAGATTCTCGACTGGTGCGGCTCTGATCATTGGCCAATTAAGTTTTATGCTTCTTCTTTTACTATCCCAAAGAATCCTCCTTTCAAATTTTAGCTTATGTGGCTTCGAGATTATTCTTTGCATGATCTTATTGCTCAGTGGTGGCGGGATGAAGCCCCTATGTATGGTAGTGCTATTTATTCTTTGGTTAAGAAGTTGCAATATGTCAAATATCATCTTAAGCAATGGAACAAGTCATCTTTTGGGAATCTTCAGGCCAAGAAAAGAGAAGCGTAGGATCATCTTATTGTTATTACTCGCCAAATTTGGGATTTGGCATTTTTGGAGGCTCTTGGTCATGCTCAGTCCCAGGCTTTGAATTTGGTGGAGTGGGAGCTTCATGAGGAGATTTTCTGAAGCAAAAGGCTAGAATTGACTGGCTTCAAGAGGGTGACAGGAATACTACTTTCTTCCATCATTTTGCGCAAGCTTGGCGGAATAAGTGTTATATCTCTTCCCTTGTTAATTTTGAGGGTCTTTCGCTTTCTTTGCAACAGGCTTTGTCTAGAGAGGCTTGTCAGTTTTACTCTACTCCATTTAGTGAGGATTCACTTCCTACTGAGGCTGATGAGAATATGGTCCTTTCTTGCATTCCTTCTTTGATCTCTAATGATTTGAATGCTTTTCTTACTCGTCTGATTACTCTGTCTGAAGTGGAGGAGGTTGTGTTTGGGATGAATAAGGGGAAAGCTCCTAGCCCTGATGGCTTCCCAATTGAATTTTTCTAGGAGTTTTGGGATATTGTGAAGCTGGACTTGTTGGAGGTTGTCTGGGAGTCTTTTCATAGTAAGCAGATGCTTCGAGCCCTAAATTAGGTGGAAGATAACTCATTGGACTCATCGGTGGTTGTCTACAGCTACTAGAGTGACTCTTCTCAAGTCAATTATCTAGGCCCTACCCATCTATAGATGCTTTGTTCAAGCGGCTCCTATGTATTTCCTTAGGGAATTTGATGCTCTCTTACATCAATTTCTTTGGAATGGTAACTTGTTGTCTACTAAGTGGAGCCTTGTTAAGTGGGAATCTATGTGTAGACCAAAGCAGGAGGGTGGTCTTGCTTTACATTCTACTATTTTGAATGGACAAGTTCTTGCTACTAAGCTTTACTGGCATTCGTGTACCAATCAACACCAGTTATGGGCCCATATTCTCAATCATAAATATCTTAGGGGTGTTGATTCATTTCTGGTTCCTCGCTATCCTCTAGAGGGGAGTGGTTCTATGGTTTGGTAGACTTTGAAAGTGGGGGAAAATTTGATTAAGCATACACTTTTTTGGATTTGTCATTTGGGGACACAAGCTCTTTTTTTGTTAGACTCTTGGGATGGTCACCCATCTATTCTCTCTACTTTTCCTCACCTCTAGTCCCTTTCGGATGTTTTTACTGTGGCTGGATGGGATACCATTGAGCATTATCAGGTTGAAAAACATTGTGGATCTATTGTAAGCTTTCATTGGAAGCATCCTTCTGAGTGGCCACTTGGAGGGTCTAAGGAGGATAGGCATGAGCTAGCTCAACTTCTGGCTTCTCGTGCTTTTAATTCTTTGAGGGGAGCTAATGTCCTGGCTTGGGATGGTTCTGATTTGTTTAGGAACTACTCTGTGTTAGTTGGTTATAAGCAACTTGGTAGGCAGTTGTTTTGGGATATTGAGGTCCCTTGGTGGAAGCAAGTTTGGCACAAGTTGTCGTGGCCCAAGTACAATTTTTTCATGTGGTTACTCAAAACCATTGTCTTACTTGGGATAACTTACGTAAGCGAGGTTTCCAAGGCCATTCAATGTGTGTTTTGTGTTGTAGCTATGAGGAGAGTGTCTCCCATCTCTTTTTCCAATTTCCTATGCTAGGGAGATTTGGAATTTTTGGTGGAGGGTGTGAAATACACCCTATTGGCATGTTTCCTCGCTAGCTGAGTTTGTGGATCGGTGGGGTAGGGTCCCTATTTCTACTTCCTTCCTTCAATATTCTTGGGATCTTGGCCCATCCTTTATTATTTAGAACCTTTGGTTGGAGAGGAATCGTCATATTTTTTAGGATATGATGTCAGTGGCCCCTCACTTGTGGTGGAAAATTATGCATTATGTGGGAGAGACTATTGTGGCTAAGTGTGATCTAACTACATCAGTAGATCCCTGTGATGTTGGTTGTTGTAATCATCTTCATCTTCCTCCTCCACAATGATAGCTCATGTGTAATATATGTAGACATCCTACCCCAAAGGTGAATAGGGAGGGGAGATGGTCTCCTCCACCTCAAGGAGTCTTAAAAATCAACACAGATGGCTCTTCTTGAGGAAACCCGAGTCATACAAGAATTGGTGGTGTTGGTTGGGACAGCTCTGGAGATGTTCAATTTATCTTCTTTGTTTATAAGGGTCTTCATACTAATAATTTAATGGAGGCTCAGGCCATTTTATCAGTTGTGGGTCGTGGATGTAAATTGGGGTGGCATAGGATCATATGTGAGTCTGATTTTTAGGTTGTGGTGAACTTGTTGAATAGGCAGCATTTAGAGGATGTTAGCTAGCATTTGGCTTAGATTGTTGAACAGATTCTTAACCTCTATGCTTCTTTGGAGTTTGTTACTTTCACTCATATTCCTAGAGAATGGAATGTTGTTGCTGATTGTTTGGTTGAATGGGCTTCTGACCATTTTCATGATTGGAATTTGGTGGACTAGGGTCAGTTACTCCCTGATTTGTCTCAACAGTTGGATCATTTGATGGAGCTTGATAGGGCTATGCAATTTCCTTGCTTTTTACTTCTTCTTGTTAGTCGATAGGCTATATATACAATGAACTTTGAGACAAAACCTGTCTCACGCTTGTATACAACTTTTTCCTATCGGTAAACAATTTTATTTCCCACCGGTATACAGCTCTTTTCGCCATATTATAGAGTCATTTTGTACGGCAATATGCACACCCTCAATAGCTACAACACGAAACTTCTCACCAAGTACCCCAAATAAGAATCGAGGCTGGAGCCATTATCTTATTACCCTAGGAAGAGAAGAGATCCGTTTCGGTGGGTTTGGGTGGGTATCAATCAAGAACAGAAGAATTTTTCACATGATTCTTTTCTGTCTATTTTCTTGGATTGTGGTTGAAATCTTCAGGTGGTGTAATCATTTTGATCCAAGTATTAAGAAAGGAGAATGGACCAAAAAATGAGGAGAGAATCTTGGCGAAATCTCATCCCAAAAATGGCACCAAACGAGCCGTCATTTCTAATTTGCTTTCTGGTAGGTTGCCCACAACTTTTCTTGTTTGTTTTTTGTTTTTTCCCTAAATTCATCTTTCAATATCTGTTCAAATTTTTTGAGTATAATATTTCTTGGAAATTTAATCCAGTTTCAAATACCCCATTAACCATTTTCTTTTCTACAACAATGGGCATGTGTATACAGCACGACACAATTTTGTGCAAAATCTTGAGGTAATTCAAGGGAGAAGATTGCTAAACTCTGATGGGTTTCAAAGCTGCTATCTCTATTAATCCATATAATTCCTAGCTGGATTGGTCTCCCAATCACACCTTTTGTAGCTGGACTGGTATTACATGCTCTACAGCATGTGGTTTTCCTTGAATCTCACAGGTGAGTGATTACTTGGCCCTATCTCTTCCTTAGTGGGAAATCTTTCCTTCCTTTTAAGAGTAGTTGCTCTTAGAAATAATAGCTTTGAGGGCCATATTATGTATCAGCTTGGAAGGCTATTTCACTTGAGAAAGCTTAAGTTGTCTCAAAACTATTTGGAAGGTCCCATTCCATCATCTCTTTAAAATCTATAGTTTTGTCATTTAGCAATTTAAATCGAAGCATTACCTCTGAATTTAGTGTTCTTTCAAATTTAGAAACCATGGCATTATGAGAAAAAAAATTGATAGGCATTATCCCACCTTCTTTAAGAAACATGTCCTTTTTAATCATCATGGAGTTTAATAGACTCCAAGTTGGTATTCCTGCTGAGTTGGGTATGCTTAGTCACCTAAACTAGCTTAATCTTTGCAGCAACAAATTAATAGGGTCACTCCCTGTTTCCCTTTCAAACTACACTCATCTCCAAATGTTGCAAGGAGTGTATTTGTGGGGAAACCAACTCACTGGAGAAATACCCAGCTCAGTAGGTAATTGGAGCTGCAAGTGCTGGATTTGGGTAACAAACAACTGAGCAGCAAAATGCCCTTGGAATTTGGGAAAATGCAGTAGCTAAGATGTTTAGTAACCTGACAAACTTGGCGACAATAAGCCTAGTAGCAAACCTATTCAATGGGACCATTCCATCTACAGTCGGTAAACTTCCAAATTAAAAAGGCAGACATAACTTTTCAGTTCGAAGAGCTCAAGCACAAGAACAACAACAAAGGATTAGGAGGTCCAAAAGAGCTGAGTATTTGAGTGCAATGTATATGGAAAGATGCCACTCTTTCCGAAGTGTTTGATAAGGCAGCTCAGTGTGATACACCATCAGAGGTGATATTACTTAATGCATTTGTTAGTGTGATAGCTACTGTGAAGAAATAAAATGAACTATTTGTTTCTTCCCAGTAGAATCAGTTTTGTTTTTTATTCAACGATTTTATCTAAATTGTTGTTGGTGGTTATGCAGATTCCATATCACCTAACATGTAGAATCACATTGGATATATTAAATGACCCTATAATAACTCCTAGTGGAATAACATATGAAAAATCTTCTCTTTTGGAGCATCTTCAGAAGGTGGTTATTAGTGGTTTAGACACCCACTTGAGTTCTCATTCATGTGGTTGTTGTTGCATTTGTGTTTAGTGTTAACTTCAAACATGCAATTTGTACCAGGTTGGAGAGTTTGATCCAGTTACCTGAGCACCACTGCTAGTTGATCAAATTATACCCAATTTTGCCATCAAAGTAGTTGTAAGGGCTTATCTCAAGGACAATGGTTGGGCATATAAACATGAATAAGAACTATTTGGGAACAAAAGGATCTTGTATTGTGTGACATAAATGTCTGCCATTTCCAAAGGGTAAGATTTTGCTGTTAATTTTTCTTGAAATACAGTTTTGATAGGCATCTAATATATGAAACAAGTTCTGGTCTTGGACATATATTTTCATTTTTAATTTTCACAAATAAGCAAATGGAAAATAGATATCTGAAAACATAAATTCTGGAAAAAATGTTTTAGAAGCACAGGTGCTATGTGACAATAAATCCTAGCAGGTTGTTTTGAGTTGAAATCTGCTTTGGAAACAAAAAGTACAGAGCATTATATTTCAGCCTAATCCAGAAGCTATTTGAATAATCTCGGGCAATTTTTCATTGTGAATTGCAAAATCAAACAGTTCACATTCATTGGGAGTTTGAATTGAAAATATGCATATACAAGATAATTTTTCCATTAAATTATTTGTTTATCAGTGGTTTTGCTATTAGAGTCCCTACCTTGAATGGAGAGAAGGTTCATGAAAATTTGGCAAATTATATCACAGACAGTAGGATCTCAAGTAATTTTCCCTATCTGCCTGGTTCTAGAGTGTGTGGTGGTCTTTGATGGGCATATGCAGTGCCTCTGTTCTTTAAAATCTTGGTACCAAATTTTCACAGTATCCAATGTCATTGAAAGAATGAGTTATCTTATTGTACTTTGTAACAGAAAATAATGCAATTTACATTTATAATTTTATACAGATCGTATTTTAGTCCATATTTAAGATATGAGCAGAATATACATTCTGATTCAGATGAAAGGGTAGCAACTATCACAGAAACAGTCAATTCCTTTGTATCTTTAATGTTGTCCAAAAAAGTGAAAGAATAAATATTGATGTTATATAATTTCCTTTTTCCTATTTCAACTCAACAATGGTATTGAGAGTATAGCTTTAGGATGAATTCATAGAGCCTTTATATTGTTTGCAGTTAAAACAAAAAAATGACAATGCCAAGCATTGTCTAAAAATACTTCCAACAGTTTCTATTATCATAAAATATGCAAGTTTACAGAAATTAGGCATCGGATAATATTTATTGCAAAAGATCTTGGTTGCACACAAATGGCTATTATGTAGTGAATGAGATGAAATGAAAAGGGAATGGATTAGCTTCAGGAGGGCCTTCTAGTGCATGTAACAGGTCTAAAACGATACTCCTCAAAGAGGAAAGATTTAGATTGGTGAAAGATCTCTATTGAAAGGTTAGTAAAAATTTGGATTATACTTGAGTTTTATTTTCTATTTTTGTCCTATTGGTTAAGTTTCCTGAATTAGCATACATATTTATCAGCATCAAAAGCTTGAGATATTGTAAATTATTCTAAATACTTGCTGATTTAGTGTATAGATTTAACAACATGAATAGCTTGAGACATTGCAGTTTGTTCTAAATGTTTGCTGCTTTAGTCTATATATTTATTAACACCAAAAGCTTGAGATATTGCAATTTACGTTGGTGACTCTTAATGCAACTGCGGTATTTAGCTGGAGGAAGGCTACTTCTACATCTTTCCTTGGCATTTGACCTTTTCATAAAGATGCACTCTTCTTTTCAATGAATTTATCCATTGTTTCCTGCTCAAAAGGATTTTGTATGAAATGAGTTAGTTATCTTAAAAACCTAAACAATAAGTCATGCACAATTTTTATCAGCTTTATAGGAACTTGTTAAGGTAAAATATCCTATAATGGGTTTGGTTGACATTGAGCTACTAAGTTGAAGGTGGGGCAACTCTGTGGAACATTTCTGTTTGAAGAACATTGTTGACATGCTTGATTAATCTTGAAGACAAGTTCATTAAATGGAAAATGCTTCAGTAGCATAGTTTGCTTAGTTTGCAGACTGCTTAGCAAAAATGCTTGTAGGTAAGAATGATGCCTTAGGCATGCTATGCTTTTGTACATAATATAACATCTTCTAACTTTAACTGTGAAATTGTCTTTTGTTAAGCATCTTTCATGATTTAAAAGAATTGAAGAAATGGATACAAAGTATACAATGCACTGCACTTTTACATCTATGTTATTCTGAAATTCTTTCTTTGGAAGCTAGATTTTTTTTTGGCAATGGTAGAATTTAAGATTATATAAGTCAAAATCTGGAGATGATAAAATTAAAATGGTTGTTTTGGCCAGTCAAAAAGGCTTGGATTGTTGTCACTTAATTAATAAATTTATTTGTGTAAACATTAATTATAATTGGTTCTAAATTAATTTTACTTTTTATATTAAACATAGGATATTATATTAACCTTTGCCACGTAATTCCATTCTAGCTTGTACCATCTTTGTTTATACATTCAAGGGTTCTTTTTTATATAAATTAGATTGAACAAGCTTTTAGGCTGCATTGTCTATATATGTTTTTATACTTTAACTTTCAGATCTGAAAGCAAAATAAAGAATATGCCTCCTTATCATGTTAACTTACATATACTTTTCTATCGGCGTAACCCTTGCACCCCCTTCTGGTGCAAGTGCTAGTTTTAATAAAAAATTTGCCCCTCCTTTATGATAATTATTTATAATATATATTATAAACATAAATAAAAAAAATATTTAATGCATACTCTAAAAACTAATATTTCTTTGATAAATCTCTTTATTCATAAATATTCTTAAACAACTATAACAAAAACATATTTTAAATATAAATTAAAAACATTAAAGTCATATTTTAATAAAATCGCTTATTTATTAAATATCCTCTTTCATTATTGTAAACATGAGTTATGAATACAAATGACAATAGCTATGGTCCACATGAGTTATGAATACAAATGACAATAGCTATGGTCCAAATTCTAATAAGAAGAGTATCTTGAGATCATGGTCAAATTAGCTAGCACTTTTGATGTGCATAATTAGTGGACAATTACGAACATAGTCAAATTAAGTGATTCATTGAATAATAAAAATGGACCCCATGACATTGAGGGGTTGAATGAGACAATTGAGGACAAATACAAGGCAAAAGAAAGTGAATTCATAAATGAGAAGCAAATAAAGGTAAAATGATAGGACTTGGGCACCTACTAACCATAAAAACACTATTGCCAAGTCAATCCTAATAGTTATTGATAAATCAATGCATCAACCAAAAAAATTATATTGAAGGTTTGTGATCTAAAATATTTATGGTGAAATTTAGTTTTTGCTTTGTAAAAGATTTATGATATATTATTTTATATACAATATTGTTTATTATTATAATTTATTGTACATAAAATATACAATATTATATATAAAATATAATAATAATAAATAGTATTGTACATAAAATATAATAATAAACAATACTGTACATAAAATATAATAATAATAAACAATATTGTACGTAAAATATACAATATTATTTATTATAATAATTTTATATTAAAAAATTAACGAGTGGTGATTTTGATAGAGTTTAGATTAATATTATTCAATTATTAGTTGCATATATGTAATTTTAATTAATGCGTGAAATTATAAAATTATTTATTTATGTCATATTTTTACATTTTACAATGTTGTTAATTATCACATTTGAAGTTGTCGGTCTTCTAGTCTCTTTCGTACATTTTTTTTTAATGAGAAATATCTATGGTAGAACTTATAATAAGACTCTTCATTTATTAGTACATTTATTATATTTGTAATTTTTTAGATATTTTGATATTTTTGTAAAGATAATTAACTTTTGATTAAATATTTTGCTTTCATAATGTTAATATTTAGAAGAATATTTTTGGATTCATTTTATTTTTTAAATTAAATAGAAAATAATCTTATGATAAATTTACAAATATGTTGAAACTATTTTTTATACTCTATAATACATGTCTCGTTATTATTGTTCTCTTTAAATTTTATTGTTTCCTATTTATTGAACTTTTGTAATCTCAAAAACTATTTTTAATCTTTCTTAAACATTATTATCATTAATTTATCTTATTTAATAAAAAAACGTGTCACATTTTTAAGAAGTAAATATTTATCTTAAAAAATAATGTGTTAAAAAATCCTAGAAGTTTTTAAATAGATTTACTTTGTTATATATTATATATGAAGGGTTTAGAAATAAGAGTTTATAATTATGTTTATTTTACTTATATTAATTATTTGAATCACATCTTATAATTTATTGTTAATATAATGACAAAATTAATTACAAAATAAATAATAAAAACAATCAAAGAAGAGAATTGTAGTCATAAATATTATAAATAAATGATTAGATAAAATATAAGAATAGTTACAATCTTTTAAGATTTTTTGGTGTCTTGATTTCTATTTACTATTTTGATATTTGTCGTTGTTGTAGCTTTTTTTTCTGTGGTGGTTCTATTATTTTATTTGAGTTTTGAAAAATAGTTTTGTAGCTCTTGTTGCTACATACTTCTTATGCATACAATCTGCTCTAGTTACAGATATTTATCAATATAATTCTTCTTATCATTTTCTACCATCTTGATAATGAATTACAAAATATTATTTTAAATAATGACATAACAAAACAAACACATGTAATGAGTGCGTAAACTTTTAGGCAACAAAAATCCATGTAAGCTGCATATCTTGTGAGTTTTGTAATCTAGAGATTTTGTGAGTTATGTGATTTTTTTAAAACCTTTCAAAACCTATTTTAACTTCTTAATTAAAAACAAAACAAACATGACTATTTTCTGAAAACTTTTACTTTATGAAACTTCCTCTCTTTAAAATAGAGCTTCTTTCATTATTCTATATTTGAAAGTGAAAATTCCATAAAAGGCCTTCCTTTATTCTATATTTATTTAAAGTGATGATTCCATATTTAAAGTAAGTATCTCTTTATTAAAGGGTTTAAATTCTTATGAGGCTAACAATCTGCATGAGCATGGAGGAATCAAATTTTCTGGTTTTGTATATGGATGGTTTGCACTTTTATTTACATATAAATTATCAGTCTAAACAGTACATGCAAATTAATGGGATTCCAAAGAACTTAAAAAGGAAACCCCAATACAAAAGTAAACAAGAAAAGACAGACGAATGTTCAATTATATGTACCTCAAGGTCACCCCATTTACTTACTTTCGGCCCTTGTATTCCAAGAGGGTCTGCAAAAAGTAAATCCCACATGGTAAGGAACCAAACCTTTTTTAAATATTATGTTGGAAAAAAATTTAAAGGGAGCTCACCTTGATTCACTGCTATAACCTCCTTATTAGCCGATAGGCTATATATAGCGTGAGCTTTCGGTGGAAACAAGTCTCACGCCTAAAAATTCCCTCCCGAGAAACAAGTTACCACTCAAAAGAATTTGTTGAAATCCCGATATTTTAATCGATGTACGGAAATTGCTTTTGTCTCGTCTCTTTTGATTTTTCACCACCTGAAACTATCACTGCCTCAACTTTTATACAAATAAACTCATTATTTGCCAACGACTATCGCTGCATGTAATGTCTTCACCACCTACAATGTGTAGGAATACATCGCATAATGTAAATGAGAAAAGGAAACATGTTGGGCGTTCCCTCAATGGAGTTTGCGGAACCCATATTGTCTATCAACGGTTACAATCTCACAAGAAAGGATGGACTGCCAATGGATAGATCTTACTCGTCTGTTGCTTTCTCTACTCTTGGTGGTGCATTTATGTCGATAGGATTGCTTCAATGGGAGTTAGTGTCGATGCATTTACTGACGATTGGAGGCCGCGTCACAAATATCCTTGTTGATGCTTATTTGCTTTGTTTGCCTTGGTTTCATTTACCCTCGTTTCACAACCTCTACATGGCTGGGCCAAATTTTCTTTAGCTTATTTGTTTTGTTATCGTTGCGCAAGTTGGAATCTGTTGGTTTACCCGGGTAAGTTTATGCTCAATCCCCTTTGCATCTACAACTTCAAACAAAATTCATCATTTTTTATTGTTTTTAGAACTGTCTGTGCACTGCTACATAGCTTCCATTTTGCATAGGCAATGAGGATGCAAGAAAATGTTGATTTTTTTGTTTCGATGAGGATACACGTTAAATTCGGCTCCATAGGCATCCCCTCTGGTTCTATACGCACCCGAGTATCCATCTCCTTTCGCTGCAAGTACTCCTTTTGTTGCCTCACCCTTCTAAATATCTATCCATTGTATATACATTGAATATTCATCCTTTTTGGTTGTATACACGCAAAATATACATCCAAAGATGCCTCCATCAATGCCTCAATTCTAGGCCAACGTGAACCCCCTGCACGCTCCGCCTTCCTTCGCCCCGAAGGCCATCATTGCAATCAATGAGGGGAACATTTTTTCACACATCTGCTACCTCTTTATGCAATGCCGACAAGGGTTCGATCCTCGTCAGCCTCCTGCACACCCCCTCATTTCCTCTGAAAGTTGTATATCTCAATCCAAAGCTTCTAAACCCTTTTCAACACATCTATTTTGTGCAAATATGTTGTCATTCACTCCATGGATTGACATCTCCCTGAGGCATTTTGTCAAACATTAGAAGGACCTCTCCCTTTACTAACATACTCAAAAGTTACCCCAAAAAAATAAAAAATTGTATGGGATCTCTTCCTGTATGGGCATATGCCTGTGAATTGTTGTTTTCAAGCATTACAGTTTTGAGCTTCTGTTGAGAATAATGAAGGCTCAAAAAAAAAATTATAGAATCTTTTAATGTAAAAAGTGGTAGGGTATTGGGTAAAAAATATTTATAGAATCCTAAATTTAATGTAAAAAATGGCAGGGTATTGGGTTTTGTTGAGTTTGAATTAGAGATTTTAGCTTTTGTTGCTTTTCTGCACAAAAAATAAATTGGATTACAAGCACTGCAGTTTATGAAATGAGTTGGGGTTTTGACATTGAATTTTAATTCTTTTAACACTATTCTTGTAAATTTGTATTTGTTATGATATAAATTTCATTACTGCTACTAGGAGAGGTCATTCTCAGTTTAAACATTGGAGAGTAGCATGCCTATAATCCAATCGATCATTAACTTTGTTCTTATGTATTTGGTTTTTACAAGTAGTAGCAACGCAATAGATTTGGATGGTAAGTTTTTTGTTGAGCCAATCTAACTTTGATTTTTCTCTTCTGATGAACATATTGAATCACTGGAACACATAGTAACTTGTACACAACCTCCAGGTGAAGTTTTACTTGCTTTCAAGTCACAAGTCATTGATTCTAATGGTGTTCTTGTCAAATGGAAGAAAGAGGTTATGGATCCTTGTGGATGGACTGGTGTTACTTGTGATTCTCGACTAGGCGGGTTATTTACTTGTGATTTTGTGTGATGAATAACTTTACTTTTGTAGGATTTATCATTGTTCAATTTGATGTATGTATTGGGCTTGATGAGAGAATTTATTCTTTTATAGAATTTCCCTATTGCCTTTAAGATGTATGTATTGGGCTTGATGAGATAATTTATTCTTTTATAGAATTTCCCTATTGCCTTTAAGATGTATGTATTGGGCTTGATGAGAGAATTTATTCTTTTATAGAATTTCCCTATTGCCTTTATTTTTGCTGTTTCAATTTTCAGGAACCTTCCTTATCTCAAACTTAAGGGGTCTATATTGTATGATATTGGTAATGAGTCACTTACAAAAGATGTATGCTCTCTGCAAGACCATGTGTGGTTATTATTATTGAACTGACTTCAAATATTCTTTTCAAAAATTGTATGCTCTCTGCAAGACCATGTGTGGTTAATAAGCAAAGCAAGGAAAATGGGTGGAAAGCATAGGAATTTTGAGTCGTCGAGTGTTGCAAAAATAAGCAAAAGAGACAAAGATCTACTACGGAAGGCCAAATATTCTTCGTTGTTCACCAAATAGAGATTACAGATTTGGAGGAGTTCAAGAGTTGGAAGGAGCAGAAAAATGACATGGTGAAATGCGAGATAAAGAAACATGCAAAGGGGAAAATAATGGCAGTTGCTCCTCCAAAAAGAGGGTGGAAGAATGTGTTCATAAGAGAACTCGGGTCTCTGAGGACCATTGTTGTGGATTTCTCCTTGTTGGGTTCTGCACATCCATACCCCTTGCAGAAGAAGAATAAATATCAAAAATTTATACCGCATTTAAGAAGAAATCATGGTATGTTTACACTATTTTTTAGTATTTACTATTTCAACCTCTAAATTTCAATATTTAGTATTTCTTTCTGAATTCTAAATTACCTTGAATGCAAAATATTTAGATAGTTAGGGTAATCTATTTTACTGCTTTGCATCTAAATTTCACTATTTACTCTTTTACTCCTGTATTTTAAATTTACAATAAAGTATTTAGAAAACCAAAATGTTAATTACGAAAGTTTTAAGGCAACTTTTATGTAGATACTAAATACCTTCCTACAAAAATTTGTGCTCTGTCTCTGGGCTACTATTTCAACTTTTGGGTGATAAGCTTACACTCAACATGATTACCATCTGGAAGCACCCCTCATTCCAAAAACATTCCAAAAATATGGTGATTTTTTTGCCAGCATTGCCAACCTTCTAACGCCTTGTTTTTCTCTTTGTTCATCATATCATTTTTCAGAGTTGTTGTGCGGTGATCCTCATAAACAGAATGTTGTGTTTCACCACCTCCATTTTCAGCTTCACCAATCATCCAGGGATCAGATACTGTATCCTCTTGTACCTCCCAAAGACTTCTTTATCTTCAGCAATGACAATTGGTTCTTTTGTTTCTTCTTTTTCTTAATGCCTCCTGCTTTCACATCCAAAGCTTTGCCTTTCAGTTTAAGCTTCTACCGTGGATCATATTTCCTAAATTGAATTATATTCAGTTTTACCATTCCATCCACCAGGGCGTGCATATTGTGCATATTGATTGTTTTGATCAGCCCATGATGTTACGTTGTACACAAATGGAAAATCAACCTCAAATTCATTTAAAACCAAGCAAGAACAACACAACTAAGCTCAAGTGCTCTGAAAGTTGTAATTGATTAGTGCAGCAAAAGACCTGTCACATTTGTCCTCAATGTCCCCTGTTGTTCTCCAACTACTTCCAATTTTTGGAGCCCATGTACCCGGAACATCCACTCCCGTGAATCACAATCACAACTCTAAACATCTCACCACCAATTCCTAAGAATTCAGACACTATAAGATCTCTGGTTTGCATAATTAAATTATGATTAAATCCTCTAGTTCAATTATGCAATTGCATAGTAATCTCATAATCAACTCCCTGATTCAAGCAATAGAAGGGAAACATGCAAAACCTTATTATAACACTCACTTGATAATTCATAATTATACAAATTTTGAACAAAATCGGGAAAACAACCAGGAATTAGATCATCAATAGTAGGATCACAAATTAGGGTTAAGCAAGACCTCACTAATTAACAACCTCCCGATAAGAATCCATGAATCATATAAGCTTCCAACCGAAAGCATTTGTAAACAAATCAATATTATAATAAAAAATCTCGAATATTAATATGGAACTAATTAATAGTTCATAAGATCACTAAGTAAAAAGGGTGTAATTAGGGTGAAAGAAAAAATTATTTGTCTTGACTTGAACACAATCATTTGGTTTAGATCTACCTGGTATTCCTCATATAGTAATATCTAGAAAAGCTTGATAAAATTCATTCAACATGTTAGTTTGTTATGCCCCTCATCCATGCATATAAATTATCTACCATTTGTTGTATAAATCTACCATGTAGTCATTTTCCTACTATGGTTCTAGTAGCTATATGTCTAGTCATTGGGTTAGACGAATTATTTTTTCTCAAATTAGAAATGCAAGGAACATGTTTGTTATTCACTTGTCCAAGGTAGGTAGTGCTCATTTGTTACAATTGATTATTGTGTAAATTCAATCACAATGTTGCTTAACAAACATTAATAATTTTCATAGTAAACACTTCAATAGATTTGGGTTGCTACCAACACTACAAGACAACAATGAAATACCCACACCTCTTCTCATTGATTTCCAACAATAAGTTTCTCTTTCTTTGTCTATCCAATCACCCAAATCTAAAATCATTTCATTGTTTAATATCATCTACCCATTCATCAATCTAGTTGCTTAGAATAGAGTCTCAACCTAATATTGCTTAGAACCATACTTGGAACAAAATAATAAATTAACAAACATATACTTCAAAGGAATAGTATTTACGTTTCGATGATTTAGTTTTTCCTTCATTTGGAAACAAAAATTATTCCAAGAAATGTTTAATTAGACAGGAATGGAATTGAGTGCAGTTGACTTCTTGATCAAAAATAGTGTATTGCACTTTGAGGTCCCATTTTAATCCTTGTATATATATAGAGAGGGGCATATGACATTAGAGAATAAATTTGAATAGCATTTTTGTTTAGGATATTGTTTGAATCACATTTAAAAAAATTATATAGATATAAATATTTTAATATTTTTTATATTTTATTAGTTAATATATTGGGAGATATTGAATATATTGAAAACATCATTATCAAAAAGGAATCTTCATTTAGCATAGTCAACAAAGAAATGACAAGAACACGAGAATTCCTTTCATTTTCCTACTCATTTAGATTATTTTCTAATTAAATTTGTCAATTATATAGAAATTAATAGTTAAGGTCATGTATGAATAACACTTTGTAAATGTATAATTTTCAATCCTCAAACAAAATTTCATACTAAAATGGTATGTACAAGGTTTACTATCTTCATAAAACTCCTTATTCATACTACAAACAACTCACTTATTAAAATAAATAATGACTCAAAGAAAATTATTCTATAAATTAAAAATAAATAAACACACCAAGTTATACACAAAAAATAGCTTTAAAATTATTACACTTTCTACAACTTACTTATTTGTGAACCCATTACACCTTCTCATGGTGCAAGTGCCAATATGGTTAATGCAATTTTATAAGGTGTTATTGCATAATCATATATGCAAATAAAATAAATTAAAGAAGGGAAAAAGGATAATTACTTGTTATGGGATCACATTGATCTCCTCATTTGATTAGAGCTAACTTGTTCTAAGGTGAAATGTGACATAAAATGAGGAAGGATAAATGTTACATAATAATCAAGGCACATATCACTTTTAAGTCTATCATGTATATCATTTTTATTCCTAGAAATTATTTGATTCAAGTTATAACACAACAAACAATATATCTTTGATAAATTATTTTGTTTGTATTGTCCTTAGTCATCAATGGAGAGAGCATATTGTGATTAGAAGTGAAGAATATCCAAGTCATACTTTAGTAAACAATATTTATTTGGTGAAATCTCTTTGTTTGTAGGTGTCTTTAATCATCCACGATGAATATATATTGTGAATACAACGAACAATATTCAAGTATTACCTTAGCAAACAAGACTTATGTGATGAAATCTCTTTGTTCATAGGTGCCCTTCACCATCCATAATGAAAATATAGTATAAACACAAATGAACAAAAATCGAATATTATCTTAACAAACAAAATTTATTTAATAATTTTTTTTATTAATAAATACTCTTAATCATTCATGATGAAAATATATTGTAAATATAAATATAAATATTTAAAACATACTTTAATAAACAATATTTCTGACGAGGGTGCTAACCCGAGACATAGAAAATCACACACAAAACCAAAGAATGTTATTATTATTCAGAATCTGAAAAGCTTACATGCAGAGGATCTCAAATCCTCGAGTTTTGCAATACATGCAAGTTACAGAAACTACAAAAATTCCCCTTTTTCATGCGATCTTTTTCCCAAAAACTACCCAAAAATCATAAACTAGCCCATAAATAGCCCCTTTTCGGTTTGGAGCCAAAAACAACATTTGAATTATGAGTTTTGGTGATTAGGCGCCAAAAATTACAATTTGAAATTCAAAAATTGAGTCCTAATTCAAAAATTAGCAATTTTTCAAAAATTGACCAACTTTCGGAAGCCATAACTTTTAATCTAGGACTCCGCTTTTCGAATTGTTTGAACCGTTGGAAAGGTCTCAGAGTGAAGAACGTGCTAAAAAATAGCTTTTTTGGTTTTGACGATTTTTGGGCCTGTACAGGACTGTTTAGTGTCTCACACTGGACTCGAAAAAATTTTCAGGGCAAAAAGCAAAAACTAAAACTTGAATAAATTTCAAACCGGGAATGATCTTAACCTGATTCTTTCTCCAAAGTGCTTATTTTTCTGTCCTAAAGCTTCCCATAAATTTATGCCTCCTCACGCCTTCAAATTCAAAACTGCTAAAAATAGAAATTGAGCAGAAAAATAGAAATGCAATTCTAAAAGTTGGGAACTCTTATTCAACGAAAAGGGTATCTAGAAATGCAAAAATATCTACAAAAAGATAACAAAAAAAGAACCATAAAGGAAAACATATTTTTGGGTGATGTAGGATTGCCCTTACACCACTGGATACTATGCATCAATTTCTTTGATAAAATCTATTTATTCATAAAAATTCTTAGACATCTATAACAAAAACATATTATAAATATAAACAAATAAAAACATTAAAATTATATTTTTTAAAAATCACTTATTCATTAAATATCCTTGACCATCTATAATAAGAACAAAATATTGTAAACATAAGGGAAGAATACAAATCCAATGTAACTTGAAAATCTAAAAAGATTGAAGTACATATGACAATAGCTATGATCCAAATTCTAATAAGAGTATTTTGACATCATGATCAAATTAGCTGGCACTTTTGAGGTACATAACTAGTGGACAATTTGGAACATAGTCAAATTAAGTGATTCATTGAATAATAAAAATGGACCTCATGACATTGAGGGGTATGAGACATTGGCAAAATCAAGTGAATTCATAAATGAGAACCAAATAAAGGTTAAATGATAGGACTTGGGCACCTACTCACCATAAAATCACTATTGTCAAGTCCATCCTAGTATTTATTAATAAATCAATACACCCAAAAATAATTATATTGAAGGTTTGTGATCTAAATTTATGGTTCATGGTTCAATTAAGTTTTGTTTTGTAAAAGATTTATGTTATATTATTTTATGTGCAATGTTCTTTATTATTATAATTTTATATTAAAAAATTAAGAGTGATGATTGTGATATAGATTAATATTATTCAATTATTAATTTTACATATGTAATTTTAATTCATGAGTGAAATTATAATAAAATTTATATTAAAATTATTTATTTATGTCATATTATTACATTTTACAATGTTGTTAACTATCACATTTGAAATTATTGACCTTTTAGTTTCTTTTGTACAAAATTATTTAATGAGAAAAAACTATGGTAGAACAAATAATAAGACTCTTCATTTATTAGCACTTATTACATTTGTAATTTTTTAGATATTTTGATATTTTTTTTAGATAAATAACTTTTGGTTAAATATTTTGCTTTCATAATGTTGATATTTAAAAGAATATTTTTTCATTCATTGTATTTTTTAAATTAAATAGAAAATAATCTTATGATAAATCTACAAATATTTATCAATACAATTCTTCTTATCACTTTCTACCATCTCCATAATGAATAACAAAACATAATTTTAAATATTGCTATAACAAAACAAACACATGTAATAAGTGTGTAAAATTTTAGGCAACGGAAATTCGTGTAAGTTGGAGATCTTGTGAGTTTTGTAGGTTAGTTGTTTTGTTGAGATAGATATTGTAGAGTAAGGCTTTTGTGTAAGCTATCATTTCTAAAAGATTTTTTAAAACCTTTCAAAACCTATTTTCACTTCTTAATTATAAACAAAACAAACATTTTTTTCTCAAAAACTTCCTTTTTTAAAATAGAGTTTCTTTCATTATTTTATATTTTAAAGTGAAAATTTCATTAAGAGACCTTCCTTTATTCTCTTGTATTTATTTAAAGTGATGGTTCCATCTTTAAAATAAGTATCTCTTTATTAAAGGGTTTAGGGAGAGGGCCCAGTAGTCGTAGCCCCTAACTTCATGCGTCTAATTATCCTTCGTAAATTTCAAATCACTCCCAATTTTACAGCAGCTTACTTGGCAAGTTCTCTTTATAACTAAGGTTTCGGGCCACATCATCAAATATGATGCCACATCAGCATGTGTTTTTGTCAAGGTGTCCAAAAAGGCCCCAAAAATAGTGAGACCAATTCTCGTGCATTACATCATGAGTAGTTGAGCGCTGATGTGGTATCACATGATTGGTTGCTTTTTAGATCAAAAGCATACTTTTTGTTTAATTATGGGTAGTCAAATCACAACTATTGGACATTATATAAACGACTATTGGGTATTATATTTACGATTGGGTGCACAACTATTAGACCCTCGCACGACTATTGGGCCCTCTCCCCTAAATTCTTATGAGGCTAACAATCTGCATGAGCATGGAGGAATCAAATTTTCTGGTTTTGTACATGGATGGTTTGGACGTTTATTTACGTATAGATGGTTTAGTGATTGTATACTAAAGAACAAAATCATAAAAATGAATCTCTCAAAAATGATTAGCAAAAAAAAAGTTGCAATTAATTTTTTTTTGAATTTAATTTATGCCCAAAATATAATAGAGAATAGATGACATGATTCATATACTAACCAGGGCAATAAATTTTAAACCATTCACTCAATAACTAATTATTGCTGTAATTTTTTAAAAATTCTCTAAAAATTATAAAACAACAATTTTTATTGTCATTCTTCAAAAATCATAAAAATCAAATAATAATTTTTCATTAATATGAAATATATTCATACATAATAAAACTGCTCTTGAAATTTATGATATACCCCTCCAAGGAATTCAGAATTCCTTTTTCATTCCATCGAACCCTAACTTATCTGATGGTTTTAGGGATCAAAATGACTGATACAGACTCACCATAAAATGAATGGGACACCATGCAAATAGAACTATTAGTAAAACCACGTTTTTAAAATATTGCAACTGAAATGAATTAAAGAAGAGCCATGAAATTTAGTTGGGCTACTTATTCATGACTTCAACCAAAAACTGATTCTTCCATGTCTGCCTATAGGCCATAAGTTTTGGCTCTCTTTCTGCGAGATGGAGAAAGAAATGAATACACAATTGCCTTTTAAGCCCCTTGTGCATTTCACAGGAGGCTTGACACAGATTTTCTTCTACTCTGTACTATGGGAATAATAAGCATAATAAGGACAAGTGATATATCTCCTTTGAGGTCACCATCACCGCCAATTCTCTACCAACCATTGCTACAATATGCATGAACAGCATAGTTGCTGTAAACTAAATGACCAATTTGGGTTTACTGAGAAACTGGTGTCAAAACAAACATTTTACAGGCATGAGCTTTCACTGATGCTACGAGGCTCCCTTGGTGAGTGTTGGCCAGATCTCTGTGCTGCAATATTCAAACAAGAACAGAGTTAGTGAAACTGAAACGAGCATTCAAACTTTGAAATGTATTTTCTTAAATGCCTTTTTAGATTTGCCATGATGAATTACCCTCCATAAGTTCCTAACTCGGACTGAAGTAGAAGGATGCATTCCAAATTTTTCCCACTTGGCAGTGATTGTAGCTCTTGAGTTGCCTCTGTTCCATAAGACCAGCGCTGTACGTTTGTTGGTGAGGGGACCGGCCCACACCTGTAACAAAGAGTGCCCACAATCAGACCAAGAGCCACTTTCCCACACACAATATTATAGCCCATCACCGTGCAAGGTCAGAGGGTGTCCATACAGCCCAAATCATTTTCTCAGGGTTATTAGCAAAAATTTATCAGTCTGAACAGTACACGCAAATTAATGGGATTCCAAAGAACTTAAAAAGGAAACCCCAATACAAAAGTAAACAAGAAAAGGCAGACGAATGTTCAATTATATGTACCTCAAGGTCACCCCATTTGCTTACTTTCCGCCCTTGTATTCCAAGAGGGTCTGCAAAAAGTAATCCCACATGGTAAGGAACCAAACCTTTTTTAAATATTCTGTTGGAAAACTTTTTAATGGGCGCTCACCTTGATTCACTGCTATAACCTCCTTATTACTTAGAATTCTGTAAGTCCCTTTATGCATGGATGTAACATCGCAACCAATCAACAGAGGTGCCTAAAGTCGAAAGAAATGGATATTAAACCAATAACATGGTAGCCCAGCCTTCTTTTCAGTAAGTTGATCAGTCAAATGCTTACCCCGTATCAAAAAAGAGAAAAGGGCAAAACAAAAATTGAAGAGAGACGCCAATCACCTTCATGAGAGCCCAAATGCTGAAATGTGATCCATATTCGTCCATAGTCATGTGACCATTTCCTACTTCCAACATATCAGGATCTGTTCCACCCATAACAACAATGAAACCAATCTATAAGAAAAAAAAATTGAATTTTTACTTCATAAAATAGCGGTAACATGTCCAAGTGCTTCTACCGTGGATCATATTTCCTAAATCGAATTATATTTAGTTATACCATTCCATCCGCCAGGGCGTGCATACTGTGCATATTGGTTGTTTTGATCAGCACGGGATATTACACTGTCAAACAAATGGAAAATCAGCCTCAAATTCATTTAAATCTAAGCAAGAACAACACAACTAAGCTCAAAAGCTCTGAGAGTTGTAATTGATTGGTGCAGCAAAAGACCTGTCCCATTTGTCCTCAATGTCCCCTGTTGTTCTCCAACTACTTCCAATTTTTGGAGCCCATGTAGCCGGAACATCCACTCCCCTGAATCACAATCACAACTCTAAACATTTCATCACCAATTCCTAAGAATTCGGACACTATTAGATCTCTGGTTTGGCATACCCTACCATTCACACAACGAATAGAAAATAGGCCTCCCGGTCTTCAAAAGTGCATCCCGCATCTTTGGGTACCTGTAAAATTGTGACAATGGAGGAGACCTCAGTTCAAATTTCAATACAGAATACCCCAGAAACCAAAATGCAACTTTGGAAAAAAAAGTTACCGAGATTCAGGTTTAGAGCCATCGTTGTAACAATTATCATATTTAAGATAATCCACGCCCTACAAAGAGGCAAAACATGAAGGAAACAGATTACTAGGGCTCGGTATCAATTACTTGTGTCAAAATCTGCAGAGTTGTATCCGGGAAGGAAAGTATAAATACCCAGAAAGCAAATGTGTCGGCATCCACTTGTTCATGTCCCAGGGAACCTGGTTGCTTTTGGCATGTATAATACCTGAACCGAAAAAATGAAAAAAACTGAACATGAGGACTTAGGAAAACAGAGAAACCACAAAGCAAAACAGCAGGAAAGTCCCATTTGGGAACAGAGACAATGCCATACATACCCTGCATCTGAATATATACCAAGTTTCAGTCCTTTACTGTGGACATAATCAGCCAGAGCCTTGATTCCAGAGGGGAATTTTGAACGACTAGGAACTAGTCTTCCCTATTTATAGCAAGAATAATAATCAGAAATCAAATACAAGTATGTCAATTAACCAACAAAAAGATAAAATTTTGTGAAACGTGGTAAGTGCCTTACATTGCTGTCACGATTGGGCTCTGCCCAACAGTCATCTACATCCACAAAAAAACAACAGAAAAACTTAGATCCAGTAAATGCCTCTACTGAGAAAAAAACAGAGCTGGGGTGTCAGAGAATGCCCACCTATATTTACATATTCGTATCCCATTCCAGATAGCCCACTCGAGACCAAATGATCAGCTGCATAAACACAAACCTATGAATAAAAACAAAATTTGAGAGATCATAATCAAGATTATGAAGCTTCTTAGAGAAAAAAATTTCAAATACCTGTGTCTCGCACAATTTGTTCATTGATATTGCAACCATAGTGATTCCAACTATTCCATCTGCACACAGGAGAAAACCAACAGTAAAATGCTCAATACTGATTAGAACAGCGAGAAGGCAGAAACCATTTATATTCTGAACATATCTCACCCCATTGGAGGCGTCCGAGCGACATTATTTTGCAGCAAACTTCGTGCAAGAGATATGTTCTCGGCACCCGTTGCAACATACAGCCAACCCAACAGCATTAAACTCACACCCCACCTGCATTGAAAGTCCATTCTACTTATTGTCCAGAAATACAGTCTCTGCTCAGGTGAAAAACCAGGAGGACAGTGTTGCGGCTTGCTAAGCAGGAAAGCACTAATTTATAGCGCGTTGCAAATGAACTTTAAACGCGGAGGAATCTGATCATTTCCTGCCGAATCAGATTATTTCGTAAATAGTAATCACAAATTAAAAATTGGGGTTCGAATATGGTAACTTAAGGGTTCAAATATTCAAGTTTTAGTTTTCAAATTTCCTGTCAGCCCTGTTGTACGGAACAGCTTGCATGCACTCCCAGCCCTCTGCACTGAATCTGCACCTTACACGTTAGCTTATCTGAGTTCTTTGAGTGGTCGCCTAATTTTAGGCCTCTAAACAAATTTTAAAATGATACAAGGAAAGAATTTAAATGGTTAAAATTGTTTACTTTTATCATATTAATGATGAAATATGATTCAGCAAGCTGGTCGGTAGTAACATGATGCAGCAGCTGTAAATGAAGGCACTAAGTGACAAGTTATAGATGTTGATACCAAAAATACTTTATTCAACCTTTTGAAATTTGACAGCAGTTTAAATGTACATTGTATGTGTACATACAAACTGTATCTAATCTCTGTTATTAAATCTTAAACTTCGTTTAGAATCTCTGTTCATAGATCTAAATTGGAGAAATATACAGATACAAATATTTTTGAATGTATAGATATAGTTGGTATGAATTTTTTATAATTCATAAAAAAATGCTTATGATTATTTTTTGGTTTCAATTGTGTATGTTTTTCAATCAAAGTTTCAGATCAATCTTTTCCTAAACAGACCACGGAACAAGATCCAAAATTATTGTTGGAAAGGTTTTCTGAATTCGATTGTGTGATAACTTTTACATCAACGATTCAGATCACACTCAGTATTCCATCATCAAAATAGCATCAATATAGATTGTGAAAACTCGATATCACTAAGATCCAAAATATCGATGAAAATCTTTTACAATTAAAACTAAAACTCAACCACTGAGATATAAACAACATGAAACTAAGCAAATACATCTAAACTCCTGTCAAGTTTAATCACTATGAAAACTGTACTGACTCTAAAAGTTGAGGTGGTTAGTGGTTGCCAACACCATTCAATTACCATGTGAGTGTGAACTAATCTACCATACAGAAGACAATCTAACGAGGAAAAAGGACAGTAGTGTGTGGGACCAAACGTATTCCCATTACCACACTTTTAGATCAGATAACCAGCTCCTTCTACACCAGAGGAGTGGTGGGTAAACAGTCCACAACACTAAATTAAATGGATAAACTACCTCTTGGGCGCCAAAAAAACATTAGAAATCAGATAAAGTATTCGAATACAGACCGTCCAATGGTCTCGGGTGGATATGTATGCTAACAAAGCAGAATGGTATGGATACGATGGTAACGGGGCAGAATGGTATTGGTACTGAACTTTTGTACGACAAAAACAGTGCTTTCAGATTCAAATTTGGCCTTTGTGGGCATCTCATGCCCCATCACCCAATGATCAAAGTCTTGATGGAATTATAGATAAAGTACCTACTGACGCTCTGCCAGCGGTGGAAATAATTACACATTGGGCATTAACGCTTTTCTTGTGAAAGGATTTGACGTTTACCCTCAGAGCAACTGTTTCAAATAACCTCAGCTCATTTACCCACTTACACGTACGTAACTGTAACAGACGTCTAATACCATGATTCGCCCGTCCGCCCATCATTGATCCACGGACTGACATTTGCTTCTTCTTTTGGATGGAAAGCTTTGCCGTTCACGTGGATCTTATTCAGAGGAGAGGTAAAAGGACAGGAAAGGTTTATGGTGCGTAACAGAGTGGAAAACATTTAAAAAGGAATGGGCTGATAGGTTTGTGTATCTGCACGTCAAGAACTATGGAAACAAAATGTCATTACATTCCATCTATGAAGACTTTCAGAACAAATATGATGATATTCTAAAAGTTGAGTCTTTAATTATTTTGTTCGAGAAGGAATGAATTGTAAAGATGACAGCATATTTGTCAAATTCTATAGCAAAAGAACCATGATCAACAAAGAAATAGTGGACACTTAGAAGCAAATGCTAGGGTTTGTTGATTGTGTCTCTTAGGGTCATTATGTTGTTTTCAATCTTGGGTCTCATAGACTATTCAGTCCTCATAGACTACTTCGTCTCATGGACGTCATTAAAAAATTTCATTTCATTTCATGTGCAACAACTTAGTCTATAGGGGGCTTATAATATATGGAATTGGTTATATTTTTATTAGTTGGAAGAATTCTTTTTTTTTTTATGGACTTCTTATTATTTAGATGACAAATTATATGGTCAAAATCCATAGCAGAAGAACCATGATCAACAAAGAAGTAGTGGACACTTAGAAGCAAAAGCTAGGGTTTGTTAATTGTGTCTCCTAGGATCATTGTGTTGTTTCCAATCTTGGGTCTCATAGACTGTCTGGTCCCCATAGACTGGTTGGTCTTGTGGATGTCATTAATAAAGTTCATTTCATTTCTTGTGGAGACCCTTAATTCACAATCTTGAACATTTTAATAAGAATAATAATCATAATAATTTACATAAAGTAAAAAGTGTATGACAATATTAATAATAATAATCGAAGAAATAAAATAAGAATAATAAATTTAATGTGTTTTATTTGAAACTTATTGTAACAACCTTAACAATAATAAAAAAAAATTATTAATAATTAAAATTCTAACACCATAACACTTCAATACAATGATGATTGTTATCACATGTAAAGGCCGTAGTTCTACAAACCTCCGAGAAGTGTCGAATCTTTCCTCAATTCATCATGCTTTGTTAGTCTTTTGTGGGATTGTGGTAACCCTGATCACACAATGATGGTTGTATTTTCCTCCATTAAAAGATGCATCTAGGTCCATTGATTGTGTGTTATTTTCTACATTTGAGTCTATGATAATTCTTACACGCATTCTAAACTATTACAATGTTAGCGTTGGTGTTGGCTTTTTGTGGTAAAATTCATTTTCTTAGGCTAGTGGTTGAAATGAAAAATAACTCTTACCAAAGGCATGTTGTCTCAAATGTCAAGGGTGTTTCTACTCTTTTGAGGATCTATTTTGCTTCTATTGTTGGTTCAATTACATCATCAAAAAATGGTGTGTCTACTTGGATTATGGTGCCATATGAAGATAATGGTAGAAGGGTTACCAAGTAGGTTTGTATTTCAAGTAAAATAAAGATTTGTCTTCTCATTTTTGTCAGAAAACCAATTATCCAAAGTCACGAATAACACAACTTTATATAATATTTTTTGTTTGAGATAAAATAAATTCATGACATTTATTGATTGAACTAATGCTCTTTTATTTGACCTTAAGGTTAATTATTCACATCTAAGTTATACATTAGTCATATAAATTTCAATAATTTTCATTGTATAATAAAATAACCTTATCCCTCTGCCTAACCCAAGGATTAGGTTTTAAATAAGTTGATTCATAAGTTCTCATATGTAAACACTTAATCATGGGAATTAACTATCCATTACAATTGCATGAATTATAGATTGTGTCTCAATACATGTCCTATTTCCACATAAAATAAATTATACATGAAAAAAGAAGGAAACACATTACAATAAAATAAGTAAATTCTAAGGAGTCACAATCAAATGACAAGAGTTGCAAAAAAGCATAATAGGTACTTATGTTATTAACAAAGAAGTAATTTTTAACAGTGCAACTTGGAGGCACATACCCTAGGATAGATATAGATTTTTCCCTACTTGGCCTTTATTTTCTCATACCTTATTATTTCTTGATACTTATTAAAAGCTCTTCAACATTGACATATGAGCTCATGACGTGTTGAGATCACTGCATTAAGGATAAAAGATAATAAATTAAAATAATGTTAATTCATTGATCATACTTTTTTTATTACTTATTCATCTAAATAATTCAATGCTTCCTCAAAATCCATGCAACTTGGGATACCACCTTTTACCTCTACATTTCCTAAAGACTATGGATTTAAACTAGTCATCCACTTTTATGATTATCCTATACACTAAAAATGAAAAAAATTCTAACATTTTTTCATCTAGGATATTTGCAAAAAGAAATCTTTTCGAACCATTTTTACTCCATAAAAACCTTATATTTTTAGAAAAATGTCTAGCCAAAATTGTGATGTTGGTCATGATGGATTTAAAGCGTCAATTTGGTGTTGCTAATTAATTATTCATCTACATAAATTCTTGTTTTTCATATTTTTTTAAATATGAGATACCACCTTTTACCTCTAAATTCCCTATAGATAATGAATTTAATTAGTAATCTACAATGATAATAGAGAGCTTTCTAAGATATTTATAGAGAAATATTATCAATTTTTTTTTCACTGAACTATTTTTATTTCCAATATTGGATTCATTAGGCATGGAACTTCTTAAAGCTCCACCACCTTGATGATATGCAAAGTGCATAAAAATCAATGGAAGAAAAAACATTATAAAAGTAAAATCCTTCAAAATAAGACATCAAAGGAATATTTTGCAATTCAATTTTACTAAACTTACTAATAGTTACCAAATAATTTACAAGTAAAAACTAAGCAATGAGGAGAGAGGACAACAAACAATGAATATGGATTTTATGAAACCAATCAAATATATTTTGCATTTGGGAAAATGCTTCACATCACCATCAAATACAAGAAATTGAAATTAAAAAAATAGTAGATAAAACCACAAACAATCAGTAAAATGGTCTTTCATTGGGATAGCAAATAGCCTACTAGGCAACAAAGGAAAAAGTAATATTGTATAAAAGAATGAGTACTTCAAATTTTCTTCCTCAACTTGTTCATAGATAGATATGCATATTCTAATTGAAAATTAAACCTACAAATTCACCAAAATATTGAAGGACCAAACTGAAATGAAGAAACTTTGACATGTGCAATATAAACAAATGACCATCATTACCAAGCAATCCTAAAATAAATAGAATACACATAATACAATCCTCATTGACACACAATATTGTGGTAACGAAAATCATTAATAAAAAAACCTAAACTCGCTTTGTAGTTGTTCCAAGCTAGCATTGATAACATAGCTTGGGAAGGCAAGAAGATACAAACATATAAGTTGGAGATCCTTGCAACCGAAGATTGGAAACATAAAGGTGCTCTTGGTAAAGGCCAAGACATTAACACACACTTGCAAAGCCTAAAATAAAGATTCAAAATTTCCTAATTCAATTAAATGGCCAGGTCAATCTGTTAGTGAAATCAATCTTAGTCATAACCTACATAAAGCCTGCTTAGGTGGTAATTACATCTACATACCAAACCCACAAGACATGTCCAGATAGGGAAAGGCCCACAACAAGGAATGTCCATGGAATTCTTAAATAGATTATTTAAACATTCTAAATTGTCCTTCAAAATATTTGATGCATGTTCATACATGTTCATTTGATTTCATGTGGGACATATCCTTGCCACACAATATCCAATACCTTCAAGTCACAACCAACTACACACATGCATGCTCACATGCAACCAACAACAAATAACATTAAAAAACATATTTAATTCTTTCCTTACCCTCTTCCCTAATAAACAACATTTTTCAAACATTTTGTAAAAATTAAAAATATATTCTCAACTAACAAAATTAAACATAGACTAACCAAGAATTAAATAAATACACAAAAAATAGACAAAAGTCAAACCCTAGGAAACTCTTAATTTTCCTTATTCACTTTCCAAGACAACACTAATAACATATCATTTAGGCGAAAATATTAATCCCCTAAAAACTAACAATAAAAAATAAAAAACAAACAATTAAAACATACAACCACATGAAAGGGAATTTTTTTGAGGGATTACTAAGTTGATGGAAAAGTTTTATTACTAAGTCTACATCAGTAAAGTAGAGTTGTTATATGACTTCTACATGTATATATATGTATGGTCCTCAATTAACACTTCCTGAAAAAGTTACATTGGAAAGTTCTTAAAAGGAACATATAATTAATTATTAATAAGTCCCATCTAAATGTGGCTAAGTCCCATCTAAATACATGCCACATAAATGTATTTTTGAAAGTGTCAAACTAATCATTAAGTTGTCTATCTCAAAGCACATACGCATTCCACGTTTAAACACACTTGGTCTATATTATTGAATCAAAGGGATTTCAATAAGTGAAAGGGCCACACAATAAAATAAATAAATCTCCACATGAAACAATTAATTATTTTGATATTTAATTCACGAGATGGTTGAGAGGGAAGGGAGGAAGTGCAATATATAAGACTTTCTAAGTAGTTGTATGTCATTTATCTTAAAATAAATAGTAGTAATTGTTGTGCATTTTCATTTTTACAAATATTTTTTCAATTGTAAGTATTTAAGGTAATAATTTTTAAAAAAAATATTATTAAGTTAAAGTGAGTAAGATTGTGTGGCAATTTAGTTAAAACACGGTTTTTAATTTAGATTTATGTTCTTTACAATATTGCAATTTGTTGTAGAAGTAGAGATGACAATATTTTTTTAATCTAATTGTTTCCATAAAATCGAAGGCAAAACTATAATATTAACAAAAACCAACAATCATTTTCATTGATTTAGACCCAAATTTGTATAATGAAACTCTCACTAACTACACATAAGAATGAAAATGCACTAAATATCAAATATTAATATTCAATTAAAAAGTACTAAAAATTACTGTTGAATATTGGAGTTCAAAATAAATATATTCTTCTATAGAAATTGGCCTAAGATCATTAATTAAAATAAATTATTTTTTTAAAGGTAATGAGTTGGGATTGATATTCAAATAAGAGTAATTATGAGCATGTTCCAATAGTTGTTATAGCATTTGTTGATCTAATGCTCAATGTTTGTAACAATATTAGACCAATAGTTGTGGCTTTAAAGTTGTTAGTATTGATGATGACTACCCATAATTGAATGAAATGTATTCCTTAGATCTAAAAAGAATAAATCATGTGATGTCACATCAGTGCACCAATAAAACATGATTTAGTGCACAAGTATTAGTCTCTTTTTTTTTGGGGGCGGGCGGGGGCTTTTTGGACACCTTGACGAAAAGCATGTTGATGTGGCATCATATTGGATGATGTGGCCTTGAAACCTTAGTTATAAGCAAGGGACTTGCCAAGTAAGCTACTGTAAAAAAATTGGAAGTGATTTGAAATTTTCACATAGGATTTTGAGAAGCGCAAAGATAAGGTGCTCAACTACCAAGTCCTCTCCCCTAAATGTGAAGGACGTAACAATTAATTCAAGGATTAATGATGAATAAATGCTAGTTGTCAAGAACCAATTTGTAATACTTTATATTTTTGGGGTTGACTCAAACAAAGATCTTGACTGTGCAAATCCATTGTTTCTTCACTCAAACTCACCTTTTATGAGTGTGAATCTAATCTCTATTTGTGTGGACCTAATATTTGATGTGGACTTGAATTCATAAGAGGTGGTCTAACGTAATTTTCTCACCTTAAATTTTGATGCTTGCTTTTGGTAAGTAGAGGTGGTGTTCGCAAACACGTTTGAAGAATTCGTCAAATTTCAAATATCATATTCTCTTCAAGCAAAACCCTAATGGATCGACTTTACAAGTCTAAAGAAAATAATCGAGGACAACAAGCAAACATGAAATAGACCTTGAATGATATGTTCTTTTCTTGATAAATATTATTAGGACACTCTCATAAATATATTATTGATACAACCCAACAATACTCATTTATACCTCCTAAATAATAGCTCAATATATTTTCAAATGAGTAAATGAGAATCTTTGAATCCCACAATCACACACAAATTAGCATAACGTACATTAACTCACAACGGTTAATGAAAAGGTTCGAGAAATACAAATTTAAATTTTGAATTTTAAAGAGAGGGTTATTTTATGATGGAAACCCTAATCGTAGGTTTGGGATGGCATTTAAAATATGGCACCGTCTTTGTTACCTTGGACGGCACGTTACCATAGATTTGGTGGCCAAACATTCAGTGCGCTTTTATCCACCGCCGACACTTTTGTCTATGAGTGCACGTGATTCTTTTTCTACTATTTAAAATGTCTTTATCCTACAAACTATGTTAAGAGGCATCTTAGGAGGAGGAAGGTTGAAGGATGAAACCATGTCTTTCTCTTTCATAACTATTTGTTATTTTAGGAAAGTAAATAAGAAGATCGAGGTATTTAGTTTTATGATTGAAAGGTGAAAGAATATTTTTGTAGTGAGATTGTGTATATGAAAAATATCTTTTTATTAGTAAAATGTCTCAATGTCTATATTAGATTTGTACTTTAATAGAATATAAATTCATGGATCGAGGACAAATTGATAGTTACAAATGTGTATTCTAAGCTTAAATACATCCTCACATAATAACAATGTTTTGCTTACCTTATGGATGGATGTTTGCTTTGCCCTTTCTGAAGATCTAGGGAATTGATGGTATTTAAAATAGCTAAAGGGTTGTTCATTTGTTGCAAGGAGGCATGTTCTCCTAGATCAACCCTCATAAAGTGAATAATGATAAAACAAATAACAAGCAAAGGCTCTATTATGCAAATGTTTTACTCCCTTTATTGCACCAAGTTGAAATGAATTGCTATTAATTGCTCTAATGTTGTGTGATGAGAAAGAATGTGTATTTTTCAAATGATTATAAATGAATGCATTGTGTGCCTTTAAATACTATTACATAGCATCAAATTGTGCCAAATGTGTGTTTACTCAACTCAAGTCAAGAGAGTGAACGGGGCACATTGGTCAACTTTGAAATTTGAATTTAAAAATTTGATAAGGGTCACATTCACAATTGTGCAAGTGTCCTAGTGTGGGTAGTGAGTTAGTACAAGAGTGGCTAATATATAAATGAGGATAGGTGCATAGATGAATGTGATAAGTGGGTTGACAAGGAAAATATATAGATGTGTGTGTGTGTAAGGATAGGATAGGGTTAAGATTATAGAGATATGTGTGTATGCAACAAATTAAAAGTAGAGGGGAATGAACCCAACTTCACACAAGATTGTGTCATTTATCACTGTGTGCATGTAGCAAGACATTTCATCAAAATAAGCATAAAATTAAATGGAAAATTACATAGGTATGCAAATGTTACCATTGCATTTTGCCTCCACATTGAGATGTATGTGAATTAGAAAGTGATCATGTATCTCAAAGCATATATCACTCACAAATATGCATGTAAAATAAATATTCAAATAATCGAAGGATAGATCATCATGGAATATGTATAAAGTAATGAATCTTCCAAGGTGTGATCATGTAAGTATGTCCTTTGGTATGTGCTCTCCATGTATAATACGAAATAGAGAAAAAGTGTATAATGAAGAGATTATGTCTCATAAATGAAAATTTGATATAAAATAGGAACATGATAGCTATCTACAAAATCAAAACAATAGGAAATTAGTGGAGTTAGAAATATTTTGCATGTTTTGAAAGTAATACAAAAATGCTTCACTTGATTGTGGTCATGTGACTCCACTCGACTATGGAAGAATTTGATCTATTCAATTATTGTAATATGATAAAGTTATGCCCGATTACAGTAGTGAGTTTCTATAGCACCCATCACTACCTATGAATTTGATCATAGGAAAGTTAGTGATAATATGTACCCCTCCAATTGGTTGTATCCATAAGATGCAAGGAATTGAAGGAGATGGAAATTTGTATATGGTAAATGTAATCTAGAGATAAGCATGTAATAAATGCATCATGTTAAGAAATGAAAATATTGAATAGATCATGTTATAAGCATGTGGAACATATAAAATGATAAAGCATTGTAAGCACACATGGACTAGACATATGTTGAGGAATAGTAATGTTGCCTCTAGCATGGAAAAAATAGGAACAATGTTGAGGTGACCCTCAACAGTGAAAACACTCGTGATAGTGCATAAGGAATAATTTAGGAACAAGTCATGACAATGACATGAAGCTGGAATGAAAGGCATGGAGCTATGCCAAGGCATAAAGTTGAAATTAGAGGCATGAAGTTTGGGCAAGTTCCAAAAATATAGTAAAAAGTAGGCACAATGTGTAAAGGGGGAGCATGATGCTACCAATATAAGATGTGATCATGAAGGTACAATAAATCCAAATAAAAATCATGATGGCCCCAAATACAAAGGTGTAACTATGAAGGTGCATCATATAGATATGGCAATAGGAAAATATAAGGTATGATGTGAAAGAATGATGCCAATCAAGAATACATATGTGGTGATTAAATCATGATATATGTAAGGGGGGAAGGTATATTTTTAAATAATGTATAAAGATATAACAAAGTAATATCTATGTGTAATGGTATCTATGTGTAATGGGGGAAGACATGATGCTCCCCCAAGATCAACATAACTTTGAGAATGTGATATGGCAATGTATGACTAGGATATAAATATTAGAATTATGTCATGGAAAAAATAGTGTAATAAGAAACTCCAAAAAGTGTGATGTATCAATATAGGCTCAATCTATCAATGCAAGAATCAAAATATAGGCCATGACATGTCAACATAAGATCAATATATAAAATGATGTATCAAAGTGGGATAAATATATAATTTATATCAATTATGATATAACAATATGAGATCAATGAGTAGGCTCTAAGAAGCATGATATAGCATTATTGGCTCAATGAGTAGGCTCTAAGAAGCATGATATAACAATATTGTATCAATGAATAATGAACATAAACTGTAAAAGACAAGAAGACAAAGGAGACAACACATTGCAAACACAAATAAAAGATATGAGGATAAGCAAAATCAAGTGTGTACAATCTTAAGTGATAAATTAAAATAAACGTAAAATTGGAAGCAAGTGAAGTATAGAAAAATGGTGAAGGTACAATGAAAACTAAAAAGTTTCCCCTAAGTGTGGAAGGATAAACATGTAAACTGTTATAGAAATTCAAATGATATAGGAGCTTCCAAAGTGTAAGAGCAATCTTGCATCAACAAGAAAACATTATTTTTCTTCTTCTTTTTTTTGCTTGCATAGGTATATGATAACATTTTAGTCATCATGTATGCTCAAGACAACCTATGGTAGTTACCATAAAGGTACATTCTGGTTTTGACTCATTCACAAGAATATCAAATTTCTAATTTAAACACATTGTTTCTAGAACTTGCAGTAACTATTTGAGCTTTTTGGTGACGCTTGGTCCTAGGGAGGTTTGAGGTAAGAACCACATAAATATCCAATATATATATTCTTCATTTCATTGATCCTAATAGATTCCCTTTCTACATGTTACTTGACTACACATTTCATCTTGCCTCAAGCTATGACCACCTTGCAATTGATGTAGATCATTATAAAGACTAAGAATAACTATATATACATCACTCCTCATCATTGAAAGGGATTATTACTAATAGATTAAATTTAGTGGTCAACACTTAGATTTTATTGATAATTCTTTAATCCGTACAAAAGTTACCTATATATCTTTGAAGGTTGAGCCCTCATGTTGTAAGCCCATTATGACATATTGTAATACTTTCATGATTATGAAATATTAAAGTCCTATTTTATTATATGTTTTCTATTATGTATGCAAGTTTAAAAACCTGTTATATGGTTGGATAATCCTTCATTAGACCCTTAGCTATGACTACATTGGGTAGTATTAGAGAATAGTTTTGAATATTGAATGTGAGCATTAGATTATCAAAGCATGGTTTTTATATGAGGGATCCTAGTTTTGAATATATTGTTGAATTGAGGAAATCAACAAGATGATATAAATAAAGCATTGAATTTGAGGCAATTCACACTACAAAAAATCCCTGTTATTAGCTCCCTTTTTTGCTTCCACCCACTGTTTTAATGTATTCTTCTCCAATTTTTTGAAAAAGTTAGCTCTATTTATCAAGATGGTGCCATTTTTGGCATTTTTTGCACCGATCAGAACAAGTAGGTGCCAAATTAGGTGCTAATTAACTCCTACTTTAGCATCGGATTTAGCGCCAGAGTTAACACCGAATTTAGCACCAAATTTAGAGTCAGGTTTAGAGCCAGGTTTAGCACCGGGTTTAACACTGGATTTAGCACCAAGTTTAGCACCAAATTTAGTGATGGGTTTAACGATGAATTTAGCATCGAATTTAGCACCAGATTTAGCGCCTAATTTTTCTAATCTAGTAGGGATTAGGGGTGTTAAAACAAAAAATCCTTCCCCAATATTCACTGGCCTTCAATTGCTTGCCTACATTTCACTTGCATCAAAAGATCCCTCAACCTTCAACCCTCAACCCTAATCCCTTAACCCTCAACCCTCAACCTTAAACCCTAAACCCTCAACCCCTATACCCTCTACCCTATACATTGGACTCTCAACCCTAATCCTTCAACCATATACCCTAAAACCTATACCCTAAACACTCTACCCTAAACCCTTAAACCCTAAACCCTTAAACCTTCTACCCTCTACCCTCTACCCTCAACCCTAATCTATCAACCCTATACCCTCAATCCAATACCCTAAACCATCAACACTATAGGTCCTCGACTCTAAACCGGCCTCTACCCTCTACCCTCAACCCAATACCCTCTACCCTCAACCCTCAACCCTCAACCCTTAAACCCTAATCCCTCAACCCCTATACCCTCTACCCTATACATTGGACCCTTAACCCTAATCCTTCAACTAGATAACCTCAAACCTATACCCCAAATGCTCTACCCTCAACCCTTAACTATCAACCTCTAAACTCCTTAAACTCTCAACCCTCTAAACCTTAAACCCTTTCTACCCTTTTACTCAACTATAATCCTCAACCTTATACTCTCAACCTAATAATTCTAAACTATCAACCCTAGGTCTTAACTCTATAATTTCTCAATTCTCAACCCTATACCCTATAAGCATTGATCATCAACCCTATATCTTTGTCCTCCTTTCTCTCCTTTCTCTCTCTATCTCACTTCTCCTCCATCTCAATTCCATCTATATCCTCCCTCTACTCCTAAACTATCAACCCTTAAACTCCTTAAACACTCAACCCTAAACTCAACCCTGCAACCCTTTTAAACTCCTAAAACTCTTAAACTGGAATTTCTACCTTCTACTCCCTCAACCTCAACCCTTAAACCCTAAATCCATTAACCTCTATACCTCTTGAAATTCTATATATTGGACTTTCAACTATATACCTCAAACCTATACCCTAAACACTCTACCTCAACTCCTAACTATCAACCCTAAACCTCTTAAACTCCTAAACCTTAAACCTTTATACTCCTCTACCTCTAATTCTATACCTCAACTCCCAATTTCTCAACCTAATACTATAAAACCAACAACCCTATAGGTCCTCAACTCTATGCCCTCAATTCTCAACCCTCTACCCTATACATTGGATCCTCAACCCTCATATATCTTTGTCCCTCCCTCCTCTTCTAGTCTCCTATCTATCTCACTTCTCCCTCCATCTCTCACTCCATCTATCCCTCCCTCTCTACCCTAATCCATCAACCCTAAACCATCAACCCTTAAACCCTAATACCTCAAGCCCTATACCCTCTACCCTATACATTGGACCCTCAAACCTAATCCTTCAACCATATACCCTCAAACTTATACCCTAAATGCTCTACCCTCGACCATTAACCATCAACCCTAAACCCTTAAACCTTCTACCCTCTACCATCAACCCTAATCCCTCAATCCTATACCCTCAACCCAATACCCTAAACCATCAACCCTATAGGTCCTCAACTCTATACCCTCAATTCTCTACCCTAGTATACATTGGATCCTCAACCCTCATATATCTATGTCCCTCCCTCCTCTTCTAGTCTCCTCTCTATATCACTTCTCCCTCCATCTCCCGCCCCATCCATCCCTCCCTCTCTACCCTAATCCCTCAACCCTAAAACCATCAACCCTTAAACTCTCAACCCTCAACCTCAACCTCTAAATGCTTTAACCGGTCTCTACTCCTCATCCCCAACCTCAACCCTTAAACCTTTAAACCCAAGTAAACTCTCTACCTTAATCCTCTCAACCTCAACCCTTAATCCCTCAACCCTTATACCCTCTACCCTATACATTGGACCCTCAACCCTATGCCCTTGGTGTGACTGCAAGGGCATAAAAATTCAACTATATCCCTTTTGTACATTTTATTGCATAATACACCTCATTTTTGCATTTAATCATCTACAAATTTGCCCATGTTTAAATTTTTTGAGTAAAGCATAAAAAAAAAATTTAAAGGATAATATGAAGATAATCGTATGATCTTAAATTTGAGAATTAATAGCATTTGAATTAAATGGCATTTTTATCTTCTTTTGAATTAAAAGTTGTAATATTTAATTTGTAAAATATTATAAAATAAATAAATAATAATAAAATTTATATGTTGAATATTAATCAATATTTAGAATTTATTTTTCATAATAATAATATGAATGGTTTGGAAGAAATGCAAGAGGCAAATCTATTTTAATTAAAAAAAATCTTAGGGTGCAAGGAATCTAATGTAATATCACAATCACACAAATTTTTTAAATTATAATAATTAAAATCATAATTTAATGATTAAATTATATATTTAATTCATATTCATATTAGTTTTATTTAAATAAATATTTTTTAATATATATTTTAAAATTAAAATTAATAATTGTTAAAGATATTTTTCATATTTTTATTTTATATAAAATAACATCAATATTTTTTAATTATTAATTGAACACACAAATTAATAAATTTAATAGATAATAGTAATTTTTTATTATAAAATATATGTATTTTTTTTTCTAAATTTGTTTGAATATTAAAAGATTTAATGATTAAACATATTTGAGTTTTTTCACATCAATATTTTTTCTGCCATGATGAGTTAGACCAAAATACCCAAGCCCTAATTTTCAACTCTCATTTTCACTTGGTTTTTTCAAGCTCCCTTGCCCTGCACATGCCGCCATAATTAGGGTTTGAAACCTCAAGCTTTCTGAAGGAGTCCCTATCAATTTTCTCACTGATTTTGAGAGTTTTCTTCACAAAAATTTTTGTTGAGGTCGAATCAGGTAAAGCTTTCATGGTTCATCATTTGTTTCCACTTATGTGAATGTGTTTTCAAAGACATTCCTTCTCAGATTCTCATGCATTTTTCTCTTGCTTTACTCTGTCGACACCTTGCTTTTCTTGAGGCTGACATCAAAGCACTTTTGGAGCTCGCATTTCTTCAAACAACAAGAAGTTGAGTAAGTTTCTATGCACCATTTCTCTGTATCTTACCTCCATTTTTTGTCAAAATAAGCTCTATTTGGACTCAATAGATACGAATGAATGGATGTTTTGTTTCTACCATGCATCCTTATTTTGAATCCCTTCTATCTTGGCTTGACTTCTTTGGACTTAGTTCACTAGCAAAAGAAATGAAACAAATCATACTCTCCATATTTGGTTTGACCAAACAATGAAAGAATTTTTTATTTCTGCATTTTTTCTCTTTCCTGGTGATAGCTTGGCTATGGCCTCTCTAGAATATTTTTTCTATTTCCAAAAAGAACAGAGTATAAAATTTTCTTTATTATATTTTTGTGCCTCCTTCACGGCTCCATGATTATGGCCGCGAGCTCTATTCACTGGCATTTTGGGTTTTTCTTTGGTTTGGGGTTTTTCAAAAACCCATGACTCCTATTGCAGATGCAAGCTCTCAAAAAACTGAGTGCAAGCCTCTTGGCATGATCTTTCACTTCTCAGAAAGAAAAATAAATCCTTCCACATTTGCGGCTCAGCCCAGAAACCCTAAACCATGGGTTTGTAATATTTTGCATATCCTTCTCCTTTCTTGCAAGCATTTTACATTTCCATTTTTCAGAACCCGCTTCACAAGACAATTGCATTATTTTTTTGTATGGTCATTTTTCTTTGAAAAAGAAAAAAATAGAGATGATTGATGCAAATCATGGTGGGATTCAAAGTTCTTCAAAGACACAAACACAGATTTTTGCAAGATCACTTAAACATTCACAAATTTACTTTAATGAAACATGGTTTTCCAAGCTCCAAATACACCAAAAAGAGGTTTTAAGACACAAAAATCTTACTGAACCTTTACCACACCTTAAACATCATAGAATTGACAAGATTAAGCCAACAAAACACTTTTAGAACACTGGTTCTTTCATTATTGCATTATTCATACTCAAGAAGACAAATTGTTTGCAGTGTTCCACATAGACAAAATCAAATGTATCTTTTAAACCAGATTGAATCTCCAAAAAAAAATAAAAAAAATTCAAGAACCCATTTTGGCCTTCTTAAACATATCAAAAAATAGAATGGGATTTTTTTGGAAAGAAACCCTCAAAAAATGACTATCCTGTTGTCCTAGAGGCCTAATTTTGGCTCATATGCAAGAGGGTTTATTGGAAATAACTGCTCCAAACCACAAATCACTTTGCCAACACTTTAGAAACCTTATAATAGGTCTAAAAATGATACCCAATCCATCTCCAACCCTTTAACATTGCATTTGTAGCAAATCCCAACTTGTAGCTATGCCTTCATGCTCAACATTCACAAATTTACTTTAATGAAACATGGTTTTCCAAGCTCCAAATACACCAAAAAGAGGTTTTAAGACACCAAAATCTTACTAAACCTTTACCACACCTTGAACATCATATAATTGATAGTATTAAGCCAACAAAACACTCTTACAACATTGGTTCTTTCATTATTGCATTATTCATACTCAAGAAGACAAATTGCTTGTAGTGTTCCACATAGGCTAAACGGGTGTTTCTTTTAAACCAAATTGAATCTCCAAAAAAAAAAACATTTTCAAGAACTCATTTCAGCCTTCTTAAACATATCAAAAAATAGAATGAGGTTGTTTTGGAAAGAAACCCTCAAAAAATGATTGTCCCGCTATCCTAGAGGCGTAATTTTGGCTCATATGCAAGAGGGTTTATTGGAAATAACTACTCCAAACCACAAACCACATAGGAAATGATTCAAACACCTTATAATAGGTCTTCACATGCTATCCAAACCATCTCTGACCCTTTAACATTACACTCATAGCAAATCCCAACTTGTAGTTATGCCTGCATGCTCAACATTCACAAATTTACTTTAATGAAACATGGTTTTCCAAGCTCCAAATACACCAAAATGAGGTTTTAAGAAACCAAAATCTTACTGAACCTTTACCACAGCTCAAAAATCATAGAATTGATAGGATTAATCCAAAAAAACACTCTTAGAACATTGATTCTTTCATTATTACATTATTCATACTCAAGAAGACAAATTGCTTATAGTGTTCCACATAGACAAAATCGGGTGTATCTTTTAAACCAAATTGAATCTCCAAAAAAAAATAAAAAAATTCAAGAACCCATTTTAGCCTTCTTAAACATATAAAAAATATAATGAGGTTTTTTTGGAAAGAAACCCTCAAAAAATGATTGTCTTGCTGTCCTAGAGGCCTAATTTTGGCTCATATGCAAGAGGATTTATTGGAAATAACTGCTCCAAACCACAAACCACTTTGGAAATGCTTCAAAAACCTTATAATAGGTATTCTAATTTTTTACAAACTATATCCAACCCTTTAACATTGCATTTGTAGAAAATCCCAAACTTGTAATTATGCCTTCATGCTCAAAATTGATGAAAAATCACTAGGGCAGCAATAGAACTCGTGTAACTTGACTACCCCTACACTTGCAAACATAAACAACATTGAAAAAAAACCTAAAATAACCCATTCAATTGATTTATAGAGGTCTAAATTGGTGGAATGGTGATTTATGCTTTTATTTGACTCTCAAACCCTTAAAATGAGGGTTTTTAGACTGCCCTCAGAAAAATAGCTCTAAAAAGCTTAAAACTCAACGAAATTAACTCAAACCAAATTTATTTGAAAGATAATTCAAATCTCTATCAAACCCAACCAAAAATAAAGCTTGATATTATTGTATGGACTAGTACCACTCCTAAGAACAACAAGAAAATGTTAAAATTTGCAAAACAAGGTACTTTTATTCAAAATTTATTCAAGATACAATGTACTCTCTTCTTCAACGCTTTCACAAGGCTATTTAAAGGTGTATATAACAGTTATCTAACTACCCCTTCAATTACAATTGACCAACAACCTTCCCTTTACAAAATGACTCTTCACATTCCACTTTTTTGCATTTTGCAAAATTTTGCATTTTTTTGCTACAAATGACAACTTTTGCATATTGACTTCATAGACCTCCTAGAAACCTATTAATGACTCAAATGCATTTAAAATGGTCCAAACATGACCTTTTTTTAATCACAATATGATGAAGACTCAAATTTTACAGATTTTCCCCATGGAGGCATGAAGTTACATGGTGCTCTACAACAATGATATGGTTCACAATTATGAAAATAAACATGGTTCTATTTCATTTTGATGTATGTAACTGTAATTTTATTTTTCTTGTTCTCAGAAATGAAGTTTTGTTCTCTTTCCACAATTTCATTGATCTCTTCATCATTCCCCAATAATTGAATAGTGTTATAGAAGCATTACAAAGAGGCGGTCTTAGGTATTAGATAGATGGTATGTTTCATAACACATTGCTTAGGCCATCCACTAGGGGAATGAAAATTATCCTTGTATAATTAATGTATTGGAGGATTCAATTCAATAATATGCTTCACCATGCACTTCATATGCCATTGGAATATATTTTTACAACATAAAATCCTATAAGCATACTGATTGAAACTTCAACGTCGAGTGAACAATTTTGTATTAGATTTCTGATTTTGGAACTCGTGAATATTATGTGGCTGAGAAAGCTTTTCAAACAACTTTCTTATGTTGTGGAGCCAAATAGTTACCATGGCATTACTTTTATGATCAAAGTTATGCATGTCTTCTGAGCTTCTTATTTGTCTCTTGTGTAAGCCTCTAAGAAGCTTCTTAGGCTACTAATTTGTAATTAGTTTGCAAGGGATTGTTTGCTCTTTCTTTGCCAATTTCTGATTTTATAGGGAGTTATGGTTTGTTTCTTTCCAATTAAGGTGCATTTCAGTGAACTTGACCATTCTAAATTATTTAAATGTAGACACCATATGGTCGATGTTGAATGCTATTGCTACTCCAAGGCACTTTGACTTCTTCCTTAGACAGTGAGATTCCCTCAAGACACGAATGTGATTATCATAGCTCTAAACACTCATTTCAACATGAAGAATGCATCAATGTGTAGTAGAATTTGTAAAGCACTTGTCTCTGATTATGAATGTTTTAGATTGTTACATATAGTCATGGTTAGATTCTCATGATAGATTCCTTTGAAACTTGTGACAGGTATGTATTTGAGGACCAAATTGAGTTTATCAAGGAATTGATACTTGAAGGAGAACAGGTACTTTAACAAATTAGCTCATATGCTGATGTTTTGAATTGTATATCAGATATCTTCTTTTGATTTAAATAGTAATAAGATATATTTTTCTTGCTTTGGTTGATTGGACTAAACTTTAGAGAAAAAATGAAAAATGTTTTGGAGTTTTATATGTATTTTTGTAAGACTTTTTAACTTTACAACATAGATTATGTATTATTCACTTTTGATTTTTTGTTAATTTGCTCATTATTGATGTTTTATCCTAAATCAGGTTGAGGGTGATGATTTTTCAAAGGATTCTAAGGAAAAAACAATGTCACACAAACTCTAGGTGGGATGCATTTTCTTGATGCCTAAAATGAGTGTAGCATTTAGCTATAGAAGACATCAAAAATAATTTTGCACCATAAACTGTTTAATGTACATATATTATATGAATCAACTACTTTTAATTTTCATTTTACTCCACTAAAATTAAGTGAATCCTCATTTGTAATCATCAAGCCATTTGAAGGAACATTGTTTCCTTTTATTTTATTCCTAACATAGTAGCAACTAAAAGTTTTCATGTTATTTTCAAAATTGTTGGTTATTTGATGTTGGCTTAACTTTTCTTGCAATGGTTGTATAGGATGAAAATAATAGCCATATCAAATTCCTTTTTCCCAAGTCCTTCTCTCTCAAGGTTAACAATCTCAATCTCACTAATAGTGATTACTAAGAAAGGTAATTCAGCCAACTCTACCAAACAGTTTACCGTAGGAACAATAAAAGCATATGCTTTGAAAGGGATTCCATGAAAACCAAGCTCTCTAAATGGTAAATCAAACTCTAGTTCAAAATATTTTAGATGAGGCTACTCTCATAGCTCTATTACTCGCTTGACAAATCCTTGAAACTCGACATTGATTTTATTTTTCCTATCCCTCTCTTGCTATTCTTCCTCAATTTCATTAGGATCATACATTGACCTTCTTGCCTCTCCTAAAGTTTGGACCACATCCATTACCTCCACATAAAATTGGACATCCTTGGTCTTCTTGGTTCACACCATGATATGGTTATGCAAATGAAAATGAAGCAAAGTAATCATCTCCTTCTCCGTTGGTTGGAAGAATGCATGCTTAATGTTTTGATACATGATATCAAATCTCTCTTTTTCTCTCATGGTTGACTACTGAAATCCATTATGGTGGCCTCCAGAGTTCCAGTTCCTCTTCCACCAAATGTTTCCATATTTTACTAACGTTTATTAGAATTGTTGCATGTTTTACATCATTGGAATGACATATTAGCTATAATTTTTTTGAAATTTTATTATGGAATGTGCACTTTGATATGATGTAATATGATTATGGTTTCATTTCACATGTTTTAATATTAGATATATAATAGAAAAATAAATTATTGCATGAAATAAATAATAACTTTTCATTTTAAATTTTTTTCATTTTGCAGAACATGGGTCTTCCAGAATTTCAAGATGATCCTCATGATATAGATCCAGAATATGTTGGTTCTGGTATAGATCACATGGTAGAGGATGATGATGATGCAAATACAAAAGACACTGAGGCCGATGACGATGATGATCACGATGGTGATGATGATGATGAGGCAGTTGCTAGTAGTAGCCAGGGGCATTCATGATCATATAGACTGCATCATGGATCATTGCGGATATATCATTATGCTGCCTCTTTTCGTGGTTAATATCATATGTATCATTTTCACAGCCTGCAGTACCATATTATTGAGTTGTATCATTTTGACATGTATCATTTTGACTTATATCATTTGGACATGTATCATTTTGACTTGTATCATTTTGAGTTATATAATTTATCATTTTTACTTATATCATTTGTACATGTATCATTTTGACTTATGTCGACTGTTGGACTTGTATCATTTTGACATGTTATTAATCTAGTGGCATATTTGACTCACTTGTTGTAATCACTTATATAAATATTTGACTCACTTGTTTTAATTATAAATGATGATCATGTTATAATAATTATCTTTTTATTTAATCATCTAAGTTAAATAATTAAATTACTTACTCTATAATCATATGATTTATTTAAGAGGCATGATATATTTAATTAATTAAATTGAAATAAAACATATTATTTAATTTACTTACTCTATAATCATGAGTTATTTAAGAGGCATGATATATTTAACTAATTAAATTGAAATAAAACATATTAAATTAATAAATGGAAGAAAGACAAGAAGCATTTTAAGAAGCAAAAAAGGAAGAAACAATGGAAGCCAAACTAGAAGCAAACCAGAAGTAATCTTGGAAGCAAAACTTGGCGTTATCTAGGAAGCAAAAACAAAAGCAATTTAGGTAGCAAATAAAGAAGTAATAATGGAAGCATAACTGGAAGTAAAATCAGAAGCAAAATTGGAAGCAAAACTAGAAGCAAAATTGAAAGCAAAACTAGAAGCAAACTTGGAAGCAAAACCCGAAGCAAAAATGGAAGCAAAACCGGAAGCAAACCTAGAAGCAAAACCAAAAGCAAATGTGGAAGCAACATAAGAAGCAAAACCAGAAGAAAAATTGGAAGCTACAAAAGTCGACGCTAAACCTGGTGCTAAATCTGGCGCTAAATCTAGCACTAAATCTGGCACTAAATCCGGTGCGAAATCTGGAGCTGAAGTGAACATACCAATTTGTGTCGAGTTTTGCGCCAACAGAAGTGCCCAATTCATGAACTCAAATGCACTAAAATCCGGTGCTATATTAGGCACTAATTCCCTGTTTTGGTGTAGTGTCACAAGACTAATATGAATAGAATATTGACCTTAAGGTATTTTACATTAGATTCAGATTCAAGACACCTCCACAAAGAGCAAGTAGATGTCAAGGTGTTTCTAATTTTTCTAGACGGATAAAGGAAATGTTTGAGATGATAAGGAAAATTGAGATCTAATTGATTTTTTTAGAGGAAGATATATAAAAAGAGGTCATAACTATATAAATGGTGAAAATGGTGATGAAGAAACTAATAGAAGAAGTGTATGTGAGATACCACATGTAATAGCCTCTCTAATAATCACTTAATAAATATGAAAATACTAGACTATTTTTTTCTTTCTTATCATATATAAAATGAGTGTACACTCATTACAATTTATATGTTCATTTACCACATTTAGGCATAACTATAAAATGCAAACATTTTATGTTACAGGTATAGGCACACACATCATGAACCATACTTGAAATCTACAAGAGAAAAGTAAGCAATATATAAGAGTAATCCACTCTTTTAATTAGTAGGATACAATATAGGTTAATACATTAACACTTGCATTATAAACCCTCCTTTGTTTCCTCTCTGTAACTTGAATTAGAAGAGAGAAAGTGTCATTGGTTCTTGTTAGACTAACATAATAATTCATCACCACCATAATCATTATTAATTACCCTTCTAGTAATAATTATTGTAACCAATTTTATCTTTCTTAATTGGTCGTTCTTAAATAATTAATAAATTGCAACAATTTCCAAACAAGACATATAAGATCTAGAAGAAGAAACAAATCAATGAAACATGAAATCTATTTCTGAAATGGATAAGAGACTTATTATTGATATTGCAAGTTATTCAAGTAGTTTGAATCTAGAAGAATTGATTGTTTGGATAAATAATCTAGAGGAATATTAAGTATAAAGAAATTATAAATTCTAATAGGGTTAATTTTATAATGTAAGGAAGCTAAGGTAGTGGAACAACTTCCTACACTAATCTTCAGAAGAGAATAATACACAAATTTTATAGATCTTTAATAGTTACATAAACTTAAACATAAATAAACAAAAATATCATGCATACCACAACACAATGATTTATGTGAGGAAAACCCTTTCGGGAGAAAAACCCCACACTCCAAAAGCCACCCAATATATTATTAAGAAATCACAAAGATTACAATATACTTACAAAGCAAGCTTCTCACAGGAGTATCACCAACCAGAGACCCATAGGTAACACAACGACTATCAAACTCTCATAATACATCACAACACATAGTCATAATACAACACCCTCATAAAATAGGGTTGCATTCTCTAGGGCAAGTCAAGCCAACAAAAATATCAACCATCAAATATGAGACATAATGATGAATGGTCCAGATTTATAATAATAAAGTGTACATAAAATTTGGCTTCGGGGGGCACTACCCCCAAGCCCTCGCCAGGGCACTATTGGTATGTGGCAACTAATCATGAAAGTATTGTACACTTGTAACACGTCAAGGTTTTTTCCCATTGACACATCAAGATTTTCTCATTAACATGTCAAATGAAAAGAGACCTTGTAAAACAGGAATTCTAGAAGGTTCCAAAAGAATTGTTATAAGCGGTTGGGATGTATGGTGTGGCATGGTGTTCACAACATTGTAATCTATTTTGCACTGGATAATAAAATCATTGGATGGATAAGTTTTTGTGGATGTAACCCATATTGGCTGAACCGCATTAAATTTTGTGTTGATCTCTTTTGTTATTCTTCATTGTTATTTCTAGGTTATTTAATCTGCATATAATTGTTAATGTTTATTGCTCCAATCTTCTTGAACCCTAATAGGCATGCTTCCCCTTAGACCCCAATCAGGGGGATGATCCCCCCGACCCCTTGTGGGGGAACCCCCTGCACGTGCACCCCCCAGTCGTCATCGTATGAACAATACCCTATGTATCAACAGTAACTTATGTAATTGCAAGGTTGAGATACATTTTCCCAACAATAAAGACTAAATTGAAGGGACATGCTGCTATTTGGTGGAAATAAATTAAAGTAGAAAGAAATATAAGAGGTAAGGAAAACATAGAGAAACAAGATAGGATGGATGTGAAATAAAAATAATAATTTATGCATGTTGATTTCTAGTTATAAATATTGAAGAGATTATCAAACTTGAGGCAAAGAAGAAGACTATGAAGGAATATATTTAATATTTTTATAAAATCATAACTAAGGCTAGAAATAGTGAAGAAAATTAGGAAAGCCTAGCAAGATATATCAAAAAATTGAGAGGAATCATTCAAGAAGAATTAACCATGATAAGATTACAAATAGTTGGAAAAAAAATTGAATTAAAAGTAGCAAAAAAGTTGAAAATAATATATGAGATCATACAAAATTGATAAAGAGGAAGAGGAGAAAGACTCAAGAGAGTCAAATATCAATGAAATGTTAGAAGATCGTAGACTAAAGATGTTGAATAAGATGAATTAGAAGTGCATATTGCAATGACAAAGAAGGTGGTAACTCATACGGCAATGAGAGAGAATCTAGTAGTTCATACTACAATGATAGGATCAATGGATATTAAAGATGAAGAGGAATGCATGGTAGATGTGGTGGTAGCTCTTTTAGAGGAATTTATTTTAGGCATGGATCAAAATTCTATAAAGTATTTGATTGTTTCCAAATTCAATGAAATGCTAGTAAAAGAACCACATATACTCATGAAGTATCAAAAGGATCACAAATAATAGTAGATGAACTAAAAAGAGGTGAGTCACTAATCATGAAAAGAGTTTTGTTGAAACTATATATGGTGTGGAAAAAAAGTAACCTAAGAAAAAGAAGAATTTATTTAAGATTGTGTGTAAGATTGAAGGTAAGTATTATAAAGTTATAATATATACTGGTGATTTGGTATTTAAAGAGATGGTTAATAAGTTCAATTTGAAGAGGTGGGAACATCCTAGTCCATGCGTAATCTCATGGTTACAATAGGAACATAAGGTATTTATAAACTGTGAACAATATTTAGTGCAATTCAAGATAGGTAAATAACATGATGAGGTTTTATATGATGTCACACCAATGGATCTTTGTCTTTTATAGTTAAGTAGACCATACAAATATATGAAAGCTATACATGATGGGAGAGAGAATGCTTTAACTATGATGAAGGATGGTATGAAACATACTCTAGTTTCATTGAGGAAGAGAAATAAAAGTTTATGGTAACATTATAATTTATTTATTAGATGGAAGGAAATTATTGTATGTCTTAAGATATGAGAATACAATTTTTGTATTAATACCTAGAGTGTGTGGCATCATGTCATATACACAAGAAGCATTGAAACCACATAAATTTCAAAGTTACTGGTAGAATATAAAGATATCATTTCAAACAATATTCCAAGTGGATTATCATTGGTAAGGATCATTAGTCATCATATGGATTTTATCCCAAGAGAAAGTTTACCAAACAAGATTGCATATAGAATGAATTTAGTGGAAAATCTAGATTTTGAACATACAAGTGCATGAGTTACTAAATAAGGGTTTAAGTAGGGAAATTTTGAGTTCATGTGTGATACTAACAATATTAGCACCAAAGAAATGAGGTGAGAGAGGAATGTGTACAAAATTTAAAGCAATAAATAAGATCACAATTGAGTACATGTTCCCATTTCTAATTATGGATGATTTGATGGATTGTTTATGTGGCATGAAGTGTTCCACCAAGATTGAATTTAAAAGTAGTTATCAAATATTATATTCTTATTAGATTTGATATTTAGATAATGAGAGGTCAACAAGTGTATATGTCATTACTCTATTTGGTGGAGTAGTAAGTTGGATGATCAAGTGACAACATTAGTTGCATTGTCCAAAATTAGCATGGAGTACATGGTGACAACACAAGTTTGTAAAGAAGTTATGTTGTTACAAAGACTAGGTAGTAGTATTGGTTTTAAGAATCATGCAGTGTTGAATTATGATTCTCAATGCAATTTGTCTAGCTAAGAATCATGTTTACTAGGTTACAACTAAACATGTAAATTTGCATTATCATTTTATTAGGGAGATGATTGAGACAATAAAATATTAGATAGAGAAAACTAACACTTAGGTAGATACAGCTAATTATTTGACAAAGTTTGTAAGTACTACTAAGTTTTTATGGTTTAGGGATGCAATGGGTTAATCCCTTTCCCATGCATGAGGTTAACTTCTTGGGATACCACAAACTCTCCTATAATAAATATCAATAGGGACAGTGTTGGACCAATGGTGTGTTGTCCACTTGCAAGGAGTTGTGGTAAATTATAATCAATTTCAGATGTTGTAATTTAGCATACAGACTTGTATAACTTTGGTGTTGTTGTGGTTGTAACTACAACTCACTTGAAGGAGAAATCACAACTGCATAATTATATAAGTAGTTACTAAACTATGTATGATAATTTAGGTGCACATGCATCATTAGAGTACTTGTAGTGATACATAGGAATATGGTGATGTTCTAGGAGACGATCAAAGACCTATTACAAGAAATTAGAAGCAATCAAGTATTTGTCTCTATTATTACAAGCCATGGATGTTATTTGGTTGTAGTGCAAGAATTTATGGATGTGTTCAAGTCTAGATGCTCAACAACCTTTGACCAAGTGTGAGTGGAAATGACTTATTATATGTGGTGACTATCCATTAGAAGAAGCCATGTATGTTATAATGTATCATATGTTGATGTCATGCACATTCATGGTTTGGTAGTATGACTATTAACACTCTACATAGTATTTAGAAAGTTAGGCAGTTGGAATTCCATGAAGATGACTGTATATATCTACATGCATAGATGGAATGAGGTTCAATTGGGTCAATGCCGATTTCTTGAAGATGTGGTAAACCTAGTTAGAGGTTGTATGTTGTAGTTTGGAGATTGAGATACTCTGCAAGAGAGACTTACTATATTGGATAGTTTTTTATATGCATATTATTATTATTGTCCTTTTGTTGGTGTATTTTTTTGTAACCAATTCTCATGTAAATCTATGTATTATGTGTATTTGTGATGTTTGTATAGCTTAATATATTTCCTTTATTATGGTAACTAAAGAGGTATAAGAAACATAATTATATTTGATCAAATAGCCTTAAGGTGTTCCCATATCCTAGTTCATTGATCAATTATAATAGGGATTAAATTCCCAACAATTAATATTCCTTGTTGTACATATTTATATAAAAATATGGTGCATATGTACATATAGGTTTATTTTAGAAGCTTAGAAATTAAAGATTCCCTCCATTAATTGAATGCATTCTTTTAGTTAGTTCTAATTAAGTTTTATTAAAGTTTAGAGAATGAAACCTAAAGTTGATTTGTCAAGTGGCCTTTTTGTTTATTGATAAAGTTGAACGCTTCACAAAGAACCTGAAAGGGATCAATTTGTGTTGAATATAAAGACTCAACACTCTAAAGGTATGAGATTGAGATTGTGCACCAAAAAATCCTCCAACAACAAAAAATTTGAATTTTTTACATAAATATTTCATACTCATAAATGATTCAATTATGTATACTTATTTGCTATCAGAATCATGATAGATTTGGTAACATTATATGTATTCACATAGAAGGTAAAATAAACATTAAATGGTAACAAAGATATTGCATGGACAACATAGGTTATTCAACTAATTATATTATGTCCTCAATGAATTTATTTCTTCCATGTCTCATTATTTTTCTTACTAATTATTATGCTCTATTTGAAATATGAAGAGGTTATGTATCTCCTTTGATTAATTAGGATTTTTTAAAGTGATAAGATCAATTAATATATCTCCTTTCAATTCTTATAATTTTGATTTTTGTGAGTACACTTAATATTTTGAATGAGATCAAAAGACTAAAATTTTGAAGGATGCAATCTATCTATTAGAGCATTCTAAACAAATATTGAAAAATAATTAAACTATAGGTTTTAATTTACTTTACACAATAATGTTCTAGATGAGATAGCTTACTAGTCTTAAAATATATTAATTAAAAAAAAAATGTCTTAAATTCAAGAAATATATCTTCAAAATTAAATATAACAACTTTAGAAACCATTGAAAAAATGCTCATTTACAAATTCACAAGTTTTGAGGATAGACAATACATTCTCAAACATGTCTTATATTTTTATAAGGGTTTAAGTGTAGGGTTATACCTTTAGTGAAGGACCCTATAATTTGACTTAGATATAAAAAAATTTGAGCATGTATATGCTAGCTAAGTTTGTTTATATGCCTAAGTCCTCAAAAATTTTGGACAAAGGAATACTTTTTTTTATTAAACATAAAAAAGGAATACAAAGTATAGGTAATAGTCAAAGATTGGTATCAAAGGAGTTGTTTTTAAAATAGTAGGGTCATTTTCTCATTTGGAGACCAAGATTCAAATCTTCCCAAGGGCATATTATAGTTGGTGGATGTGTTAGAGTGGTAACCCCAATTGTAACGTACAACACTTTTGCAAATGATGCAAGAAAATTGGTGGAGTATAAGGAGGAGCAGGTGTTATGTAAGAGTAGATAGAAGGTGGAAGCATTCATTCTAGAGGAGAAAGTTGGAGGTTCATATGAGGGAGAGAGTAGAGAGAAAATAATGGAGTGAATGCCTTGTATGAGGATATAAGACGTAAAAAGTAGGATGCATGCAATTCAAAAGAGCATAAATAAGAAATGTGTAAGTCCAATGACATCCTTGCTAGGAGAACATCAATTTGAACATTAATTTGGAACAAGATTTAAAGGGTGGGGGCCTCTATTACCAACCATCACTACATAATCTAAGAAATAGTAAAAAAACAATAAAAATATATACAAAAAATCAAAGCATACAATCATATGAAGAGGAATACCTTTAGGATTTACTATTTTGATAGAAATGTTTATTACTACTTAGTCTAAATCAATAAAGTAGAGTTGAGTTACATGAAGCATGAATAGTCCTCAACTAGCCTTTTCTTGAAAAAGTTAGATTTGAAAGGTGATATTATTGAAGACAATAAGTAATTAATTATGAATAAGTCTAATCTAGATGTGCCACATGCCATCAACATAGATGTATTTTTGAAAGTGACAAATTAATTAGTAAGTTATCATCTCAAATCACGTAAGCATTCAATGCTTAAACAAAATTAATTTAGAATGTTGAATCAAAGGGATTTCAATAAATGAATATTAAAATATAAGACCCACACAATAAAAAAACTTAATTTACATTTGAAATAATTAATTATTTTGATATTTAACTCAATACAGGGTTGAGATGGAAAGAAATGTAATATAAATGTAAGGTCCTCAAGTTGTCACAACTCCTTTATCTAACTCAAAACAAATAGTAGCGATCATTGCACATTCTCATTAAAAGGAACCAAATTATCAAGTAGGTTAAAGGCTACTTGAGAGCATCCCTATAAATATTTTCTTCAATTCTAAGTATTCAATACAATATTTTTTTTAGGTAAATATTATTAAGCTAAAGTGAATAAGATCTTGTGGTAGTTTACTTAAAGGACAACTTTTAATTTAGATGTATACTCCCTTATAATATTGTAATCCACTATAAAAGCATAAATGCCAATATCTACATAATCCAATTATTTCTATTTAAAAAAAGTAAAACTACAACATTAATAAAATTCAACAATTATTTTCATCAATTTAGATCCAAACCATTTACAAGGCTCCCACTAACTACAAATAAAGATGAAAATCTACTATACAAAATTTTTGAATATTAATATTTGGTAGAAAGTTATAAAAATTAGCATTGAATAATGTAGTTCGAAATAAATGTATCTTCTACATTAATTAGCCTAGGACCATTACTTGAATCATAACGATAAATAAATTTATCTTAGATAATGAGTTAGAGTTGATATTGAAACAATACACAATTTAAATAAATTAGACGTGATGCTTAGCTCAATAATTGATGATGAAAAAGTGTTAGACGCCAAGAACCAATTTGTTAGTGTTTTATATTTTAGGGTTGACTCAGACAAAGATTTTGATTATGCAAACTCATCATTTCTTCTCTCTAGTTTACCTTTGTGCGTGTGGATCTAATTTTTGCATGCATGGACCTAATATTTGATGCATACTTGAACTAATAGGGGATAGCCTAATGTAATTTGCTCACCTTAAATTTTAATGTTTGTTTCTTGTAAGCATAGGTGTTGTTCACAAACACCTTTGGAGAATTTGTTGAATTGTAAGGGTCATATTCTCCTCAATCAAAACCCTAGTGGACTGAGTTTACGACTCTAAAAGATCAAAGACTGCAAACAAGCATACAACAAATTTAGAATGATATACTATGTTCTTAATGCATGTTGTTAAGATATACTCATAAATACACTATTGATACAATCCCACCATACTTCTTGATAACTTCTAAATAATAATCCGTAACATTTTTAAATAAATGAATGTATGTATTTTAAATCCAAGAATCAAATACACAAATTAACATAATATATACTAAATTGACTCGACAACAAATGAAAAAGACCATTTTTGAAAGTTTGTTTTTACAAATTTTAAAATTGAATTTTAAAATGATGGAAACCCTATTCATGGGTTTGGTATGGGATTTAAATGTGGAACCGACATTTTTTGTACATTGCAATGGTTATAGTGCCCAAACATTCATGCGCATATTTTCACTCTTAACAAATAATTAATTATTATGCTTTTATCCACCGTCCATATGAATGCACGTGATCGTTTCACGTGAATATTGTTTAGATTTTCAACTATTTCTAATATAAAGCGTATTTAAAATGTCTTTATCCTACAAACGGAATTAATTAATAATCATTTTAGGTGGGCGAAATGATATCTTTCTCTTTCATAAGGTAATGTGATTTTCAAAAGTGTATTTGAGTTAATTTAGAAAGGTAAACCAGAAGAAAGGAATATTGAGTCTAATGATTGAAGAGTGAAGGTTAAATCAAGAATATTTTATGATTACATTTTGTATGTTAAAAATAATATTTTATTAGTACAATATTTCGATGTTTATATTAGGTTTGTATTATAACATAAGATAAATTTATTGGTCTAGCAGAAAATGACAATCATAAATTTTTATTCTAAGTTTGATTCGTATTCACCTAACAATTATGTTTCATTTATCTTATGGATGGATGTTTTCTTTGCCTTTCTAAAGATCTAGGGAATTGATGATATTTAAAAACGCATAGAGGGTTGTCGATTTGTTGCAAGGAGACAAGTTCTCCTAGATCAACCTCTAGAAAGTGAACAATGATGAAAAAAAAACAAGTAATTGCTCTACTATGTAGATTTGTTACTCCTTTTATTACACCAAATTGAAGTGTGTCGCTATTAATTGTTCTAATGCTTTAGGATGAGAAAGAACACATGCTTTTTGAAATATTAGAAATAAATGAATAAATTGTCTTTAAATACTAGCACATATAACATCAAATTGCATCAAATGTGTGTTTAGTTATCTCTTGGTGGAAGGTGAATGGGGTTAGGTGGCTAGATTTAAAATTTGAGTTTTAAAATGAATGGGGCTAGGAGACAATTGTGCAAGTATACTAGAATTGTAGTTGGTAAGATCTAAGTAGCTAATAGATAAATGAGGGTGGGTGTATATGTCAATGTGATAACCGGGTAGATAAGACAATTGTATAAATATGTATGTATAAGGATAGGATAGGGTTAAGAGTATAGGGATATGCGTGGTGGTGGATAAATAAAAGTAGAGGGGAATTGACCCAACTTCATGCAAGATTGTATCATTTGTTACTATGTACACATATTAAGATGTTTCTTTAAAATAAACACAAAACTAAATGGGAAATGACATGGGAATGCAAATCTCACCTGTGCATCTCGTCCCCACTTTGAGATGCATGTGAATTATTAAATGATCATGTATCTTAGAGTCTGTAGCACTCACAAACATGCATGCAAAGTAATATTTAATCACTCAAAGGATATTATCATGGGATCCATATAAATTGATCAACCTTGCAAGGTATGATCATGTAAATATTTCATTTGGTATGTGTTCTCCATGAATACTATGAATAAAGAAAAAATGTATAATGAGGAGAATCTTATGTGTTGTAAATTAAAATTCGATAGAAAATAGCAACTTGTTAGTTGTCTATGAAATCAAAACAACAATAAATGGGTAAATCTAGAAAGATTTAACATATTTAAAAAGTAAAGCACAAAGGCTTCACTTCATTGTGGTCATGTGACTCTACTCCATTGAGGAATAACGTGATTTGCTCAATTGTTATAATGTGATAAAGTTCTACTTGATTACAATGGTAAGTTTTTGTAGTACATGTTATTATTGTTTGATTGGGAAAACGATGAGCACCCTCTTCCCAATTGTTTTGAATTGGATTAAAGATGACCTCAAGAGCCACTTGACTATAAACCTATTCTAGTGGATCAAAGATTTAATCCAATGTTTGTGGGGTGCATGTGGATGTGTGTGATGATTGATTTCTAAAATGCAATTATCTAATTGTGAAAATATTTTATGATTTTTGATAAACTAATTGTAGAAAGACAAAATTCAAATTCAAAAATGCAAAGGGTAGACACAAAGGAACTTGGGATTTAAGTTTGGTGTAAAAATAGTTGATGTAGAGTGTAGTACACCCTAGACTGTCCTCCTTTTTTCTGAAAACTTGAAACACAGGCCTAAGGCCCCTAGTTTGTAGCTTTTGTCTTTTGAGAGTTGTTGAAACTTTGTCTGTGGATGAGAAAATGCAGATTTCGTGACCTAACAACTTGTAGGGTTGGAGTGCATGAATGAACAAATAGCTTTGAATCTTCCTTCAACTCACTTCATATCTACAACCTACACACATGAGAAGAGGGGAAGGGTTATTCCATATAGAGGCTTTCATAAGTCAAATCTCATGTTTGTATTCCTATCTCCACAATGGAAACCTATGATATAAAGGAGAGCTTATCATTGGTTGGATAGAGGCTAATGATAAATAACTAATCAATTGACAACTTGTTGCAACTCATCACTTATATTTGATCTCCTTGATGAACTGAATTCACACTCATCACCTTCAAGGATCAATTGTTGCTTGAATTTATTTGATTTGATCACCTACAAGTGTTAGTATGCATAAACAAAATGCATGTAAACATGAACACAAACTCACATAGCATATGACATGATTCTTGAATGATGAATGATGCAACAATCTTGATAATCTTGATAAGCCTTGCGTATTTATATGCAAATCTTCTAATTTCTCAAAAATTAAATACTAATAGTCGACATTTGAAATTGGAAGTTAAAATAATAAATTACCAACCCCGACATATTTGAATTTGGAGCCAAATTAGGTGGTCTAGAGTGCAGTACGCATTAGACCAAATCCACCTTTTTTTAAGGATTAAAAGTGTTAGGGGTAAAATATTAAATGCATAGTTTGATTTCCCATATTTGATTTTCTAAGATTTTTTATAAAAATGGGTAATTAATGCATAAATAGGTCCAAGCACATAGGGGGAGCTAAACACAATGTGAAATTGTCAATGGTGAAAAAAATTGATGCTACATAATTTAGCCCTCACTTTAGTGAGAGCATGAACTTACATTCAAAATCACACTAAAGTGTTGGGGGTAAAATATTAAATGCATAGTTTGATTTCCCATATTTTATTTTCCAATTTTTTTTATAAAAATGGGCAATTAATGCATAAATAGGTCCAAGCACATAGGGGGAGCTTAATGTGAAATTGTCAATGGTGACAATTTTCAATGCTACATTTAGCCCTCATTTTAGTGAGAGCATGAACTTACATTCAGAATCACACTAAAGTAGGGATAGGTCAAGAGGGTTTCGATTATCTAGATATTGAAGATATATAGAATGACATTGAATCTAGGGGATGTGCTAGCCCCCAAGATTCAAGATCCAATGGAAAAACAACATGAGGAAAAAGGAGCACACATGTATGGAATGCAATGCAACATAACAAACATGAAGCAAACACGACGATAATACAACACATACCATAACATAATGCAAAAACAAGACATAAACATAATTCAAACAAGATGCAAACAAAATGCACACATGCAAAGGAGGGTATGATAATCATGAACTAATAAGCTTTATAGAAATATTACTAGGATCCATACCCAAGGCTTTCATGATTCACAAGTTAACAACGTTCTATATTTGTAAGGTGAACCATAAACCAAAGCACCACAAGTTAGTGAAGTTTGATATTCACGAGGTGAGCTTTTTGAAAGTAGCAAAAATAGAAACACACGAGGGCTAGTGAGCACCAATTTTCATTAGGTATGATCCCATGTCAACCATACCAAGAGTTATAGTCTGAATAACTCTAATAAGGTACTACAAAAGATGATCAAAATGACAAGCCAATGCATCACAAAGTCCAACATGTGTGAGAAAAGTGAAGTACATAGTGGAATACATGCCCCCACCTTAAAGTAATTGCTAACACCTATTGTGAGCAATTGCCTTTAAGGTAGAGTAAGAAAATATATGCAATCATGAAAAATAAAGGCCATGAGAGCTTATTGGAAAACCCTATGCCAATCATATGTTTCCAATAGAGCTAACTCATGACAAGGGGTTGTCCCCAAAGCAAAGCCACGTAACAAGATAAATAATGCCACATTGGTGATCCATGGATTTGGGGTTAGTATAGAACTTTGATAATATATAATATGGCTATGCTTGGAATTGACGTCATTCCCCCGAATACCAATGGAACTACAAAAATGATTGAAGAAAGACCTATAGAGATGAGAAAAAATAAACCTATTGGGTCAGCATGGAAGAGATCTAAATGTCTAAACGCCTTGCATCATCCCTAAAAGGAAGATATAAGACAACAAAAAAAATTTATGACATAAATAAGAATGGAGATACAAATAGATGGATTTCACGATAGTTTCATTTTCTTTGTATCCTTGTGCCAATGAGAGCAAAAAGGGTCATCCAAAGAAAACTCACAAACATAAAGACACATCAAGAAACACAACATGGGAGATCACATCATGTGCAAGAAAACACAAATAGACACTCATAAAGGGTACCACACATGCGAGTCAATCTAAAGCAAATCGCTTGCATCCCAATATTGCTCATCATAAATGGAAGGAAAAAAATATACCAAAGGGACTACAACAACTGTCGTACAAGGAGTAGCACCAGGTTCAACACATGATGGATCACTCTCATCAAGAGGATCATCAAATTTGTCCCCATATAAATCCATAGATTTGGAGAATAAAAGAGAATTCATTATGCACTTTTTCTTCTATCTTAGCTTCTTCATCTTCACTATCTAAGTTTATTACAATAGGTAGCTTATGAATAATATCATCCATATGTTCACTTTTTATTCTTTGTTTAGCTTGAGACATGTAATGTTCAATTGCATGATTTGGTGAGGGTGGTGGAGTGGGATTAGGTGATGATGAATATGGATGGGCAAGAGGTAAGTCATTAGAGTTGGTTTGGATAGGTGGTTGATCTTTTTTACTCTTTTCAACCAATTGGCCAACAATTGGATGATGTCTACATTTTTGCTCCTTAGCACTTTTATTTCTTCTTGTGTAGGTTTCATTTTTCAAAGGATTAATCAAGGTATCTTCCAACATAGGTCTCTTTTCTTTCTTTAAAGGAGGAACTGAAGGGACCACTGTGGGTTGCGAGATCACTATATTCTTAGGTACATAAAGTTGTTTTTATTTTGGAGGTACAAAGTTGATTATGTGATTATCCCTTGGTATTTTATATGATGGTGGAGGTGGAACCACATCATACATGCTAGGTGGCTAAGGGAGGAAACCCAGTTTAGACTTAGGTTCCTCCACTACCTTTGGGGTAGGAGAAATATCCATGCAAGTCACAATGGACTGAGGGATCTCAAGTGGGATATTGCTAAGGGAGAAATTCGATATACATTTTGCTTTAAATTTTGATATGATATGAAAAAGTGATGTTCACAAGGTTCAATAAGTGTAGGAAAAAAATAATCCAATAAAAAGTTTCCATGAGAAGCTAAAGGTTTGAACCCACTATGAAAAATTGTATGTATCATTTTCAAATGAAAACTTTATGCATTTATGTATAATTGATGGGACCATATTCATTGAGCATAGCCATGGATAACCTAACTTCAAACAAAATTAGTTTGATGTTGGGATAATGGTGAATAAGACATCCAACTATTTTGGTCCAACTTTGAGTGGGAGAGCTATCAAATCTATAGTAGGGAGAATAAATCCATCATAAGTTTTTAGCCATGCTTTCAATTGTTCATATTTTTATTTGTAAAGCTCATGCACAAATATAAATTCTTGAGTGATAAAATTCTCTAAACACATGGGATCAATGAGTATTTCCCTTGTGGGTTTGTCATTAATACGACCAATGATATAGAGAGGACCATCAGGTGCATTTATAGATGCATCAATATGAGTAAAAGCAATGTTAGGTAACAAAGTGGTTCAATCCCTATGAGGTTGAACTTTAATTGTATTTATCATATCAGATATATCATTGTCTTCTTCAATATTATCACTACATTGCACAAATTTGGATGAATGATTTGGTAATGGATTGGTCAATATTTTCAAGTTTTGGTTAGGCAATGAGATTGACTTTTTCCTTTGTCATTAACATTGACCAACTGTATTTGATTAGAATTGATGAGATCTTGCACTTGGTGTTTAAGATGCATGCATCACTTTGTATTGTGTCCAGGTGTATGGTGATATTGATAAAATTCCTTTGCATTAAAATTTGGTGTTAAAGGTTTACTTGTGTCAATTGGCCTAATCATAGGGAGTTCAATTAGGTTCTTGTTTAATAATTGTAACATTATTGCTTGAAGAGAATCATGGAATTGTGTGAATTGTCTATCTCTTGGACGAAATTGATAGGGAGTTGTACTTGTGGAAATGACATGTGTTTCAATGTTATTGGTAATTTGAGGAGTGTTTATCTTAATGAACTTTTACTTTTACTTTTCAAATGATGGGTAATTTTTTTGAGGTACAGGTTCAAACTGACTAGGATTTGATGAAGGTGTTCCTTCATATTGACTAATCGATATCTAATAATCACAAAGAGCCATACAAAGTGTTGAAATGATGGGAACTTCATCAACAATATATTGTCTCGAATGTTAGGTTGTAAGTTTCCTATAAATACTCTTTGAATATCAGTGTCACAAAGACAATAGGATATTTGTGAGTAAAGTGATTGATATCGTCCTATAAAGTTTGTTGCCTTTTCCTTAGGTCCTTGTTTACCATGCACTAAGTTGGTTAACATCACTTGAGGACCAATATTTGATTGGAAATGTTGGAGAAATGCACTAAAAATTTGAGTGAATGAATCTATGGAGTTATTTGACAAGGATCAAAATCATTTCAAGGTTACAGCTTTCAACAATCTCAAAAAAAAATTAGCTAGGAGTTTTCCTTCAAAAATGAAGTCACTACACTATGCAGTAAAAGTTGAAACATGGTTGTTAGGATCTCCTTTATCATTGTATTTCTCAAATCAAGGTATCTTAATTTTTTGAGGTATAAGTGTTTTCAAGATAGAAATTGACAAAAGATTATGTGTAAGATATTGCAAATGTTTACCATTTTGATTTTGATTCAATGTTGAAATTTGTTGTTAAAGTGATGTCACATTTTGTAGAAGTTGGTTTTATCGCTGGATCATTTAGTGACATGTTTTGAGATTTTGTTGAGTATGGTGAACTAGAGTGAGTGACCAATGGGTTACTATGTTGCATGTTTATGAAAGGTGACCAACATGGTGGTGTTAAGGGTGATGTGACAAAACTATAAGGATTCATATTAGGAAACCCTAAGTTTGGATTTTTCCATTGTTATACTGTATGGTTGATGCTATTGTTGGTGGTGTAAATTTGGGAATAGAAGGTATGGTTGTGGGAGAGAAAACTTGTTTTCCTCCTTGGATTTGAGCATTTGTGAATTATTGAGCACAACTAGCTATTGTAGGGATGTTAACATCTACAATGTGAGCTAGACTATGCAACACTTCTATTCCTTGAGAATCATTTATTAACTTTCTAAGACTGTCCATAATAGACACTGCCTCTCCCACTAAGGATTTGGTATGTAAGTAATCTTGAAGTCCTTCCAAATCCTTGTTCAATTGTTTTAGTTTCTCCTCAAGAACATGGGAAATAACAATCTCTAAGTCCACTTAAATGTTAATTTGTGAGTTGGTTATGGGTAATGTGTGATGAGGAATGGAATCCAAAATAGATTGTATTGAAGCCATACCTTGTGTGAAAGAGTTAGAGGAATCAGGATTCACAGTGGATGTAGTTACAACACGAGATTCCATAAGTCTAAAACTACATCTCACATGGATATTAGTAGTAGGGAACCAAGTTCATCTCATATGAGTTTCAAAACATAGGTAAACCTATTATGCACAGGATAGACACAACAAATCAAACATAATGCAAAATCAAAAAGAAAAACCACATAAAAGACACAAAAATAGATCTATGATCCAAATTTGAGCTAAATTTGACTAGTATAGGGTGCAGTACACCCTAGAATGACAAGGTTCTTTAACTAAATTCAAAGTTTGGATGTGTTCTATAGTGTTTAAGTATCCTATTCTATGAATGTGTATATCTAACAGTAAATATTTTTTTATAAATTAACAAAATTGTGATTTTGCAATATGAAATACAATTATGCAAGCAATTTTCAAAATCCTTAATAATGAATGCAATTGGAAATACAATTTTCAGAATGTAAATTACAAAAAATTGACTTACCTTAACTTGACGAATCTGAAATTTGAAATATTTTATGTTTTTGTAACAATAACAATGCAGTTTTTCCACTTGTTCACTATATATAAATGCCTAAATGCATGTTTTGAACACTTTCAAATTCGATTTCAGAGCTAATGCAAGTTTATCAATGCAAACATGGACTAAGCCTAATTTGAAATGATTAAATTTATCCCTAGATGCAAAATATAATGCAATTTTTTTTACATGCAAAAGCAACCATGATAACTACCATCAAGCAAAAAATTCCTTCACATCCTCCAACATGCCACTTATAGAAGAAAAAGGAACACATCAAGCTAAGGTGAAACATATCAACTATCAATGAAACCTACACCAATCTTTACATGAACACATGAATAAAATTCAAATGATAACAAAGGATTTGAGTAGCTTCCTTAATCATACCACCTTGAATAGCAACCACAATAGATTGCAACTCATCGAAGCTAGCCATACCTCAAATTGGGGTATACGCAACATAGATAGAACTTATGCCATCAACATATCAACCAAAAATCTACAATCAAGTCTCTATGTACCCATCCTCCTATCTCAATGCAACATATCAATGCACAAATGACCACATACAAGGCCAACTAACAAAGTCTACATAAACACTAAAATAATCTCATGGATATACACAGTCCACATTTGATTCATCTCATTGCAACCAATAGGTTGTACACACCTAAAAATTACATAACTCATATATCCCAATCCAATGAAGCATGCAAATTCATCATCACATCAATAACCAAGAAAACAAGATATCAAATAGGATAACCAAACATTTATCTAGAAACTCCCACTACATGAGTAATGCCAAATCTGAAAATAGATCAAGATATACCAAGTCTACCTATAGTACTTCACATAGAGGATGTGGCTAATTCCTCTATTACATAGTGTTAACAAAACATACAATGATATGAAAATCCCGCAAACAAATATGTTTTAATACCTCTTTCACCACTAGTCTCCATAGCTCTCCTGAGTTCTTCACACTCAACCATGTGAAACCAAATATCCTGTAGTGACCCTCTCGCTGTGACATCCTGTCTTAGTTGTTTTCAGTTTGATTCTGCCTATTAGATGCTTTAGTTCACTACGGTACTATGTTGTGTATTCTCAGTTATAACTTTGACATTATGTTGTTTTTATACTCTATGGATGATACATTGATGTCCTATTTATCTGGTTGTGTTTCCGTGATGTTATTGAGATAGACATATATCTGATATGGTTTATTAGCTTACGAATTTTCATGTGGTTGTTATGTTGAGGTGATTAGTTTGATGATACTGTGATAGATTCATTCATGATGTGGCTTATTGTTTATGACTATTGCTTATGATTTTTCTTGCTCGTGTGTGTCGATGAAGAAGACAGTGTCGCATTACTCATTCGTGAGTACCCTGCTACGCTGCAATTCTTATTCACGGTGTGTTTTCTAACATGAGTATATATATGTTCTAACGTTGATGTTTCCCTGTAGACACAGGTACCAGGTAACGGCTCCACCTGCTTGTCAGGTCTGAGCATACCCTAATTCAATATAAATATGTTGTCAGAGGTATTGACAGGTCCTTTTAAACCATCGTTCGTCTTCGAACGAGTATCTTTGTGTTACCCCGTGTAGCCCAGTTTGTCTTATCGTGTTCAAATATATATTGTTTTGTGTTTGCGAATATAATATTTAATTTTATTAAATGCTTATTAATGTTTTAACTAACATTAATGATTTAATTTATTAAGTTAAATTAAATAAGTTATTAAATTTATCAGTGAAAGTTATTTCTTTGTAATGTTTTTATTAAAATATTATTATTGCTGATTTAATTGAGCAACTTGAAATATGTGAAATAGATATTTTTAAAGTAAGATATTTTCGAAGAGATAAGAATCTTTGATTGCCAGTTAAAGGTTTGTTCTGATATTTTAAAGATTAAGTTGAACTAAATGAGCTATTTACAATGTGAAATGAACTTTCAGTTAAGTTTTGTGATGGAAAGTGATTTGCATGAATTAATATCTTTTGGAAAATGGGTAATTGGACATTCACGGGAAGAATTTTGAGGGCAGTAGTTTGTTTCACAACAATTGTTTCAGAAGAATTTTTCTTTAAGATTTTGTTTGCAAGCGTGATTTGAAGTTGGTTTTGATTGGAATTTCGCTGTCGAAGTCTAGAAAATTAATAGAGGAATCAGCAAAAGGCTTCAAAATTCATTTCAACTTGATTTCCAAGATTGTCCAGGTTTTCTTCTTTTTAAGTTTCTGTAAAATTTCTTCAATGAACGTTGTGGAAAAATAGTGGTTTACCAAACCTGCAAATTAAATAGAAAATTGTTAGATTCAGCAATCAAATGTTATGGAAAATATAGTAAACTAATGATGCTATAGTTCTAGGAATTATAATATATGTATATATATCCAGAAACAGATGTGAATTTCCATTGTTTGAACACAGATCTTTAGAAATTAACGGTTTTTGAAAACTATTATATTGTCAAGATATAAAACTCTCTCCATATACCACTTCTAATCGGACATATAATTGCATTAGGAATAATTACTCTTTGAGCTGGATGATACAAGTTTTGATTTGGTCATAAATCCTTTAATAAAATTTAAATCTCTCTTTTACCTGTTTCTTGTCCTTCTTACGCCATCACCATGTATCATTATTGATGATGCTATACTTATCCTTTAATGGTCTTCATAGTATTTGGCGATATTGTTTCCTATCATCTTGCCTTAACCATCTGAATATTGTAGAAGAAATCCATAGCATGCGCAGGGTATTACTGGCAGAATAACAAACTAGATACCTGTCTGATGATATTTGTATTTCTCTTTTATTAAATTGTTGAAGATAAAGACTTCTACTAGTATATTCTTTATTTCCATCGGTAGATTCTCAGCTTACAATTTAATATATATAAAATTTGTCCTCTAAATCTGGGCGCAGCTATCTTAAATTAAGTCTGTTGGCTTTGTAATTTGAGTATCACTTCGGTGATTAGTTTTTGGCCAAAGCTTATAATTTCCCTTTCAAATCTTTATACTAGACTAAGAAATTGAATTTCTTACTTGGTTAAAAAAAAAAGAAAAAGATGTTATATCACTGAACTTCATAACAGATTTGCGCTCAGTCTTCTCTTCAAGATACTTTTTGTATAATCATGAGTTGGAGGATTTATTTGAATCCCAGTCCGTATCCATTCTTTTATCTTGGCGGATCCTTTTCTTTAAACTAATAAACCTGATCATTAAAATTTATGTATATAATCACTTTAGATTTGATCACTGACAATAGGAACAATACTAATCATCAGGCATCTGATATAATCCGCATTCTTAGTGCCTATGCATTTTGAGTTCGGTGTTTCTTCCATTTGAGGTGTAGAAACTGTCCATGATTTACATAAGATAAATCACAATCTATCTTCTGACAGTTATGCATGCGTTCTGGATAATTCTTTAAGTTGTGATATTCGATAGTTTTGTAAACCTAATTATTCAGAATTTTGTCATTTGATCTACAAGTTTAGCGCTGGTTCCTTCTCTCGTTACCTAGTTGTATATAATATATGACATAAATTTATTATCTACACTATCTAATGATTAGGCATTCAGATCTTGTGCATGGCATACTAAGTAAATTTTTATGGTGGTTATAGCGTCCTAAGTTAGCTCTTACGGTGGATATAATTGTTTAAAATTATTACTTATAGTTTTTAAAGTGAACTCTCTCTCTCTGCATGTAATATTCGGTGTGGATTCTTTGTTGATAACTATCAGATAGATTCTTACTAAGTGTAAATATTAGTTAGGTGTGAATCAATGAATAGCAAAGAAAAGATATTTAAGACTTTAAATTTTATGAAAGTTAAATATTTATTAAAAATGTGTTGAAATTATTATTGTGTTAAGTGGTTGAATTACTTAAATATAAAGAATATACAATATCCTTAGTTTATAATGTAAATAAATACATTTTCTTTAAAATTATTTAAAGAATATATATTAATAGTTTTAGTTTGTCTACCAAGAATTTTTAATTCATTATGTTTTAGTTAATTGAGATTATTAAGGGATAGTTTATAGAATTTTAATGTGATTTACCTAATTTCTTTAAAAGATTTAAAATATCTTTATTCTATATGTTATTGATGTGTTTTCTTAAAATAGTGTGATCTATTAGTATTTATAGTTTGTTTATTGTGGATTCTTAACTCATAAAGTTTGGTCGATTGTAAATATTTGGTGTGTGTATATAATGTATTATTGATGATGTTTATTTTTATTTCATCAAAAGCTTGAAAAGTGGAATTTGTAAGATTATTACATTTTTTTATCATGATGCTCATATTACAATTATCTTATGTGGGGGTATAGCTTTGTATCATTTTGTGGTCTTTTGAAGTGACATCCTAGAGATTGTGAATTGCCTCTAGTGAAGGACATAAACATTGAGATTTTGATCTATGTGCTTGATAGCTACCCCTTGATTTTATGTTGAGTCAATGTTATAGAAAGAGTGGCTTGTGGTAGGGGCCAAAATCCGGAAGTGATTGTCTGGGTAACCTATCGTAGGTGTGTTAATTCAGTGAAAACTTAACTAATGAATTATGGGTTGGGAAGTTATAAACATTAATTCAGATAAAAGTGTGCCTCGCCTACTGTCTTAGTGCTCGTTCAGGTTGAGAAAAGGTTGAGAAGGCCTGGAATGGCAAGTCGTCATCTTGTCCTCTTGAAAGATGAAGTGACTCCACATTGGTCTGCATAGGGGCTGGGAATTGGTAGAGGCTACCAGGGTAACTCTTGGAGAGGGCCGGTAGTCTAGGAAGATTCACCAGGGTAACCTATCCCGATGATGTGATGACACTCCTAGTCTATATCATGATGGTGTTCTTTGTGATCAGATTTATTTTAATGTGTTGTGTTACTGAGGTTTTATCTGCTATGATTGTTAATGTTATGTCATGATGTGATTTGTAAACCTGGTAAACATTATGTTCTGTCTTCTTTGCTTGTGGACCTGTCATTTATCTCCTAGCATGGAGGGAGTGGACCTTTGGGTTCCACGTGGTCGGGAGGAAACCGTGCTCTATCTTCCTTATATTTTCATGCAGATGATCCTAAGCTTGCAGCTAGTTCTAGTTACTTCTTTGTTCGTGACTGATGATGCAGAGCTTGTTCATGGATAATTGTACCAGATGTTAAATGAACACTATATGCTTTGTAAAATTTACCTCTTGTATAAGAGTGTTTATATTGTACCATCTTTGGATGTATTGATATTTATTAAAATCTCTCTTGTTGTAATCTGCACCTATGGATTCTCGAATGTAATAAGTCTTGCAAACTGAACCATTCTTGGCTTTAAATTTGTATTATGTTTATGATAACGTGTTGATTTTATGTGTAAGGTTTAAGTAACGTCGTCTTGGAAACCTTATGGAATTTGTGTAAATTAAATATCTTTTTAAAAAAAAATTGTTCGGTTAACTTTACTCTTTACACTTTGTTATAATGGTAACCAAGGCGGGGCGTTACATATCTAGGAAGAATACCATGACCAAAGAGAGGACCTACAAATCAAACCTTATAATTTTTCCAAACTAATATGCACCAATCTTTGTAAAGTAAGATCTTCTTCACCATTCCCATATTGAAATGATACCAACATCTAACACTCAAATCAAATGAAAACATGACAACGATAGATGTAAACCTCTCATACCAAAGGTAGATCAAACCAATCATTCCCACAACAAAGAGAATATTCCTAAAGCCACAAACCATTTCTCGCACCTCTCCAAATAAGTCCTCAAAACTAGATGAGAACAACAAAAATCCATAAACCATACATCTTCTTCTTAACAAGTATTCATAATGTTTATATTCAAGACTAACTCATAAGAGACTTGATAAGATACAAGATACAAAATAAATAATGCATATGATAATTAGGTTGAAAATACCTCTTAGATCATTCACCTGTCGAGTAGACCAAGAGTGGGATACAATATTGTCCTATGCACACAACACCAAGAAATGGTACAATCTTTTGTTTAGGTCCATAATAGATTCACATCCATAACTAGGTCTAGGCTCCTCAGACTTTCTACTTAAATCATTATCAAAGAAGAACCATTTCAATATACAATCCCATAAATAAGATATCTCTAGTCTCTATGGGCATCCACCTATTAATCCATGCCAACTTCAATTGCAGGCCTGCAAGATCATGAAGCTCCAAGAAAATTATGAATACTTAAAACCAAAGAGAACCAAACAAGACCATTTTCAAAATTCTAACTATAGAATCAAGAACACAACATGGAATGATGATCTAACACTATTGAATAAACATATCATGGTCTCAAGAGATTTGTATCATGTGAAAAGTCTAATCTAGAATCAAGAGTAAATCATGACATATAATAACAATCATACTCTAAACCAAGAAAAAACATCTCCAAACACATGAAGATAAACATCCATCATCAAATGATGAATCCACATCATTGTCAAAGCTTCCATCGAATTATGTAACCAAGCTCTCTAGGCATCATGATAACCATTTCCTAACTAAATATCCTCCATGGCCCCAACAAAATTGAAGAACTCAACACCATGAGCTCCCAAAAGGTATGTCTCCAAACTAAAAAGACAATTTACACACATCCTTTATCAATAGAGCCAAAGATGTCATTAAACTCTCATTGCAATCTAAAGGAAAAATCCAAGAAATCCTTATGAAACTAACAACCATTACAAAATATCATCCATCTTCTAATAAAATATTGTCCATGGCTCACTACAAATTGTAACAACAACTTAGAACCAAAATCTTGAAAAAAAAAAAGATAGAACATATTATGTAATTGCATAAAGCTCTCACTGAAAGTAATACTAATTTATACACGGCATCATAACCAATATCATTTCCAACACTCTACTAAAAGTGAACAAAGCTTCTCATGCACCATAAACTACTAATGAATATTCAAATCAACAACTATCTTAGGTAGTCTTAATAACCATATCTCATTATAATAACCATACCAATATTTAATAATGGTGACTAAGAATATGGCTTACCATATAGAATCCACATTAGAAAACTTTACAAGATCTGTACACATATGCAACATCTCAAAGGAGAAATACATAATCAGTGCTCCAATCTCAAATAACTAAAAAATTAGATTCAACATCACATTAGTATCATGTAGAATGAAGATATTCAAGTATAACATGTGGATTTCCAAGACTCAAACACCAAAATCAATGCTAGATCTGATTTTCCAAACAAAACCACATAAGAGGAACCATATATCAACAAGAATCCTACAAGAAACCATGCAAACTTGTAACTTTCTTCATCAAAAACACCCTAAATACAGTCCCATCAGAAATCTACATACTACATTTTTAGTTAACATGTAAAATATGCAAAAACATCTCTATAAATATAAATGCATTTAACCATCTATACATTCACGTCAATCATGTCATTTGGATAATGGAACGAGCACAAATCTACAAATCCACAACTAAAAACAAGAGTAAACTACGACCCAATAGGAAAAAACCAAGTTGTCCAAGAGCTTATAACATATGAAACATATCAGCTCTACAAATCACAAAGAGGTTAGTGGCTTATCTTCTAATGCTTTCATATAACCAAGGGATAAAATATGAAGCTAACATAAGCACTCCATTATGTATTCCAAATTGAGGGTGTTTCTCCATGTGACTAGGATGTCTCTACCCATCCAACATGAACACCTTCTCACTACATATGACCACAAGGTAAATGAAAAAAACCACCAAACAAGAGGATACAAACATATTATCAAACAAGAGCTCCAAGTTACCATAACATAACCAACTCCATAAAGATCCATAATCATGAGCTTCCCATGCCCAACATAGAGCACATTGACAATATCCATGACTTCCAATTTCACAAATATCTAAAACAAATGTAGCTTGACATAGAAAATTTATTGTAGACCCACAAGACTTCCAAAAACTTCCAATTACTTCTAACAAATTCCCACAAGCTTTCTAGGCTAATAAATTGAGAAAGAAGGAATACCCAGAACCTAGTTAACCATCAACTTTGATACCAAATGATGATAAATAAATAGGTTCAATTAACAATTGTTAGGAAATTTAATCTCTATACAAATATAAATTAAATGGATTAGATACAAGGCTTGGACTATAGCAACATTAAAATATGAAAATTAAGTTGCCTTAGTATGGGATTACCATGATGAGATCCATCTTCTTTATGATGTCAAAAATCAGCCAACATAACATGCTTATACACTACCTTATATGAAATTATAATAGAAATATATACAAAGAATAACATCACCATAAGATAGCAACAATGAGGAACAAATAAAAACACAAGAGCATCACATAACATAGGATTTATGTGGAGAAAACCTTGCAAGAAAAATCTATGCCGAGAAGAGAGGCCAAGTATACATTATCTTCAAACAAATGTGATTAAAATGTGCAATCACTTCCATTATTCGCTTTTCCTCCACTATGGTAGCACCTATGTACCTGTGAACAACCTCCTTATGCCTCAACCTATCCTTGTACCCGTAGTAAAATTCTACATTCAATTATTTCTCATGTTTTCTACATTTAAGAGGCTGAATTTATAGACTTGTAAAAAGATCTTAAGCCCCAAACAAGGCTCCCAAAGATGACCCTTCATTCCAAATATCCCCAACCCTTAGAATTTGAAAGGACATCGATTTTCGCTCCAATAATTTCCCTCCAACATGGGAACCCAAACTTAGGAGATAAAATTTATATTAAATGCAATAAATGATGGAATACCAAGAGACACCTTTTGCCTCATTCCAAGCTCCCACTTTGAGAATTCCAACAGTAACTCTTGTCATTATCCTAATCTTTTTATTATCCCATTTGAGGCACCCACATGTGGGGAAAATAATATTAATTTTATTTACATCTACAACTCACCTAAATTATCACCGCTAGTGGACCAATCACCCCTTATGAATATATTACAAATAGTGTTGAGAATTAATATTAAAAAATATTTTCCCAATACACCCTAAGTGCCTAGAGACACTTTCCAAGGATTTAAAAACCATGGCATGGGATTTACAAGGTGGATGACACCTTAATCCTAACAGAGGGCAGGATGAAACAAAGAATTGGAACCAACACAAAGAGTTAGCTATTCTAGGACCTAATGAGAAAATCAGTACATGGGAGTTAAAGAGAGGTTTGAGGATGAGAAGTTCCTTTGGGGATTCAAGGCTTGAAGGGAAAAGAATGGGTTATGGGATGGGTCATAGGAGGGACTATGGATGAAGGATATGAGGGGAAGAGTTGAGGAAAGGGATTGAGAAAAGAATATGAATCAAGGATGAAGGGATGGAAGAACCAAGTCTTAGGTTTAGGGAAGCACCAAGGATCGATACATAATAGAGTGCAAGAGAGAGGAAGCTAGAGACTAGGTCCAAAAGAAGATTAAGGAATGGAAACAAGGACCTTGTGGGAAGTGGGAGGAAAGGAGTAGTAAAGAGAAAAGGGCCATGAGGGATAATAAAGTTGAGGGGATAGAGACAAGAGAAAATGTGATGAGTTCATGTGAACCTCTAAGGTTCAAAGGGAGGTAGGTGCCAAGATTTGGACTTGAGGAGGAAACAAGGAATATAAATCAAGAAATTATGAGGATTGAGGACTAAGGCATTTGACAAACATAGCACCAAGGAATTAGTTCCAAGGTCTAGGGTCCTCTTAGAGGTTTTATCTTTGAGGAAAGAACGTGAATTGGGGACTTCAATTGGAGTAGGGTAGAAGAAGAATCAAGGAGTAAAGAATTGGGGGGAATATGGAGCTCAAGAATTAGTCCCTTAGTCCTAGTTTCTCCTGAAGGTATACACCTGGTGAGAAAGGGAACACAAAGCTGAAGATCATGGTCTTGAGGTTATAGGGAGTTTTAGAACTACAAGATATAAGACATGGTTGGAATTGAGGACTCATGGGGATCAGGGACCTCAAGACATAATCCCTTGATCCGAAGTTCATCCTTGGACCCATGATCCAAGATAAAACATGAGGATATGGAAAAGGGATTGAGGTTAGGGTTTTAAGGGAACTGGGTTCCTTGAGATGAAGTGCAAAAGTATGTAGGTCCTGCAAGGACTCAAAGCCCACAAAGGAAGGAAAAGACACACCACCAACACAACACAAAAAAATGTAACCACCCTCAAATAACCTAATAATGATTTGAAGATCAAAACACACCAAATGAACATTCTTAGACAAAATAAAACACCAAGAACCTACTTAATAGCAAATTTCTTATATTGATTATTAATGGTGGGTTTAAATAAGGCTAAAACACATAAATGGGATGGGAATCAAGTATATCTAGTACTAAAGGTTTGAGTATCAACAACACTAAAATAACCTTAAACTTTATTTTATTTTATTTAGACATCAGGAATTAGGTAGCCCCCCTATAAACTGCAATGCACCAAGTAAACTTTTTTTACGTGACCGACGATGCTAGCACAACATGCCCTCCAATACCATGAGTTTGGGGGGAGACTAGACCTTGTTACCTCTTGCTTGAAACAGGATGATTTAGCCAATTGAGCTATCCCCCACACCCCAACCTTAAGGTATTTATATTTAACAGGTCAATTACACTTTAATTTTAGATTCTTTCATTTGGTTTCAACCTATTTGACTTACAAATTTCCATGTTTGATTTATCTGTAACTTAGAATTGCATCAATTTACTTTTTTTTTGTGATGTTTATCTATGGCTTCTTCTACCCCCCCGTATTCTCTTCATTCTTCTTTTCTTGGTCCAAACTTCTTCTCTTATTCTATCTCTACTCACTCCCTTGTTTTGAAAGATCTCGTTAGCCTTTTTGAGTTAGACCTTTCTCCTCTATCCAATAAATTCATATGAAGGTGTATCCCCCATTATCTTACTTTTAAGAGCTCCATTAGTTCCTATCCTAATATTCTTAGACACCCTTACATCCTTTTATGATCATTTTTATAACACCCCTTCACCTTGTGACATCAATGATGACATAATTTCTAATTTTCCCATCCCACCCTCTTCTTCTCCTCCTACTCACAAACTCTTCTTTATATTATAATAACACTTACTTTTCTCCCACCTCTTTTCCATCCTTCATATCTATACATTACCTAATGATGAGCCTAAACTCCCTACCATAGTTTTTGCTCATCCTACTCCCTCACCTAAATGTTCTTATACTTCCTTTGGTGATATATCCTTTGATTACCTTTAGTGATTATTCTAATGAGGACATATAATCCATATGATAATGATTCATCCCCTTTACTTTATCTCACCTCTTATTATTATTATTATATTTTTAAGGAACCTAATTTGGTCCATACAACCACTTTATTCCACACTTTTCTAATGAGCTATACCATGATATTGACACATCTCCTTATTCTTCTAATTCTACTTATCGCTCTCCTCTACCTAACCCTTCCCCTACTAATATAAATCAAGTTCATACCTTTTTAGAACAATCATTATTCCCTTCTATTATTGTTCCTCCACCTTTATATCATATCAAAAATTTGAAAGTAGATGAAGGATAATATTGGGTTTACAAAAATATAGAATAAAATATGTATTTTTAGTTTCCTATTCTCCTCCATTGACCTTAATCTAGAAAAATGATAAAATTCAATCAAATAAGAAATAAAATCAAGGAAATATTAGATGTAACCATTGAGATTAGGTTTTTAACTAATCTCGCTTAGTAGATGATGTGATTTGTTGTTTAGTAGCTAGAATGTTGTGATAGGAGATTCAAAATAAAAATTTGGATGTGAATATACAATCAAGAAGTAGTGATGATTGTGTGTAGAAATTTTTGTTTTTGTGGATTGGTTTGGTCCTAGACTTAATTGTGCCATGTGATTTGGTCTAACTAGTGTGTTGTATTCCTATTCTAATGGAAATATTGTAAACATTTCTTATCTTCATCTTTGATATTTTTTTTTGAGTTTGGTTGTGCTTAAAAGCTAATCAAACTTGGTTCACAATGAAGGGACCTTGCTCAGTCTTGATGACAATCAAACCCCTTATAAAGAATAAATAGTAATAAATACATTAACCAAGCTAAGCGAAAGAAAATAGTAATAAATCGATGGACTTATGGACTAGTGTAATATAAAATTTCAATATTGTCTACTCTTGAATTAGATTTGTCTTTATGTGATATGTGATTGTAAATGACTTCAAAGAAGTACTAACATACGTGACCATGATTGTTTGTTTGAATATTTTAATTGTAGGTTAATATGACAATAGTTAGTTTTTTAAAAGCATTGGATTTTGGACATAAGAAAACAAATTTGAATTAAACATATTAGATCTTCTTGTATGACCTAATCTTGAACTAACGGATACACACAATCTAGTCCAATATAACGAATGACTATGAATATATAATTATAAAAAATAACTAGTTAAAAATGACAAATAATTGATTAATATTAAATAGAAGTCAATTTATTTACCAAATAAATCAAATCAAATACTACAACTATACATTTACAATACATACAAAATAATATAAAACAAAAGTCACAAATGGCATGCTCCCAATCTAAGGATATCACATTATCATCTTATCCAATTTTGTATTTATCTTATAATTCTTAAAAATAAAAGAGACGTGGATTAATCTGCATGATATACTTGCCCTTGTGGCTGAAGGTCACATCGTTTGTCCTTGTCAGCAGTCACTGCAGTACCATTAAGGTTGATGCATGCCTGCATGGCAAGGATGAACTTGGACGAGATTGAGTGTGTGGATGCTTATCTGTATGACAAGGCTCCCTTACCGAATATCATTTGGTGGGTGAGATGAACTGAAAAAACAATTAACTTCATGAGATCCTCTTATGTATTCACCACCAAAGCAAGTAATGTGGGTAAGAAAGCGATTGCATTGGATTCCATTCTTCATCTTTGTCAAAGTATTTAGTTATTTTTCCAGCTATCCAACCATATTTCAAGAAAATGGTCATGAAAATGAATGTCATACGAGGATGATGTGTCATGAACCCTCCATGCTATCTGATGTTGAACCACACAACTGGTGTCAGCTACAGTGTTATGGATTTTTTTAAAAGTTTTGTTATTTGAAGTTTTGTGATAATAGTAGTTATGTAAGAATATTTTTGTACAAAAGGGTGGTTGTTTAAAATTGATTGATTGTAATTGGTAATGGATATTTTTTGATTGCGTCATTCATCAAGGTTCAAATTTCTAAAAGTATGAGATAAAGGATGTGGCTGGAATTGCGTTTCGATAAATTTGGTAAATGGATACCGCTCAATCCTTGACTCTCAGACAAAAAAATATTAGCAATTCAATTGTTGTTTCTGGCTTTGATTGTGTTGGTGTTTTTTCCATCAAGTGATCTGAAATGTTGATGAAAAAAACACCAACACATTCAAAGCCGGAAACAACAATTGAATGGCATTATGGATTGTGGAAACTTGATATCATTAAGTATTAACAAAACGATCATCTGTATGACTTTTGCAAAATGGATACCCTTCCGTCCTTGGCTCTCAGCCAAATAAGTATTAGCAAAACGAGCTCCCTAGATGATTTTGACAGAATAGATACCCCTCAGTCCTTAACTCTCAATCGAAAAAGTATTAACAAAACGAACTCATATATAATATAAATTGCTCCGTTAAAATCCTCATTTAGAAAATATGGTTGTTTGTTCAGTTTTTTCTTTTCACTAAAGAATCTAAAGAAAGTCTCCTTCGTTTGTTCAACCTCTCTACTGTAACTAAAAGTTTGAAAAACCTATCTTATAAACTTTAAAAATTATTTTTCCTCTGAAATCAAATCAAACACGTTAAGAATATACTTCTTAAAATTACTTCTGCAAGTAAACATCATCATCTTAACCTACCAGTCACAACAATCACAAAGCAAGCATAATGCCAGATGTAACCCATGAGATATTTAGTTATTTTTGTCTGCAACATTCATTTTTCTTGAATCTGAAGCATGATAGATTGGTTGCTTGTAAATCAATTTATAATGATCATGTCTAACATCAGACATGTGCACTTGGGTAGCTTGTGCTTGCAGAATAGAAACCCAGATAAGATCATTAGAGTAAGACAACAGAACAGTGAAATGTGATCATAGCCCAAAAGCAGATAAGAACTGTGGATAGACTCCTCATAAAGTGATCATATGATCCAGAAACTGTGACCCACATCAAACCACTTGAAGCTAAAAGGACATAATCTTGTCGTCATATAATGCAGAAGAATGGTACATATTACTGAGTGTAAGATAACTTAAGATAACTTCCAGTAATGGTGAAATAATTGAAAGCTGATAAATAACAGTGGCTGTAATCTTTAGAACAAAGGAAAAGTGTGGCAGAATTGTTCTTGGTAATCTTGAAAGAAAAGAAAAAGTGAGTGGGCATTAGTGTAGGAGTATTGATTTGATCATTTCTTTTTTTATATGTGTAGGGGCCATATTAGAACTTGATGGACCTTCTTTCCTACCTCATGTTGTTGAATAAATCACAGCTAGGGGACAAAATCATTGGAAATAATGTTATATTGAAAAGTGTAAAGTTTTAGTAAGTTTAATAGTGAAGGTATCTGTACTTTATAAAAATATATATTAAATAAAAGTAAAGTCTCATATTTCATTAAAAAATAGCAAACATCTTATGTATCTTTTAAAATTTACAAACATTTTATAAAATAATGTAATGTCTAGTTTATAATAATTTAAAAATTATTTGTACAAGAAAAATTGAAATTAAAAATATGGAAGTTCAAAAATATATTATTGTAAAGGAAAAAGTATTTTTCATTGGGTAATTTAAGTTAAATTAAGTATATAAATAAGCACAAATTAACTTAAATTAAATAGATAATAGTTGCGGGTAGTGTATTAAAAAATTAAATGTAATGAATAGGGTATTCAATTTATTGATCATAGAATAATCATTTTTGTTGAGAATTCTAGAATTTGTTGTTATAGAAATAGTGGCTCTCTGTCAATAAAATGCCTAGGATCTTGTGTTGAATCTCTAATCTATCTGTGATCAAGTTTGAAGGTTTGGTTCAGTCTATGACTATAGATTCATCCTTTGTGTCCATATTCGACCTTGCAAAATGTGTGCCTCTATTTGTTGCTCGTCTAGTTGATTTTTGTATACTTTGTTCTTCTTTTATGTCTAATGATTGGTAGTATTTAAGAATACCTTGAAAGGACCACTCTATTACAAGGAGACAAGTTCTCTTAGACCAACCCTAAGAAATGTATAGAAAAAATTGATGGCAATAGACAAGGGCCTTAAAATGATCTATGTAAATTTGTTATTCTTTTCAATACACTAAATCTACTTTTTTTTTGCTAATAATTGTTCCTTTAATTCTCTTGGATGAGAAAGGATGCTTGATAGACGAAAGATGAGGGCTGAATATAGTTAAACGCCTTTAAATACTAGCACATAACATCAAATTTTATAAAATGTGTATTTAGTTGGCTCAAGGTAGGAAATCATAGAGCGCCAGTCAATCGAATTTAAATTTTGAATTTCAGAAAGGCAAGGGTCAAATATGTAACTATGTAGTCGGCCTTGTAATTGTGAAAATGATCCGTGCTGAGGAAAACAGTCAAATATGGATGAATAATGGCTAGATGAAGGTAGGTGTATGGATAAGTGTCATAAATGTAAGATACAAGAGTGTATAAAAAAATATGCTTATGAAAATAAAGTGGAGGCTAAGTAGATATGAATAAGTGTATATAGAGATGAGTAATGATTAGGAGAATGAGTCAAACTTTACACATAACTATGATAGTTGTTACTAAATATACATATCAAAATATTTCCTTAAAATAAACATAAAATTAAATGAAAAATAAATTATAGATGTACAAATTTATTTTCTATAATTATATTTATCACTCCTACAATATAAAATAAAAAGCAAAATAATTTTAATTGTGTTCATATGCTCATAACATTATTGTGATATATTATACCCAATAATTTATTTAAATGAAAAATAATCACAATTGACTTCATACTTCATTTATAAACATAAAATTAGTTTATATGATATTAATATTTCATACATTAACAAGCAATTATTAATCTTAATATTGTGTTTTTATTTATTAAAGTGAATATATTCAAGATATGTTTTCCATGGCTATTTAGAAGTTGTCATTTTAGTCATCCTTGAAGTAGTAAACGTTTACTGCGAATTTGATCTAGATCTTTTTTGTGAAATTGTAGTAAGTAAAAAATCTTCATTTATTATGGTTATTACAAAGAAATTTTTTATTAAATATTTTTTTATTAAGTAATTTGTGATGAGTTAATGTTTATTTTGTGAATTTTTTTATTTTTTTGAAAAATTTATAATTTAGGGGTTTTAGTATCTTACTGATCTAGAGTGGGTTTGATAGTTCTACTTTTTATTTTTAAATTAAATAGATAAAACTATTAATTATCTAAGGTGGTATAAGTTTATCCTTATTCCTACATATGGAATAAAATAGGATTGGAACTCGTGACCTAGTGGTTACCATTGCAATGACACATTATTGAGTTACAATCTTGGGGCACTATGATTCTTATTTTATTATAACATTTTTTTTTTTAAATTGGTTCCTTTAAAACTACACCTTAGCATACATTTGAATTTATTTGAGATTAAATAAATGTAAACACATTTTTACTCAAAACCATATAATTTTATTAGGGTTGAATCTCTTAAAAATTTGAGGACATTAAAAGAGAAAAAGTTAATAATACAAGATTTAATATTATAGATATTTCCAGAATCAATACACAAATCTACCATAAAATAAATATTTTCAAATGCTTCATTAATTGGTTAAGTGAAAAAAGATGGGGGGCCAAAAAGGGGTCTTAAGTGGCCACTTTTTTTATAAAATCAGAAAATACTGACCTTGGATGTGAAATTGAGGATCTAGTTACACTCAAAAAATTTAGATGCAACAAAAACAAAGATCGTAGTGCTCTAATGTACTTTTTAAACTACTAACTTTTTTTTTAAAAATGGTAGAGATTAAGGAGTTCAAAAGAGGGAGCCACAAAAATTGGTGTTGTTTTTGTCAAAAAAACATAACATAGAGACTTTTGTGGCTCCCTCAAAAGGTTAACTTTTTTTTGGTATTTTTAAAATTGATTCAGTGAGAAATTAGCTAACGGGATGTAGTTTATGCCCAATTTTTCTTAATTTTTTAATGAATATTTGATTTTTTACTAATTTTCAAAGTGGACACTTCATGAAAAACAAAATTTTGGTCGTGCTACTCATATAAATTTTGAAAATTAATTGAAAATCATTTTTTTAATGTGTAGAATGGAGTCTAGTTTCTAAAAATATAATTTATATTTGAAATTTTGATGAATGTATAGTTTATAAAGAAAAAAATACCAAACACTAGATTTTTCCAAAAAATAGACACACAAACAAAAGAAATTAAAAATCAAAGGCTTAACATTGTCAAAATGTGAAAAAAATTACATCGTTAGATAGCTAAGAGAGAGCCTAATATTACCCAAGTGTTTAATTTGTTCGACCTTGAAACAAGTGCAAACCTAGTGCTTAGCACAAACACAATTATGTGAAATATTGTAGAATTTGTAAAAACACGTCTTTGGATGTTGGGAAGGCACTCCAAGCCTTTGGGTTGGTATTCCAAAGAAAATACCAAGCCTAAGGCTTGGGGATTTCCAAAGCAAGAAATAACGTGCTTGCGTTATTTCATAGTTGACATGTTTTTTTGTCAATTTGTGCCCAAGAGTTGCCTAAGCAAGACATAACGTGAGTGTGTTACAACGCACTCGCGTTATGTCTTGCTTTGTGTTAAATGCTAGTCTATTAAATGTATGTATATATATTTATATGTTTGTATGTATGTATGCTTGTGTGGCATGTATGTATGTATGTATATGTATGTATGTATGTATGTATGTATGTATGTACCTATGTATGTATGTATGTATGTATGCATGCTTGTATGTATGTATATATGTATGTATGTATGTATGTATGTATGTATGTATGTATGTATGTATGTATGTATGTATGTATGTATGTGTGTGTGTGTGTGTGTAGTGTAGTGTAGTGTAGAAAAATGCATACCTTTGCATTTTAACACTTAATTTGGACCTATTTTAGCACCACTTGCATTAAATTCCCTTTAGGTCACTTATTATGGGCCCCTAAGACCCCTTTGGTGCATCTCAAGGCATATTTCATTCATAAACCTAACCAAAATCCATAAACAATCGTTAATCTTGGTAACCCACCTTTTAAATTTGCAAAATAAGCCTTATGGGACCAAGATGCCATTGGCCTAGCATCTTAGTCCCACCTAGTGGGACCAAGATGCCACCTAGGGCAGTTAGTCCCAGGGGCTTTATTTTTTAGAATTAAGAGTAGGAAATGAAAATATTTGATTTAAATTGGCATTTTGTTGCCTTTGGGATCTAATAATCGGGTTATTAGATAGGAATGCCTATAAAATTAAGATTCACACCCCATTTTCATATAAGTTTTGAAGAGAGAAGCAAGTAAGTTGAAGAAAAGCAATTTGAAGGAGAGTTCCAAGAAGCAAGGAATTGAAGTCTTGGAGTAGCCTTCCATAGTGTTTTTGCAAGCTTTTCAAGTCAAGATCTAGCATTTCCAAAGTCTAATAATGGATGCCTATTGAGGATCATGAGAGATTCTAGGTTGGAGATGCAACTAGCCATTCTTCCAAGCCTAAGGACTTGTTTCTTGATTGATTCCATCTTCCAATGTTGTTCTATTTTTTTCCTAAGGAAGGTATATTTCATGCTTATGAATTATTAGGGTGATTAGAGATCTCCTTTGTAGGTCATTTTCATTTGCATCTTAGGAATTCTATTCTAACACATTTGAATAGGGTTTCTCCATGTTCTAGCTTGCATAATCTTAGACTCGCTTAAGATTAGGGCACACACACATTTCCATTTTGAGATTCATACTTTTTCATCAAGGTTTAATTACCAACCAAGGGTTTTGACCAAGGAAAACCCCTATCCCCTAACAATTAACATTTTCTTCTCTATAATGTGTGATGTGCATGTAGCAGCCATGAAATCTCAATGCACGGTACCATGATCCTGCGGTGAACCAATTTTCCTAAGCAATACTTGGTGTTTGTTTACATCTCCTTAAAGCACCTACCCTGTGCTAGGTATACCCTCTCTCCTCAGATAGGCACTCGCAATATGCAGTGCACATCCTCCATTGTGACTATCATCTCTCTTGTAGGTAGATGGAAGGTGCAGATGTCCACGTCCCATCTCTCTACCAACACCATCAGCATGGCATCATGATATTACATGGTTGGTGAGAGATAGGCCCAATAAAGGCCCATCTCCTAAAGGATATGCACATCCTCCTTAGGTAGTTGATCGACAAGCTCTCAAAGACGGTTAAACATACAGCTATCCAGGTGTTGGCATGATCGGGGTGTAGTCTACCATAAGAAAAGTAGTAAAATTTCATTTAAAACATCTTAAAATCTTAAATTTGTGCTTTAATGGTTAAAAAGTGTGCTAAAGTTGCTCTAGAATACCTTAATTAAGGATTCTAGACACTTTATTCCTTAATCGGGAAACTTTGCGACAAAGTGGGACACTTTGCGACAATCTAAAAAAATGAAAGAAAAATCCTCCCTAGACTATAAATTCATAAAGTTACATAAAAAAATGATTAAATCGAAGAACAAAGAAGGAAAAATCCACTCACAATAGGTTGTAGCTCGCCCCGTGTGACCGCCTCTTGTAGAAACTCAATCTATGGACGAGTGGATGGGAATCTGCTCGGCATGGTAGCTCACTCTACTCCAAGATCACTTTGCAAAAAGGTAAAAGATAAAATTAATGTAATTTTCCTTCTCTTTTATTTTTATATACATGCACATTTAGATCATTTTTTGTTAAAAAGAAAAAAATAAAAGAAGTGCTTTTATTTAAACTAACATAATAGGAGCTAGCAAACTCCATTTTCGATGCCATTTGTTGCATTGGAATCGTGGTTCTGCTCTCATTCTCATCAAATGTCTATCATCAGGTGTCATGGTACTTGGAAATACCCTATGATGGACTTGTCCGAAAGTTCGATGTAGTTGGATTGCTACCTTGATTCCACCTTCGTAAAGCAAGAGGAATCAAGGGGGGGCATACATCTACCCTTGGATTTAATTTTCTAAGCAAGTTAGATTTAAGAGGATTATTTTTAAGCTTCTAATGAATCTGTGATGTAGTATGTGGTTCCTAACATTTTGGTTTTGTAGGTAACTACAGTGGGGGCTTCATTCTCCCTAATAAATCCATATGAGAATCCTTTTATAAAGTTACTTTTTGAAGTACTTTAGCTTGCATATGCACGTAGTGCCATATGGGCGCTAAAGTGGGGGCTAAATGTAGTGTAGAAAATGCATACCTTTGCATTTTCACACTTAATTTGGACCTATTTTAAAGCACCTCTTGCATTAAATTCCCTTTAGGTCACTTATCATAGGCCCCTAAGACCCCTGTTGGTGCATCTTGAGGCATATTTCATCTGTAAACCTAACCAAAGTTCATAAATAACCATTAATCTTGGTAGCCCACCTTTTAAATTTGCAAAATAAGCCTTATGGGACCAAGACACCACCTTAGGCGTCTTAGTCCCAGGGGCTTTATTTTTTAGAATTAAGAGGGGGAAATGAAAATATTTGATTCAAATTGGCATTTTTTCGGCCTTTGGGATCTAATAATCAGGTTATTATGCCTATAAAGGTAAGATTCACACCCCATTTTCACATGTTTTGAAGAGAGAAGCAAGTTGAAGGAGAGTTTCAAGAAGCAAGGAATTGAAGTCTTGGAGCAGCCTTCCATAGTGTTTTATGGGTTTTCAAGTCAAGATCTAGCATTTCCAAAGTCTAATAATGGATGCCTATTGAGGATCATGAGAGATTATAGGTTGGAGATGCAACTAGCCATTCTTCCAAGCCTAAGGACTTGTTTCTTGATTGATTCCATCTTCCATTGTTGTTTTATTTTCTGCCTAAGAAAGGTACATTTCATGCTTATGACCTATTAGGGTGATTAGAGATCTCCTTTGTAGGTCATTTTCATTTGCACCTAAGGAATTCTATTCTAACACATTTGAATAGGGTTTCTCCATGTTCTAGCTTGCATAATCTTAGACACACTTAAGATTAGAGCACACACATTTCCATTTTTAGATTTATGCTTTTTCATCAAGGTTTAATTACCAAACAAGGGGTTTGACCAAGGCAAACCCCCATAAACAATCAATCCAATTTCCTTTGTTTTGCAGGTTTAGATTTGAAGACTTGGTAGAAAAAAGAGTGCAGACCTTGAATCTCGAGATCAAGTTCAGAAATTTCAGAAATTCAAAGTGGGACTAAGTCACCACCTAGGGCATCTTAGTCCTCCAAGAGGAATTTTACATAGATTCTTTCGAATCCTATTCTAGCATCTGAAGATTCCTCATCTTCCCTAAAAAACAACAATGAGACTAAGACAACAATAAGGGTGTATTTGTCCTCCATAGCATATTTTGACATCTTCTTTGCATTTCTAGAATCCTCACTACATTTCCATACTTCCTAGATACATACATCCTAACTCCATGTTGCATAATTTCATCATTTGAATCCTTCATTTAACTTTCATTATTAGGTTTTGTGAGTTGAATGCTTATTTGTCTTTTCTAAGCATTTTCTTGGTGGTGAACTCCTTAAAGCTTAAAGAACCCATTCCTAGGTCTTCCTTGGTTAGAATTGACTCACCTTGTGAAGTTGATAGTCAATCCAATTAGGGTTCCTAGAACATTATTGAATGAACTAAAGAGAATAAGTGGGTGTTTCCCCTCATCATATTTTCCTTTTGGTTGAGTATGCATAGCATGTATGTATGTATGTATGTATGCATGCTTGTATCTATATATGTCTGTATGTAAGTATGTATGTATGTATGTATCAATGTATGTATATGTATGTATGTATGTATGTATGTATGTATGTCAGATTGTATGTATGTATGCTTGTATGTTTGCCTGTATGTATTTATGTCTTTAGAGGGAGGGAGAATTTAGAAAGAGAGTTGTCTAGGTAGTGTGGGAGGGAGAGAGGGAGGGAGAGACAGGGAGACAGAGAGACAAAGACAAAGAGATAGAGAGACAAAGACAAAGATAGAGAGAAAGAGACAAAGACAAAGTTACCTAGGTAGGGTTCCAGAGGGAGAGACTTGAGAGAGAGAGAGGGGGGGTGAGAGGGAGAGACTTGAAAGATAGTGAGAGAGAGAGAGGGAGGGAGTATGAGAGAGAGCAAGTGATGGAGAGGGAGAGACAGATAGACAAATAGAGACAGAGACAGAGACAGATAGACAAAGATAGAGACACAGATAGAGATACAGACACACACACAAAGGGAGGGAGAAATAGAGATAGAGACAAAGACAAAGAGAGACAGAGATAGAGAGAGAGAGAGAGACATAGACAGAGAGGGAGTTGGAGATAGATAGATAGATAGATAGATAGATAGATAGATAGATAGATAGATAGATAGATAGATAGAGATAGAGACAGAGACAGACAGAGATAAAGAGATACAAAGAGACAAAGAGACAGAGATAGAGAAAGAGACAAAGATAGATAGAGACAAAGAGAGATAGTTATAGATGGAGACAGAGAGATAGAGATAGAGACAAAGACAAAGATAGAGAGACAGAGACAAAGACAAAGAGAGATAGGGAGAGACAAAGATAAAGATACAGAGATAGATATATATATATATATATATAGAGAGAGAGAGAGAGAGAAAAAAAGGAAAAGAAAGACATATAGATAGAGAGATAGAGACAGAGACAGAGATAGAGACAAAGACAGAGGCAAAGACAAAGAAAAACAAAGACAGAGAGATAGAGAGATAGAGACAGACATAGATAAGTAGAGACAAAGACAGAGACAAAGACATATATAGAGACAGAGACAGAGACATAGACATAGAGAGACGGAAAAAGATAGAGATAGAGATAGAGATAGAGATAGAGATAGAGATAGAGATAGAGATAGAGATAGAGATAGAGATAGAGATAGAGATAGAGATAGAGATAGAGATAGAGATAGAGATAGAGATAGAGATAGAG